>CM053604.1:54947390-54977228 GCA_028646535.1 Procyon lotor | reverse complement strand
TATTAATTTTTATTAACATATAATGTATTATTTGCCCCAGGGTACATGTCTGTGAATCATCAGGCTTACACATTTCACAGCACTTAACAGCACATACCCTCCCCAATGTCCACAACCCAGCCACCCTATCCCTACCCCTCCCCCCCACCTCCCAGCCACCCTTAGTTTGTTTCGTGAATCTGGAGTCTCTTATGGTTTGTCTCCCTCCCCATCCATTCCTGTTTCATTTCTCACCCCCAACCCCCCAAACTCCCACCTTGCCTCTCAAATTCTTCATATCAGAGAGATCATGTGATACTTGTCTTTCTCTGACTGACTCATTTTGCTTAGCATAATACCCTCCAGTTCCATCCACGTCGTTGCAAATGGCCAGATTTCATTTCTCTTGATGGCTGCATAGTACAGAATCAGAATTTTTAAATAGCCTTTTATTTTACCTGAATCAATGTGTGAGGGAGACAAGGAAGTAAAATGTTAAAGTTTTAAAGTCCTTTTGTTCCAGATCTTTTTTGAGTAGATGAGACCTTGAGTGATAGCTATAATCAGTGGCTTCCAAAGGCAGCCACGTTGATCTGAAATGAAATAAACTTATCTGACCAATGACCTTCCAGTGTCTAGGGCTGAAGAGAAGCTCACAGTTCTGCCTTCCTCTTCCTCCCCTCCCCCTGTGTCCCACCCCTGGCCCCCGCACCCCACAGCCTCCTCCTCCTCCATCCTGTGAATGTTTCCAGCATTCTCCTAACTTTGATAGGCTATCTGTGTGGACTTTCTACTCTGGAAATTATCATCTGTTGTGTCGTGAAAATGTATTCCAGGTTCTTCACAGCAAGTGGACAAGCATTTCCTGAAAACCTACCATATACTCTGTGCTAGTTCTTGTGCAAAAAATGCCCCTTATTTTGACTGAGTCTGACTCTGTGTTTCTGTGGAAACCTTGATAGAAAGCTAAGTAACACTTGATAGAAACCTTGATAGAAAGCTAAGTAACACTTCCAGTAACATGCCGTTCATTTGGGATTTGGATAATGCTGGGACAGGAGTTCCTCAGTGAATTAGTATCATATCTTACTGAGAATTCTCAATGCCAGGTTCCTTTCAGCTAAGTATGAGCCTTCCCTGATATATATGTATATATCACATATATAATGCATACACATCCATATAGGTCACAGACTACTGTGAAAGAGACAGAGACTAAATGTAGTGATCAGAGACTTGAACTAAGGAGGATTTCTAACCTGGAATTTTTCCCATTTGCTAGGAGGCTTTGTTCTGGTTATCTGACTTGCGGAAAATCCTTTGGTTCCTCTATATCTCAGTTTTGCCATCTGGAGAATAAATGGTTGGTCTAGAGGCTGCTTATAATCCCAGCCCTTTCCCCAGCTCTAACACTCCATTATTATATCTTATTTAACTTTTGTTAGGAAAAATACTACCTTCTATACCTTCAGAGTGCTCAGTAAACTGATAAAAACTATATTAAAATGATAATGCTTGTAAAGATTGCTTTGTCATTCAGAAACACATTTTCCTCATTGGGAAATCAATCCACTTATATGGATAATTTGTGTAATGTTACCATCATGCTTCTTTAACTGGGTGTTTCATGTATGGAAAATAAGTGTAACCTTTTTCAAGAGATAAAGCCTCAGAGTTTAATCAGACCGTTTTTACTGTCTCTGCTATCTGGAGGCAACGTACTGTTGTTGTTTTATGGAAAAATGATTTTTTTTCAGGAGATGAATACGAGCACAACATATTTCCATGGTGGGAACAAGGAGGGAGATGAGGATATAGAGGAGAGAAAACTAGAGGGACAAAACAGATCCTAATCAAGTCTGTGTGTCCTTCAGAAAAGAGAAAAAGGCACAGCTGCGCCTGTGAATCTAAAATAAATAAATAAAGATTTGTTGTTTAATTATTCAGTTACACGGGCCCTGTTAGTGATGACAGTGAAGAGAACTGAATAATCTATTTAAATTCAACTGTCACAGGGCATTCTTTTGGGCCCTGGCTACTTGTCTGACTCACCGTGGGAGGTTTGCTTTCTGGGTTGGCATGAGCCCCATCAGGATGGTCTGTTGTCCTTGACAGCAGAACGTAAGGGGTGAGTGGGGTGCAGGGAGGGAAGGGGACTTGGGACACCTGTGCCAACCCTCCCAGACTCACTCAGGGAGACACACTCCCTATGAGAACACAGACCCGTGCCTGCCCCTGTGATATATCAAACCCTGTAATTCTAGGGCAAATCATCATTCCTTTGGTTGCTTTTGAGATCTTTTCTTTTCAACCAAAGTTGGACTTTTCCACAAGATTCCCTGCCCAGAGCTTAAAGCTCACTCTGATCTGTCCCATATTACTTTTGTTCCATTGCCAAGGTTCTATAGCCCTCAGTTACAGGACCCAGGTGCGATTTCGCTAGCAGCTAAATCTGGTCCCTTGATAACTACCGAAAGCAATGGCTTCCCGCAGAGGCTGCCCTGGCCTTGGGCTTGTTGCGTGGCCAGACTACTAATTGCTGCCTCTGATGTTTGTCACAAATGCCTAGGGATGAAAATATTCTAGTGTAAGAGTCTTTTTCTCCTGTGAATTTGGAGTTGCAAATGGATGGTTGCAGAGGGGGGCGGGGTGGGCAAGCTGCCTGAGGTCATCGTTCTGTGGGTCTCACCTTCCTCACCAGATAACGGAGAGGGTTGGCTGAGGTTGTTGGTAGCCCTAACACACCAAGATATCACCATGTCCACGTCTTTATCGCTGCTTTCCTACCAAGTTCCTGCTCAAATGCCTTCTGCTCTGTGAGGCCTCTTTGTCCAGACTCCCCTCCCTCCATCAAAATTACCCTTGCTTTTTGCAGTATCATCTCACCATGTCCCATTAGAACCCTCATCACAGCCCACTTTGTATTTTAGGCTTGGATGTGTGTCTGTCTCCCTGACTAGACTGTTAACTTCCCAGGTATCAGGGCTGCTCATGTCTTATTTATCTTTCCATTTCTCATAGTGTTTTCTGCATTGCAGGCAGGCATTCAAGAAATGTCTGAGCTGAACAGAACTACTGACTTGCTATCACAGGGGAATGATGTGTAAGCAAGTCCTTAGGAACACAACAGGTAAAATCTCAACTCTTACTAACCTCTTTAGAAGCACAGCAATTGAGGGAGTAGTTAGCTCCTTGCTACCAGACCAAAGTTAATTAAAAGGACAGCTGGCTCCAAGAATTCTGGTTCCCTATTGTACTTTTAAAGTTCTATAGCAAACAAGGTTATTTCAATTCCTGCCAGATTAATGACCCCACAAAGAAGCAGACTCTACAAATATTCCAGAAATAGCCAAGTTTTGGAATCCACTGAAAACGGAGACCAATCAGAGCTCTTTTTCACTTTGCTGGGAGAGAAAATTCAAAACAGTATCATTTCAGTGTATTCTTCAAAGATTTGTTGAGTCCATACTAGGCTCAAGGCACTGGGGGACATACAAAGCTGAAAACAGCCTCCACAATTCTGGAGGCTAGAGATCTAGCGTTAAGATGTCAGCAGGGTTGATTTAATTCTGGACCTCTCTCTTTGGCTTGTAGATGGCTATTTCCTCCCTCTGTCTTCACATGGTCCTTCCTCTGTGTGCCCACATTTTCTCTATGTCCTGATCTTCCCTCTTCTTATAAGAAGTCATATTGGATTAGAGTCAACCCTAATGACCTCTTTTTACTTTAATCATCTCTTTAAAGACTCTGTCTCCAAGTACAGTCACATTCTGAATTACTAAAGGCTAGGACTTCAGTATATGAATTTGGGAGGGAACATAGTGTTTCTCTTTTATTTTTCCTGTAAGGGAGAACTTTCCCCTTCAAATAGAATATGAGTAGCAGAGTTGTGTTCCCCAGCTAACATTTATGTAATAAGTGAAAAAGCTCATAACAAAAATATGTAATTATAACTAAATATATAATATGTGTGCTATGTTTAATGTTCTCTGTCTCTGTCTCTCTCTTTGCATATTACATTTGGTAATATAAATAATATAGCTATATATTAGACACATGTGCACATACACACATGCATATATTTATTTGTTTATTTTTTTACACATATATTTAAACCCTATGTAAAAAACAGGAGACCAAGGGGCACCTGCGTGGCTCAGTCGTTGAGCATCTGCCTTCGGCTCAGGTCATGATCTCAGAGTCCTGGGATCGAGCCCCACATCGGGCTCCCTGCTTGGCAAGAAGCCTGCTTCTCCCGCTACCGTTCCCTCTGCTTGTGTTCCCTCTCTCACTGTGTTTCTCGCTGTCAAATAAATAAAATTAAAAAAACAAAACAAACAAACAAAAAAAAACAGGAGACCAAAAGAAAGCGCACAAGAATAATAATATTAGTTCTTTTGGCTGTGGGGCTGTGGATACCTTTTTTCTCTTCTCCATGCTTTAGTATTTATCAAATTGTCTGCAATTAATATGAACTATTCTTTATTTTTTAATTTTTTTTAAAGATTTTATTTATTTATTTCACAGAGAGAGAGAGATCACAAGCAGGCAGAGAGGCAGGCAGAGAGAGGAGGAAGCAGGCTCCCCGCTGAGCAGAGAGCCTGATGCGGGGCTCGATCCCAGGACTCTGAGATCATGACCTGAGCTGAAGGCAGAGGCTTTAACCCACTGAGCCACCCAGGTGCCCCAATATGAATATTCTTTAAAGAAAAAAGTATATTTACTAAAATTTAACAAGTAAATAATGAAACCATTCATCCCTAGACAAGTCATTCATGACAAAACAGTTGATATTTCCCACTATCTTTTTTGGAATAAGTCCTGCCCATAGAATTACTGCAAAAATTAATGAAACACTTTGAAAAGGAACATTCTAAGATCAAATTATTCTTTCTGGAAACCAGGAAAAAAAAAGATCAGATCTAAAACTTGACTAGTCTATGGAAAAGTGAAAAACTACCTAATAAGAAAAAATTGCAATGCTAAACAAGTGAAAATACAAAGTTCTAAACATAAGTATATTTTAAAGTTTGTTTATTACCAGTCTTAGACCTGTGAGTGCCTCTTGTCCTCTTATTGATATTTTCCCGTGTTTTAGTCATAATCATGTATTACTTTAATACTCAGGGAAAAGAAAAAGAGTGAGTTCAGAAGTTAGCCAGCTGGTGAGACCAACAGAGAGGTCAAATACTGACTTGGACTTGGGTTTGGTTAGCATAGTTTTTGCTAGCAAGTTAAGGAAATTTCTTCCAATAAGAAAGGTAGTAGAATTGAACTTTTTTTTTTCCCCCAAACTGAGCTTGGCCCCTGGCTGGGGTTTGAGCTTAACAATCTGGGGCTTCTTAAAAATGGATAATGGCCATTGTCCCCACAAAGCCATACCACAAGGTTCAGCTGCAGACACCTGTGGACTGCAGGCAGTGGGCCTGAGTGATGAACACAGCCCGCTCATGTTTTCTTCGACCCGGGTAGTTTTAAAGAAAATTGGAGATTTGAAATAAAAATCTAAGATTCTGATTTCTAAAAACAAAAAATAAAAAGCAAAACTGAGACTGTTTGGCATTCCAGTATGGACACCAGCTCTTGGAAGGAGATTGGAGCTGCTGCTGGGCCCTGTACCTTCCCCAACAAGGGCATAGGGCTGTGGCTGCAATTCATCATCACACCTGGACTGCTCCTTTGAACAGTTAAGCCAGACCATGAGTACCTTATGTTTCAAGAAAAGAATTTTCTTGGAAAGGTAAGGATTAATGAATGTTTGATGTGAACGCATTGGTGTGTTTACTCATTTATTCACCTGCCTGTCCCTGTAATGATTGGAAGTGGTGACCCTTCTGTGGGCGATGGGGAAGTAGTGCTGAGACTCTCTCCCTGGGTAACAGAAGCCAAGGGAATCAGGTGTCATTGCGCAGGACCAGGCTGGATGAGACTGAAGGCAGAACTGTTGGAATACTACATGCATTCCTCCAGTCATTATCCCAGAAGTCCTAAGATCTTTACCTCAGTGAAAAGCTGACTCAGTCAGAGAGGCTTGGTGATGGTATGAAAATGAAGTATTCCCACATCTCAGTGTCTTAGGAAGCAGGTTTTATTTTTCCCTCATACCATTTATGTCTATTGCATGTGACTAGGAACTCTGCATTGTGTTCTTTTCACTTTGCTGCCTCAGCTGACAAAGAAGACCACACCTGCCAGTAGCTGTGGTAGAGGGGGCAAGAGCTATGGAAAATTGCTCACTTGTTCTTGAAACTACCACTTAGAAATAATACGTGTTATTTCTGCTCACATTTCATTGGTCAGATTAAGTCACATGGCCATGCCTAACTACAAAGATTATACCTCATACAGTCCTACCAAGCCCAGAAGTCAGAGTTGGAAATGGTTGATGGATAGCATCAAGGACTATGACATAAAACTCTGGAATCTCTCTTAATTTATTCGTCCCCCAGAAAGAATTTGAATCGTTCTCCTTTAAATTGAACTTTAGAAAGGAATGACTGTTAAATATTCACATGATTCGTCATGTTGACAGCCAAGGAATCAGAGACCATGTTCTTGGACATGAACTTTGTGGAGGTGGACCCTGTTTGTCCAGTAGGATTTGCTCTTTGGCACACTGAGTGTAGTGAGTTTTTATGGGTTCCTCACCACATCATTAAAAACCATTCCTACTGTGAATGCAGAAGAGCTGAAGAGCTGAAGCTTTTGTTTTCTTCTAGAAATAAAAAATAAATAAAATGAAACTATTATTTTAGCCTTTCATTGCTCTCTTTCTCATCCCACTCTCAAAACAAATTTTAGCATATGTGCTTTTTGGACATGGCATGATTTGAATGTATAGACAAGTTAGTGTGTTCTTTTAAAATTCCACAAAATCTCCAAAAATATCCCCCAGATCTGTTTGTATAGTAGTAGTGAGTATCTTGGTAAGCATTTAAAATTAGATCATGAGATGGCCGAGTACGATTTCAGAAAACTCTCAGGACTTGTATTCACTAAGTTGGTGCACTTGACTGGTTTGTGTTCTCCTAAGGGAATGAATCCGTATTGTTTCCTAAAAGGTTTTGGTGGGTGTACAGAGGTATTCAAGCAGACAACTTAATCTTTCAGGGGGAGTTTTAGCTACTAAAAAGTCACATCTACTTTCATCAAGATTTATACTGCTTTTTATTTTTAAAGTACTTCTATGCGATTTGTCTTTATAGAAGGAGGAAGAGGAAGGTTAATTATTGAAAGATTTAATACAGAAATAGAGGTATATTGGGACACCTGGGTGGCTCAGTGAGTTAAAGCCTCTGCCTTCGGCTCAGGTCATGATCTCAAGGTCCTGGGATCAAGCCCCATCGGGCTTTCTCTTTCTCTGCCTGCTTCCTACTTCCCCTCTTTCTCTGCCTGCCTCTCTGCTACTTGTGAACTCTCTCTCTCTGTCAAATAAATGAATAAAATCTTAAAAAAAAAAAAAAAGAAAAGAAATAGAGATATATTGCCCAAAAGTGTGACTTAAAACTGGGATTAGTCTGTTCTGCCTGGACATTTATTTTCTTTAATCAAGGAGGGCAGACAAGGAATATTTCTATATATTAACTAAATAGAAGACAGAGAAGATACAGTTAGTTCTACATGGTGAGGGAAATTAATGCCAGAAAAGCTCTCTGTTGTTCATGTATGAAGTTCTTTCATCTTCATCAAGGACTTTCAAACCTTTTTTGTGTGTCTCTTTACATTTTACCTAGCCTGTTAAAAAGGAAAAATGAAATATATAGTTAGAATTTCTTCTTATAAAGATCTTCTCTTCTAAAATATGTAAGCCACAATGACATAATTATTTGATCTCCTCAAGTCAAGATCTGTGAAAGACCCAGTCTCAGGGCTCAGAAAGCAAGATCACACGGCTCAATTTGGTTGGTCAATACATGAAAGATCATAGTTTGAGTTGTATGAATCAATGGATTTCTAGAGCCTGATTTTGTGGAGGTTTAAGCTCTTGGGATTAAGAATAGGAATGATGATGGCCTCGATATTAAACTGATAAGAACAGATACTACACTTGATCTTGGCCAAAAGGCCAAGAAGCCATGATGGCCTCCATAAAAGGAACCATAGAATCAACTGTCCCTTTGGAAAGTAACCACCCAGAATGCCAACAAACCAACCCCCTAAATTTCTCACCTAGTAGCCTGGCTTCCTGTAAACTGACTGTTCTCAGAGTCTCCTTCAGCAGAGCCAGTTCCCAAGTGGCCTTTCTGCAAGACATCTGGCACTTGAGTTTCCCCTGGAGAAAAGTAATTCCATCATCCCAGGCAGCAGGAGTTTGCATTTCCTCTTTTCACAGCAATACATGGCTTCTTTTCATCTAAGGATCACTGAAGGGCTTTTGCAAAGAATAAAGACATACTTGTAAATCATGGAAAGCCTGTTACCCCATTTTACAGATAGAGAAGACACATAAAATTTAAAAGGCCATTTTCTCAAGGATAGGAGAAGCCACAAGGCATATGTCATGGCAGTGATTCTAATGGAGTGATCTGATTAAATCACAATCCATAGGCACTTTTTTTCTTTGCGTCTTCAAAATCAGCCTTGCAATTAAAACATAATTATGCTTTGCTCTTTTGTGGTACCTTTCACCCAGGGAACAGAAAGTGCTTTACAAACATTAATTAAGCAGCACAACACCCCTGTGAGGAAGATAGGAATTATCCTGCTCTTAGATGTGGTGACAGGGAAACTGAAGAATTTAGTCATTTATCCATGATTACAGTGGGAATTGTTGTCCAGCATTCCATATGGTTGAAGTTTCTCTGTAGTCTTCTTCAGTGAATTAGTCTTTGAAATGCATTAATAATCTTTTGTGGAAAGTATTTTTTTTTCAACTGCTTAGTGTTATTAGCATTTTGCTATTTTTTATCTGTGCTTGTGTAAATTATTTTCATTATTATCTACTTTAAATACTAAATAAGAGCTTAAATTATAGGGAATATCTTGGTATTTTCATTGATTAGAATACTCTAAATATCTAAGGTCTCACCTAAATCTGAAAGTCATTTTAAGTATTTTTATCTTTCAGTAAATTTTTTTAATTGAACTATATTGAAGTAAAACATAGATACAGAAAAGTGCAAAAATCATAAATATATGATTTGATAAATTTTACCAACAGAGAGCATTAGTAGCACCCAGAACTCCCTCACCTGTGTCCCCACATCCAGCCATTGTCCTTTCCAGAAATAATCAGTGGTCTGCATTCTCATAGCAGAGATTAGTTTTTCCTATTTTTGTACTTTAAATACATAAGTCATACTGTAGGTACTCATTTGTGTCTGTTTTCTTTCTTTTTAAAAAAAATTGAGGTAAAAATTATATACATTATATTAGCTTCAGCTGTATATGACATAATGATTTGATATTGTGAAATGATCACCCCAATAAGTCTAGTTAACATGAGTCACCAATGTCAGTTATACTTCAATACAAAACAAACAAACAAAAAAACAAAACCAAATCACTACATCATTACAAAATTTTTTTTCTTGTAATGAGAACTTTCGGGGGCACTGGAGTGGCTCAGTTGGTTAAGCAGCTGACTCTTGATTTGGGCTCAGGTCATTATCTCAGGGTCCTGGGACTGAGCCCTGTGTTGGACTCCACACGCAGGGGGGAGTCTGCTTGAAGATTCTCTCTCCCTCTCACTTGCCTTTCCTTCTTTCTCAAAAATAAATTAAGTCTTTAAAAAAATGAGAACTTTGAAATACGCAATGTGTGTATAATAATGTGTATAATTAAGTATGTTCTCCATGTTGTACATTACATCCCATGACTTATTTTTTCATAACTGGACATCTGTATCTTTTGACTCCCTTCACCCATTTGATCCACCCTTCACCTCCTGCTGCCTCTGGCAACCATCAATCTGTTCTCTATATTTATGAGCTTGTTTTTTTGTTTGTTTTTGTTTTAGATTCCACATAAAAGCAAGATCATAATACATTTCTCTTTCTCTGTCCGACTTTTTTCCCTTACCATAATGTCCTCAAGGGCCATCCATGTTACTGCAAGTGGCAAGATTTCCTTTTTTATGGCTGAATAATAGTTCATTGTTTATGCGTGTGTGTATGTTTTATATAATGTTTTCTTTATTCATTTATCTGCCAATGGACACTTATTTTTTTCCATATCTTGGCTGTTATAAAATTATGCTGCACTAAACGTGGAGGTCCATATATCTTTTTGAGTTAGTGTTCTGTTTTCTTTGGATAATTACCCAGAAGTGGAATTGCTAGATCATATGTCTTCTTTCATTAAGCATTATGTTTGTGAGATTCATCCATGTTGTTGCCTGCAGTTATATGAGTTCATTTTCATTGCTGTAGAGTAATTGAATTATTTAAATATACCACAATTTCTTTATCTAGTCTACTGTTGATGAACAATTGTTTTGTTTTGTTTTTTTCCAGTTTGGGATGATTTGAGTATTGTTTTTAAAGATATGTTGTTATGCACATTCTTCTTGAATTTGGTTGAAATAAGGAAAAATCTTTTTATTCACCATTAAGGCATTGAGACAAATGAATGATGTATACTAAGGAGTTACTAAATTTTATTCATATGAAGAGGATTGAGAGCCTTAAGAACCTGTTTCCCAGTTGTGGAGCAGGAGTAATTAACATTTTTCTTTAAACCTGAAAATATCACTTGCCTTATTGGTTGGTTGAGTTCACAAGAGACAGCTTAGAGAAGAAAAAAGAGCTCAGGTGGCAGGTGGACCTGGATGTGAATTCTTGCCCTACCACTTACTATGTGACCTTGGACAGCTCAATCATTCAACTCCATGTTTCTTAGCCATCAGATGGTTTCTAGGTGGGGTGCCTGGCTGGCGTAGTTGGCGGAACATGTAACTCTTGATCTCAGGGTTGTAAGTTCAAGCTCCACACTGGGTGTAGAGAGCACTTAAAAAAGTAAAATCTTTAAAAAAAAAAAAAAAAGGTTCCTAGGTTTGTTGAAAGATTTGAAACTAAATACATAGCACTAAGTAGGAACTGAGTGAATGGCATATATTATTAGATATTTTCTGACCCAGTATGACTCTAAGACATACCAAATGGTAGTGTCACTGACTTGGATTATAGTTTTGGATTATTAAGAATACCTATTTGAAAAATTCAATAAATAAGCGTACAGTGAATATAGAGACATTTATTTTCAAAGAGACCTCCTACACTAAAGGGACCTCCAACATTAAGGATTTCTGTGTTTCTTTTTGAAATACATCAATGATGATTATACTGTGGCCAACGGATTCATTCTTGGTCTCTAAGAGAGTTTATCATAGTTTATCATATAATAAAAGAGAATATCAAATATCATTACAGACATACTCTGTGAACAGCTGGCTTTACTATATGATGTAGGCTTAGAAAATTATTGGCTTTAAGGTCAGAATTCTGTGGAAGTGGAAGCTTGGGCAGAAAATTGCTATGGGATTTTGTGTTTGTTGGATCCTTGATCGAAAAGCCTCATGTTAACTATTTTAGGTAATAGTTGGAACAAATAGAATGGGAGGGGTGGATTTACTTATTTATTTACTTATTTATTGCCCAATTCTCATATGACTGGTTGCCAATTCAACACATTTTACATTTTCTTGAGTTTCTACTGTAGAGTCATTTATCTGAATCTCTACTTCATCCTTTTCTATGTTTTCCCATCTGAGGAAATGGTACCCAGTTGCTCAAGCTAGAGCCTGGATGTCCTTGACTTTTCATTCTACCCAGATCCATTTAAATCAACAATTCCTGCCAATTCCCCTTCCTCAGTGTTTTGTGAATCCACCCACTTCTCTCTATCTTCTTGCCACTACTGTAGTCTAGTCTGTCAACATCGCCCACCTGGATCATTTCAGGAACTCTATACCTCATCTTCCAGCATCCATTTTCCTTCTTTTACAATATTATCCCATGTTGCAGCCAGAAATGATCTTTGTTAACAACAAACCAGATCAGTCCTGTCTTCTGCTTCAAACTCTTTCATAGTTTCATACTGAATTTTGGGCAAAGTCCCTAATTCTTAACTCAGTGTAAAAAATGGCCCTTCTCTCCTTTGTTGCCCTGCCCCAGAGATTTCACGCTACAGCCACACAGGCCTTTTTCCTGATCTTTGAATGCCTTGTGTTCTTCCTTCACATGCTTCTCTCTGTATCCTTTCTTTCCCTCGCAAACCTGTACTCATTCTTGAGGTCTCAGATTTACTATGTTTTTTCAGGAAAACATCCCATGATCTCATGCATTGAATTATTGGTTCCTTATCCATTGTATACTTTTGTAGCATCTTCTGCTTGCATTTATAATATTGTTCATACTTAAAATTTTGCATTTAATGCTTACTAATAGTCTATAGGGTTTATGAGAGTAGGGATTCTACTTTGTTTACTTATGTTTCCTGTTAATAAGTCCTCAATAAACATTATTGACTGATTGAGTCACGTATTTCTTTAGGGTAGGATTAGATTGTTAATATAGTCAAAGGAAACAGTGGACAAATTTTATCTCTTCACAAATGTGGAAAAGATTCTTTTAAGACAGTTAAGAAAATTGTCAGTGTTGTGAAACTGAAGAGAGAAAACTCTTCAGAAGCAATCATGAAGGCTCAGTGATGATACTTATTTTTATCATTTTTCTTGATTTATCTTATTATCAATAGATAGGCCTTAACTTCACAATATAATTTAAAGAGCAAAACAAAATACAACGTATATGGTCCTTGATATCTTAGTAATAGTATGCAGCAACAACATATACCTCAAAGGAACTCCCTTTCCAGTCTACTTTTTCTAACCTTTTAACTACTCTTCTTTTTTTTTTTTTTTTTAAGATTTTATTTATTTATTTGTCAGACAGAGAGAGAGAGAGAGCAGAAGCAGGGGGAGCAGCAGGCAGAGATAGATGCAGGCTCCCTGCTGAGCAAAGAGCCTGATGAAGAACTCATCCTAGAACCCTGGGATCAGGACCTGAGCCAAAAGCAGACACTTAACTGACTGAGCCACCCAGGTGTCCCTTAACTACTCTTCTTCTCCATATGCATCAAGGCCGTGTGCCAGCTCAGAGAGGATGCCTCTTTCTCTCCTCTGCTACATCAGCTGAGTGCAGGGTTAGCTCCTCAGAGTGGAGCATGGGAACCATTTCGTTTAGATCACCTGAGGTTTCTACTGCAAGTGCAGATTCCTGTTCCTGTCAGAAACCCTGGAAATTAAAATCTCTGGCAGTCGAGGCCCAGGGAACTACTTCTTTAATAAGAAGTCAGGGTTTCAAAATTATTGGCCTAGTGCCTAGTCATTACAGGTTAGGAACTGACAGCAAGCGTGTATGATGCTAAGTTTGGGGAACACAGAAATATAATTTACACAATATATTGTGTAAATATAATTTACACAAAAATATAATTTAATTTTTCACTAAGGTTCCCTGTGTTGGCTTTAACTTTCAAATAAGCCTGAATCTCTGGTAGCGAGAAGCCATAGAAGCACAAAGCTAAAAAGACCTTAAGAGACCATTTGGTTAGGCTTTGTGCTTCAGGCATATTTATACCCAAGCCCCCTGGGATCGTTAATGGTCTTTTTCCTTATTGGAGCTGTTTAAGGGCAGAGAACCTATTATTATATCTTGGGGTTTTCACTGAGACAATCAGATAATCTTAGGTGATCTTTTAACTCTAAAACCCTTTGGCTGTTCCTAACTAAGGTCAGTTTCTTCTTGTTTGGAACTTCATAAACGTGGAGAACAACAAACACAGTCACATTCTTAGAATACTTACCTGTAGACATCCCACTATCCACCAGGACTAATGCTGAAGGGGACCCCAAACACAGACTCATCTGAGTTGGACGCAATCGTAAACACTAGTTAAGTTGAACCTTCTGATTTTACAGTCATGTAAACAAATGCAGGGATTAGATGTCATTTAGTTATAAATCTGACAGATTCATGAATGTATTTCAACACCTCAAATTCTTTTCTATCTTGAGTTATATTTTCCCATGGTGCAGTTGGAAAGCATCTGGTCCGTCTAAATTCGGATCTGTTCCAAATCCTCCTCTATCACCTACTACCTATATGATTTCAGCACAGTATTTGACACACTTGAGCTTTGTGTTCATAATATTGTACCATATATGAAGATAAAATCTCCTTTTGTATAATCACATGGAGAACCAAATGAGATTAAGCATAGTGCCTGTCACATAATGGATGCTCAGTTGAAAATTCATATTTGTTGTTGGTGCAGTTTTTTGGAAGACAGTTTGGCAACATGTTATCAAAAGATAAGATATGCATACCCTGTGACTTGGCAATTCCAGTCAGCATAATGAAATCAGGCTCCATATGCAATGTTCAGAAATCTATAAAGTAGCTCACTAAAGCAGGACTTTAGTTACACAATTGGTCAGGACTTATTTCCTCAAACAAGAATCTCGAGTAAAATCTTGATACAACCCAAACACACTCGTACAATGATGCTGTCTTCTGACAACCTTCTAGAAGAACTTAACTGCATCTACTTTAGCCATAAGAAGAAAAATAATCATGCTAAAAATAAGTTAACAGTTTATTTAGTGTATGTTTTGTGCCAAATCTGTTCATTCACTGAATCTTTACCATAACTCTGATGTAGATACAGTATTATCCATATTTTATTTTATTTATTTTATTTTTTAAATATTTTATTTGTTTATTTGAGAAAGAGAGAGCACGAGCAGAGGGAAGAGGCAGAGCGAGAAACAGGCTCCCTGCTGAATAGGGAGCCCAATGTGGGACTCGATCCCAAGACTTTGGGATCATGACCTGAGCCGAAGGCAGCCATTTAACCAACTGAGCCACCCAGGCCCCCAATATTATCCATATTTCAGAGAGATTAAGTAATGTATGAATCTTGTGGGGGAGCAGTAGAGTGGATGCATGGTCACACAGTTAGTGAATCATTGAATCAAGATGAGATGTAAGTTTGTTAGATTCCAGAGCCAAGTGCTCAAATCTGTAATTCTTATTTGTAGGGATTTAACAAAAATTAGTTACAAAGGTGTAAGGCAGGCAGAGTTAAAAACAGCTGTCAAAACCATTACACTTTCCTGTCTCTTCATGCCCCTTGTATGTGGTCTGTTTATTAAAAAGAAGATATACTACCATACATATGATTCCCTTAATAACAACAATCAATTATTGTGGCCCTATTTTTACCCATCAAACACTTTACATGGTGTCTGAATTGCCTCAGGGACTGTGGTCCCCATTAGAAAGATTTTGATGAAATCTAATTAGATACGGATGCCCTTGAATACTTGTTGTACTTACTAATGGTTGGGTATAGATTTCCTTCTTTTCCTTTGTCAAGGAAGCTGAGGTTCTCAGGCAGCCAAAGACTACAACATCAGTTTGAGGAGGAAGGGAGGGAAAATCTTGAAAAACTCAAAGACCCTGTATTTCCCAGATGTGCCCCAATCTGCTTTTGACCTTGCTCCAAAAGGAGATGTTTCTATGACACAATGGATGTGATGTAGTATGACCCTCCTGGAGCAGTTCCACCTGAGGTGGTAGCCTTTCCTTTCTTACAATCTGGGATTCTATCTTTTGGTTTTAGATGCTAAGTGTTAAGAGAGGGACTGGTACTTGGGCCCCACACTCTAGCAGCATATTTCCTTTCTTCATGGCAGCTCTGGTCTCAACACTGCTTCCTTCTCCACCGACATCCCCCGGTTGGGTGGGAACAATTTGTGCCCCAGGTGGGATGTGTAGTTTCTAAGTGTTCACTAATCACATCCTCCTACTTCTAACCAGTCTTGCCTGGTAAGTAATCTGAAAGCTAAAACAGTTCTCTTTACATTTGGCTGCAGAAAAGACTGAGAAAGATTTGGAAGGTGGGAGAATCTGCCCAAAGCAGCATGGGGTACACTCAGAGACAGCCAGAACTCAACTCCTAGCGTTTCCAATGTATTAAGCAAGATGATCTCCCAGTTTGCTGTGTGGGCTGCGTCGTTCTCCTGGTATCTTCTGACCTGAGTTTTTCTGCTGGGACTAACAACAAGGTTAGAAGAAGGGTCAGGCGTCTGGGTGGCTTGGCAATGCCTTCCCTTCAGACAGCTTCTTTCTCCATAATGATGAGATTCAGACTCACAGTTTCAATGCTTGTCCCAAAATATTTCGAAATGTGAAATGCATGTGAGCCAAATGACAAAAATGTTTTTTTTTTAAAACAAAAACATGGGCTCCTTGTCATCCACCACACTGGCTGTTTCAATGTCTGTTCAGTCAGTAAATTATTCTGTCTGATCTTCATTTCTGATGATATCCAGATGGTCTAAAAGTCAATCTTTTCTGCAAAAGAGAAATTCTCTGTGAAAAGTGAGTAGCCTTTATGCTCAGTTGGTGTGGATAGGAATTAAATGGAATAACATTGGGTTGTCTGTACCCAATTAATACTAATTGATATTTAAATAATTACAGTGCCTATATAATCAGTCTGGGGCTGGATTTAATTATTGTTCTGAACTCTTAACAGGTAAGTATATCTTTCTCCCAAATTATAGAACATTTTGTAAAATCCAAGATTGCTAATGTTAACTTTTCTTCCTTTCTATTTCTCTCAAATCTTCTAGAATTAAAATGCTATTTTGATGGTTTCAAAGACATTCTGTAGTCAGCCTACCACAGGTAGATTCTGAAAGCTTGAAATGGGTCATGGTGTGGATTATGGTATGTAAGGCTTATTCTCTTTGTTTTAAAATGTAACCTTAAAACTGTTAGTAATAACACAATATTAATATAATTTTGAAGTCACTATCATTTATCAAACTTTTAAAAGAAAATGATTATTTTCTTTTGCAGAATGAAAATATAGATATTAGCTTCTGTGTATTGAGTCTCCTATTAACTAAGTATTAGAGTAGATGTTTTCATTTTTTATTTCATTTAGTTCTTTTTAGAACCCAGAAGGTAGACATTATTATTCATGTTTTATGGACATAGAAACAGAGGGTCAAAGAATATCAGTAATTTCTCCAAACTGCAGAGGGGATAAGGGTAGGAGGCCAGGAGTGTTAGACTCAAAATCCAGGCACTCTCTACTCTAATGAGATAGCTTACCAAATTAAAGCCCTCACAGACTGTGTTCATATTCAGTAAATAAAAGGTAAGCTCTGTTAAACATGTGCTCATTACTGCAAGAAGCCAGTGGAAGCAGGTGATATTTCACGTTCCCTTTCCCACACACAGATATGCTCATATCAAGGTGTAAAATACCACTTGGTAGTTAACTGATTTTCTTATTGGCTGGATTTTGGGAGAGAACCCCCCATAATTGTACATTATATGGCAGATACTTAGATACAAAACCTCGTAAGTGCATTTAGTTGTGAACATCAAATAACAAAGTATTAGGATTTGAAAAATACTCTGGGGGAATGGGGAGAACACCGCAAAATCAATGTTACCATACAAAGGCTGAATATTCAAAGAATATCAGAGACCTCAAAACTTACACTTTGCTTTATTTTCTCCATCGTTCCCTTTCTCCCTCAATCCCTCTCTCTTTGCTTTTGTTTTTATGCTCACTCTCATGCTTTCTGATTGTAAACAGGTTACATCTCTAACTCACCAGAAGGGTATAATTTGCCCTGGCACTAATGTGAGAGCTCACAATGGGTATAAGTGAAGGTGGCTGTGGGTACCAATGTGGAGTTGGAAATGGCTGCCTAGATACTTTCTCCTTAGAGTGTGGTTCATGCGCCGACAGCATTTTGGCATTACCTGGTAGTCTGTTAGAAATATGGAATCTCAGACACTATCCTGGATCTAAAGAACCAGAATGCTCCTTTTAACAAGATCCTCAGGAGATTTACATACATAGTAAGTCTGAAAAGCACAAGTGTAGACAAGTCCGGTAGGTCTTTCCCTCTGGAGTCTAATCACTGCTCTGAAGTGGAAACGAATCATCAGAGAACATGGGTTCCAGGCTCCTTCTCAAATCAGCTCTAGTTAGGACCAGGACTGTCCTGTGGATGGGGAGATGTGTGTTACCGCAGGGAGCAGAATAGGACAAGCCTGCACAGGCGAAGGGTCTAGTGCCAAGTCTGGTTCCCATTTAACTACGCATTGGTAAGGTGGTCACAAAGTAAGTCCTCTAGAGCCTGAGTTCTTGTGGCAGCTACTTCTTTAATTCCCTATTAACAGATACACCCACAGAAACACACACAGAAATGCACACGATATGCACTACCACCCACATCAAAATAGCCATGTGTGCATCTAAAGAAAAGGGAAGAGAGAAACTCAAATCTATTATACATCTACAATTTGCCAGACATTACGGTAGGTGCTTTCATCCTAAAGACTAGACAGCATGCAGTAGAAGATCTGGTCTTTGTGAGCACACATTCGATTATTAGCCAAACTTCATTAACTGCAAAAAACCTCTGCACATTAAAGAGATCTATAACTGGTATTTTTAATGATGACCTCGTTAAATGATTAAATTAAATGATAAATTAAATGATAAAAATCTAAATCATAAAAGAGTAATTAAATTATATTAATTAGAGTTCTCATGTTTATAATATCATCTTAAAAGTCTGTTTCCAAGGGACTTCAAATGATAAAAATATATTCTAGTGTAAATATTATACACTTAACTCAGATGTTAGCGACTTGAAAGGCATCCTCTTTCCCAAGAGTGGTTTTCTGGAGTTGGAAACTATGTGTGAATACTGTAATTTACCCAGTTGTAGCCTTGCCAATCTCTGCAAAGGCTGTCTTTTCCATTTCTTTGTTTTATAACATAAAAGTTCCCTAGAGTTTACCCTTCACATGGATGGCTAAAAGTTACTCATGCTTACCTTCCTAGCATGGGATTATACAAAGAATCCTTGAATGGGATTCTAGTCCTGTCACTGAGCTGGCTAGCTGGAACATTGATTTGGGGCTGCCACTGAATCCCTTTGGATTTCAGATTTGTTCTCTGTGAAATATTAAAGTAGTAGTTTAAGTTGTGAGCTTGACTGGACTCTAAGATCCGTTCCATCCTGCATGAATATTCTAGAGGCTATGAACAGAATAATTTAAAATAGAACATGTCAACAAAGATTTAAATGGATTCAGTTGGGTCTCATCATGTGCTTTGAGCATTTCCAGACATCCCAAAGTCTGTTGCCAGATGCCATTTTGTGAATCAGCATGATCTTGACATCATTGTCACCATTCTATGACAGTGAAAAATAATTACAGTACAAGTAGTTTTCCACAAATTTAAATTTATATGGTGTTTATTTTTATGAAATGATAGTGGCAGTAGATGGTAATTATTGTTTTTAACTTACTTGACAAAATAAGAAACGGGTAATTTTAAGACATCTGTCCATATTTTGCTTGTCTAATTTTTCTCATCTATAGATCCCCAAAACAGGACTCACCAAATTAAGATATCCTAATCACATAGACTGTTAGGTTCTATTGAATCAAATGAGTCTCACTTTGAAATCATTTCATTGGGGGCAGTGGGATTCTGGGCATTCCACTTCATGCTACAGGCAGTTACTATCTCCTGAATTTCTTCTATAATACCAATCAGCCAGATAACTCAGTTCATACACACCGTGTACATGTGTGCATGTGTGCATGCGTTCCTGTATGCGTGTGCGTGCTTTCATGTGCCTTCCTATGTGTGCCTGGGCGCACATGTGTGCAGGTTCGTGGCATGTGCTTGACACCAGCTCTCAACATGGTCTCAGTGTGTCTTGTTTGTTCCCCAAGAGATTTTTGAGTTAGACACAACAATGCAGAGGGTATGTGCTGTTCTAACAGAGTCTGTGTGCTGCAACCAGACTACCTGGGTTCCAGCCCCAGATCTGCTACTGGGTAGATGTATAACCTCAAGCAAGTGACTTATTTTTCTATTCCTCAGTTTGTTCATCTATCAAATTTCAAAATTAGCATTTACTACCTAATAGGGTTATTCTGAAGATTTATTGAAATAATCTTCAATAAATCACAAAAAAATATGTGTTTAGTATAATGCCTGATGCATTGCAAGTTCTCGATAAATAATAGGAAAAACAACAAACAAAGAACAAGCAAACAAAAAAAAAACTCTTGGGAGTCAGACTGATGTGGGATCTGACACCCTCCCATCACCATTCCTTCCTCCTCCATTTTATTGTATACCTTTAGACAAGTTACTCAGAATCTCTGCAACTTATTTTCCTCATCTATGTAATGCCTACCTCACACATTTGTTGCTCTTACCATTTTGTTGCCAGTATCAATTAAGTTATATGTAAAGTTCTGAAAATTGTGCTTGACTCATTGTAGTTGCACAATGAATGTTTTATCTCCTCCTTACTCTTCCACAGATCTGTGTTCCACACAGCTCACCTTTGTATATAGCGCGTACTAATAATTAATAGGTATTTATTGCAGCCCTGTACCATCTGTTTGTGTCATTCCTCTTACCTCCATTGTCATTTTCTCTACAAGAAAGAGCCGAGACCAGTGTGCTCTAAACACAGACCAGGAATCTTCCTGGTTGAGACTCAGGTTACTTAGACCTGTTGGCCATTCCTCTACTTTGGCGAAGACTGATCCTGATAGAACTTTGCTGACCAGATAGCTTCTCAGGAAGACATTGGATTGGGATATTTTGTGATATCTTGTCACAATTGGGAGGTCTATGGGCCCAGCACATTGTTTTAAAGACATGTTATATTTTAAGAAGTTTGTGGCTTGGTGTCCCTCTTTCCTGGGAGCTCTGACCTCAGACTCTTCCTTTTTGCAATTCTCACATTGTCAGTTCATGAGGCAAAGGTGGACTGCTTTGTTGAACTTTACCACAGAGCCTGGCATGCACGGGGAAGACTTGTAAGACATATTTTGGGATTTATACAGATATGTCTCCCAAGTTAAATATATTTCATTGCTCTTGAAATAAAAGGGCACAATACAGGGAAGATAGACATTTGTGGTGAGCATAGCATAACATATAGACTTGTCTAATCACTATATTGTACACTTAAAACTAATGTAACATTGTATGTCTTCAGTTAAAAAAAAAAGGAAAAGGAAAAAGGGCAGCACTCTTTTAAGAGCCATTTTGGAGTGAGATAGTGTTTATTTACAAAACTGTTGGGGTGAGGGAATGAAAGAATGAGCGATTACAGAATAAATCACTAAAAGAGTTTTAAATATATATTTAAAAATCCTGCCTTGACATTAATGTTCTTGTATAAAGGCATGCAATGCTCCTTGCACTAAACTCTGCTCCCCTGACTTTTCTTTTTCTCAACTTTTTGTAACCTGGAACATGTTCCTTTCCCTTTATCTTTTTAACATTGTTCTAAAGAATTAATGCAGTATTTGGGGAGAGATCCCTTCAAGATGTGAGAATTTAGAAGGAATGGTTAAAATTCTGACTCTTAAAAGACTTGACGATGTATTCTAAAAATTATGGGATTATAAATGGAGGGTGTGTTCTGCAGTGCTGAACTTCCCATCAGGCAGCAGATGGCACCTTGCCAGGAACAGGAAAAGAAGGAGCACCATGACTGGAATGTTCACTTCCAGCATATTTGTTGCAATGTGTTGCTCCTCAGGTGTCTGCCATTTCCACTTCTCAGAATAGAGTGTTCTTTTCTTTTTCAGTTTTCAAAAATTTTTATTTTATTTAAATTCAACTAATTAACATATACTGTATGATTAGTTTCAGAAGTAGAGTTCAGGGATTCATCAGTTGCAAGAATAGAACATTCTTTTACTGTAATTCACACGCCTACCTCAGCTCCAGAAACTACTGTTGGCAACTCTTGGAGAAGAGACTGTAAAAATCTCATTAAATATTTACCCTCTAGCTAAAGGTCTGTTCAAAAGAATGAATTTAGACTTGTTTTGGTGCCATTTCCCTGGGACCCTTTTTAACATACGTTTTCGTTCCTGTGTGATACTGTCTTGAGTAAAATGGGATTAGAGTCTAGAATAACCTCTAGAATAGTTTCCCCTCTTGGGGAGACAGAGGAGGGCAAGTAAACAAAACATCTATGACATTTGCCAGATTAGATCAGTTTTTCCCAAACTTAAATTATTCAGAGACTATTCATGTGTGTTTTTTTGCCTTAGCTATATATCACCTCACTTAATACACCATAGTTTTTTTTTCTTTAAATCGATGTGCTTTTAAAACCATAGTTTTGTCCTAAGACGTAATATCTAAGAA
Organism: Procyon lotor; assembly: GCA_028646535.1. Taxonomy (NCBI): domain Eukaryota; kingdom Metazoa; phylum Chordata; class Mammalia; order Carnivora; family Procyonidae; genus Procyon; species Procyon lotor. The sequence goes on along the minus strand of CM053604.1, from coordinate 54,955,007 downwards.
ATTATTGGTTTTATGTTCTAGTTTCCTAACATATATAAAAAGAAACCCATGACAACTAAAATTAAATTTTAAAATCTGATATTTCTTAAAATCACCATTTGTAACACTAAAGATAAGTACACTAATCTTTGGGAAACACTGAACTGGGTTGTCCCACTGTTGGAGTTGAAATCAGGTCAAGACCACATTCCTAATATAGGATTGGGAATGTAGGAATTAATTTGCGTAGCCAAGGTTGGTAGAAATACCTGTCGGTATGCCCAGGTATTTAAGGCCTTCTTCTCTTTCTGTCTGCTCTATTCAACCTGCTCTATATTTCTAAATCTGTGTGTCTAAATGTCAGGACTCCTCCTTTTCTTTTGCATTCTTGACCTCCATTCTTAATTACTACCTCTATCTCACCATTAATTGTGATCTATGGGTTGTCAACCTCAGACTGAAGACTTGGTGTTCATGCATCGATGCCTCTTTGCCTTGGTTTCCTTTGGCTTTTTTGACTGTGGGCTTTCCCCCAATTTCTATTATTATGAAATTAGTAACAGCAAATTAGTACAACACAATAAATTAGAGCATAAACTGCTTAGGAAAGAATGATCTGGAAGGACTTTATGTGACTAGGAATGGGGCCATTATCATTTAAAAAATAAGATCTTGTGAGAAGCTTAACGTAAAACTGCCTGCCTGCCTATATCTCTCGTAATCATTTTATATCTTAACTGTGAAAAATGTGGACCACCCTCACTGGTTCTGTCATTATCTCCTATGCCAAAGTAGTTTCCAGTGCTTCAAGAGTAATGATTTCCAAATATTCTTAAACATTTCACCATGCTTCACATATATCCCCAGAGACCATTTTAGGGCTGAAGAAATGGAAATTGAAAGACAAGGAAATTTACTGGTCTAAAATGTAGCCTTCTGCCTCTGGTTTAGGACACTCTTCACTGATCTTTGTTTCCTTATTTTATTTTATTCTATTTTTTGAGCTGAGAGTGAAATATGTCATTTAGCATCAAATAAAAAATTCCTAAGACTTTTCCTTTAACAACACATTCTCTGAGTAAGTTGTGGATTTTTTTTAAGGTACAAAAATCTGTAAATAGCCCTACTACATAATAACTAATAAGTACTTGGTTTACTAAATTCACAAGAGCTCCTTTGAATATAATACCAATAGAATGCTATACTTCTGATAAATGAGATCAAACTGGGGGCCATGAGATTCTATTGTAGCATTAATAGTTTTCACCTATAGTCTTATTTATACGGATGCAATTTTGTAAGTCACTTTTTGGGCAAAGAATAGTCATCACATCTGCTGAAACATTAAAATAGAGGAACGTGCAGAGAAACCCTGTACTTTTGGATTCTCCTTTCTCTAAATTATCTGAATTCTAACTGGATTTTGGAAGTATGAAATTCCAGAGTCATATTAACTAACAAAGCAAATTTGAAACCAAAATGGCACATTGAAACGGGCCTATTGCCAAGGGTGGAGGTAGAAAACATGTTCGTGTCTTTGAGGCCAGGACAGGATGTTATTCGTGTTGTGTGGGCAGCTGTTGCGTTGGGAGTCTCCTGAAAGATAGCAGAATCTGCTGTGCCTGCGATACTAACTCCTTTCCCCCATCCCAACCACATAGTTGAATGTGTGTGATAGGTGCAGGCGATCGTATCTACAAATTACTGCTCTTGGTTTTGCTGGATGCATGGAACTAGTTCCTCCTCATCACATGTGAGGATCTTCAAGCCCAACACAGGCTAAAATGCATGATTAAGGAAAAGCAAAACTGGAGAGCTCTTACCTAGTGTTTTATTGATTTATTTATTTTAGAGAGAGAGGGTGTGAATAGGAGGGGAAGAGGGAAAGGGAGAGGGAATCTCAAGCAGACTCTGCACTGAGCATGGAGTCCTACACGAGGGTCGATCCCAGGACCCTGAGATCATGACCTGAGCTGAAACCAATAGTTGGGTGCTTAACTGACCATACCACCTAGATGCCCCTCACTTGGTGTTTTTAAATGATGGTTTGAAAATTGTTAGCAATGCTGAAAATGTTTACTAACATAGCAGAATCAAGAATGGTACTGTAAACTAAGAATATCAGAGTAACAGAGGCTTGGGTCTGACAGATGAGGCCCGCTTGAAAATGAACAAAGAGAGCACATGCAAGAAAAGCTAGACCAAATTTCCCTGTTTAATAGCCTGCATTTCTGTCTCAGCTCTGCATTTCTTCCAAATTCCCCACCCACATACCTTGTGTCTCCACAGTTTGTAAGGCAAACGTGAGGCTCTTTGAGATGAAAATAACTTTTTTATTCACAATTCATAACTCGGCTTAAGTAAATAAACTAATAAATAATTGCAAAATTCCTTAATCCTAGAGTTCTCTTTCAGCCCATTTGATTTCTTCACTTGACTTTGATACCATAAACACTGATAATTCATATATGGAGAGAAAAACTTACTGACTGACTAGAGTTTTTTCTGAGTGGCAACTCATAAGCAGTTCCATCTACAGCATGTCTGTAGCTGCCTTTCAGTCTGCCCTGATGCATCCATTAATTGAACCCTCGGACCTATGGGTGGAAATTCACATTGCATCAGCCCACAGACCAAAACCCTTAGTCGTTTAAGTGAGGTAACATATCACAGTGTAAAGAACGCTGAAAACCTGGTTTCAAAGTCTGAAACTAGTTTCGTGACTTTAAGCAAGTAACCTCTCTGACCATCACTTTCAATGAAATAAAAACGTTGAATCAGATCTGGGCTCATCTCAAGGGCAAATTCAGATTCATGGGGAGTGGTGTGCTGGAGAATGTTGAGAACCATTAAGACAACATCCACTCTGAAAGGCAACGAACATCCTCTTTGACTCAGACTTAGGCTGATCCTGATAGATTAGCTCTGTCTCTCCAGGCAAGAATGGCAAGGATTAGCATATATGAGGCAGAGTTGGACTCTTTGGTGCATTTCATCTTGATTTGAAAGAGCCGTAACGCATTTCAGAAGCAGCAAGATTATTTTATAATTTTCAGAACCAGAAGTAGAAAGTTTTCTTGAACAAGGCAAGGTTTTAGAGACTTGATTATTTCTCTTTGGCCAAACCCCTCATGCTTTCTCTCTGTTAATAACCAGTGGGAACAAATGGCCAAATGATGCACCTTGTCTGGAGAATGAATGGAAGCACCTAGAAATTCCTTCATCACTCACACTCATTAGATGGGACTTGGAAGGTTTACTTGGCTTACCAATCAGTTTATAATATGTTAGTATGAAGTGTGTAGGTCTAGTAGTAAACTGGAGACTTTATATAATTTTCATTTGATGGAGTCAGCTCAGTCTTCTTTAAATCAGACAGAAATCATAAAATTACTTAAGCCTGCATAATCTTAAGAAGAAAGTTTGCCATATAATTGTAATGTTGACTTCTACACTTCGGGATTTAGGATAAGTGCCCTGGACAGCTTGAGATACTCAGGTCTGTCTTTTGTTACTTTGTTTAATAAAGGTTTTCCTAGATCCTAAAAACTAGTTACTACTTCCTAAAAATTGGAAGGAGATTCAGGCCACTCTTTATTTATCCATTAGAATAATTTGTTTGACTTGAAGCTGAAGTTTTGGAATCACTGTTCATTACTATCTGGCAGTGTACTTGGCCTGTAACTAAGAGTCAGAGTTTAGGGTTTCTGGTCCTTTTTTTTTTTTTTTTACTTGATCTATTTCTAAATTTAGTAAAATTGTTAAAGCCGTGTTTGTCTGCTTCCCTCCCCAAACAATTGGTTACTTGCTTTTGCCCCTTGACTGTACCTCAAAGATATTTGAAGAATCAAAAAAGCTCTAGGAGGTCCCTCTAATGAAAGTCACTAGTGACATCACCATTGTCATTGTCTGCTAGGCTGTTCCTTCTCCTGGATCTTTATGTTAAATAGCCCTGCGTATTCTCTTGAGCACAAAGATTCCATTTACAGGCCATTTACAGCACCCAGAAACTGCAGAAGCCCAGAAGAAATCATTTTGACTGTGAAATATTAATACAACTTTTATCTTAATTCACAAAACAAGTTCATCTACTTTATGATTTCTCAAATGTCTGGGAGAACTTATGCAACCAAGGCTGCTACAAGGGCATGAGAGTGTGTTGGCAGCTGCCCTAAACAGGTTTTATGTACTCTGGACTCCTGTAGTTTCTTCTCCTGCAGTCACTTGTTCTGCTAAAGGCAAAAAGAAACAGGAGTAACATGTCATGACTTCATTGTCCTTAAAAATTTATTAATCTCAAGAGGACAGATGGATACAATTTCAGAATATGATTTTACTTCAACTAATCCTCTCCTAGACTGTAATTTTAATAGATTTTATTCATAGTATTAGAACTGGCCGACTATTTTTCTGCCAATATCCATTCTTTCTCCTTTCCAACCAGTCTTCTCAGTCTTTATTACATATGAGCAGTGGTACATGAGTCAAGGGTTAACAGATCTTGACCTCTGAAGGGAAAAAAAAGAAAAAGAGTCCTGATTTATCCCATTTGCTAATTTTGTGGTACACATAATCCCATCATGGGCACTTTCAAGTTACCAACATGTCATCACTGAATTCAGAGTTGGGAAGAGATGCACAGTATGCAGTATTAGATAATAATATTATCACCACCCAAAACAATAGGCATAAGTACACTTAAGAGCATAGATAATAGTGAAAGGTAGTAAAGTAGCCAGTAAATGATTGGGGTTGAGTATACATTACTCTTGTCTTAAACATGGTTTGTTAGTATATAGAATTTAATTTTTAAATAACAACCAGTGTTTAACAGTCAGCTTACAAAGTTCCTGAAAGTTTCATCATCAATTCTTGTGAGCTCCAATGTACTGGTTCCAGCACACCAATCTGCATGAGATATTTAGAAACTAAAACTTGTTAATTTCCTGGGAATGCTTGAAAAACCATGCAGGGAAAATGCAAGTGATTCTAAACTCCCATTCTAAGCAAAGTAGATTAAAGAGCAGGGATATGTCCATTTAACATGCTTTATTTGGTGCCAGTACAAAGCATCTGTACACTTAATTCACAGATGATATCAATCACAAAGACTGGGGAGACCAGCCTTGCCAGATAAGCCCCTCCTAAAAACATCAAAAAGACTCTTTATTTTGAAGACTCTAAATTTTGAAAGGAATATAAACACAACTGAACATGAAACCTGAAGAACTTGGAGAGATACATTTTTTGCAAAGTTAGTTTAATCTAGACAATATAAACACACAGAGATAGTATTAAGTCTGGAAAGGCAGTACTACAGATATCATTGTTCATTGTGTATGAAATGAAGGAAGTAAAGAAGACAGGCCAAAAGGAAACAGAGCCTCAGAGTTTGATGTATGGAGGTAGATTAAAAAAATATATGTTATATTTACTTTGCTCCAAGCGAATGGATCTGAGACCACCATGAGTCAGTCTTCAAAGCTTGGCTGTTTAGTTAGGATAGCTTAAGGTACTAGAAGAGAATAAGGATTCTTCTATGTCTAGAAATTGTGGGCAAAGAAAGTGAAAAACTGTTTTATAAATCTTTCTTCTTCTACTCCAGAAATTCCCTCCAAGCAACATACTTCCTCACTGTCCACTTCCTGTTGATTCTCCCTCCTCTACTGTTGCCAAGCACTTCCCTGGAAGGCTCCTTATCCATCTCTCGCCTAGTGTCCTTCACTGTCTCCTCCCAGCTTTTGCTATTCTTGGAATTGCAGCTTGAGTATCAGTTCCTGGAAGCCTATTGGTATAAAAACCTACCAATAGACTTAAAGCTGCTTGAGCACAGAAATGTATCTTATTTTATTGTATCCTAGGTACCTAGAGCAAATCCTATTATGTAGTATGTGCTCAATAAATACTTTTTCTGAATGAGTACAATAAATGAATCAATGTCCTCAGAGAAGACAGAACCCAAAGGCATCTGGAAGGCTTCCCATTGCTTAGTACATAGAGTAACATCTATTATTACTAGATGATAATACTGCCTTACCACCCTCTCTGAATAAAGGAATAGAACAAAGTCAATTAAGAATTTTCCTTCAATGATCATGCTTCCTGTTGCTCTTATTCTTCATGCCGGTCCTGTTATTCTCCTATTAGTTACATTAATATCTTTTCCCCCTTTTCCCTAACTGCCTTCCTAGGCTCCTTGCTTACTGTACCAAGTACAATAGTTGGCCTATAATTACCAGGAATGAAATGAAGGAGAAGGACAGCCAGCTCCAATACTAGGGACTCACTGCCACTGAACACCTGTGTTACTACTCTCCTCCCTTTACCTTTACCTGAATAATTAAATGCATGCTCTTTGTATTACACTTTAGCACTCTGGCAACCACTACTATCTACATATTCATGGAGACAAAATAAAGTGGAGTAAGGAAAAATTACAGGTTAGACAGGTGTCTGGTGATAGCCTAAATTATTATCTTTGCAAGAAGCAAAAAGTTGACGTAGGCCTTTTACACATCTCTAAAGACATGAAATTCAGGTTCTAAATTAGAGGCACAATTACATTATGGAGCTTGATATTTTCTCAGGAATATGGGAGCTGTCTGGAAGTAAAATCCCTTTAGAACCTACAGACTGGAACTGTTTAAGTTGGAAGATATGTCACTTGCATGATTTTTAATAGGCAGAAATGCCTTGCACTTTGACTTTTCAGAGGTTTCTCCCTTCAGTCTACTAGACTAAGCATGGATTTTATTCACTGCTTTCAAAGCCTTTTAGGCACAACTGATGACAGTCCATCAGCAGTGAGAAGAACTTTAACTTCCTTTGTGATCGCAGCGTATGGAATGTCCCATTAACATGGATGACATGATCAGTCTTTACTTGCACTTTTTCTTGCTTGTTAAATCAGAATCACACTATCTGGGAATGGGACCCAGGAATCTGCATATTTAGCAGGTTCCCAAATGATATTGATATACTTCCCACGATGGAAACAGAGCTTTCCTTAATGCTGCCACTAGTTGACAATGATATTATTGGAGAGCCATGTTGGATGTGTACCTGAATCATGGTAGGGAGAAGTTTGGAGTAAGCTCTAAAAACCGGTGACCTTATGAACTCATAGAAGAATGGCCATCATTGTACATTGTGTATGAAATTGCTTATTGTCAGACTCAATAATACAGGTAGGACTGAACAGGTAAGTTTCCTGAGCCCCAGGTAACAAATACCTTTCTTGGCCTGATGTCTGTAGGTTAAGTGAGATAAGGACCAAGATGTTTTGGGGGATCATTCATTCATTCATTCATTCATTTGACAGATAATTTGGGGACACTTAATTTGCCTCAGGCACTATGCTATATTCTGGGAAAATACAGATGTGAGCAAAACTGATGTGTTCCCTATCTTCATGGGGCTTATAGCAATGTGGGAAGGAAGATATTAAATAAATATTCCTGGAGTCACAGAAATAAGCAGATCGTTACAATTTGTGGTAAATGCTATGAGGACAAACGACATGGTACCAAGAGTATGGCAAAAGGATCTAACACATACCAGAATATAACATTTAGATTTATGGTGCAACTGATAACTCAGCAGAACTATTTATCATTATATATGTAATAAATATCATCA
>CM053604.1:54835474-54947290 GCA_028646535.1 Procyon lotor | reverse complement strand
GGGTGGCTCAGTCGTTAAGCGTCTGCCTTCGGCCCAGGTCAGATCCCAGGGGCCTGGGATCGAGCCCCGCATCGGGCTTTCTGCTCTGCGGGAAGCCTGCTTCTCCCGCTACCGTTTCCTCTGCTTGTGTTCCCTCTCTCGCTATGTTTCTCTCTGTCAAACAAATAAAAAATCTTTAAAAAAAAAAAAAAAAAAAAAATAATAGCTACCATTATTGAGTTCCAATTGAGCACCGTGGTAGATTTTTACAAATGTTTTCTCGTTTAATCTTCTCAGTGACCTGATGAGGTGTATCTTATTTCACACACAGGAAAGCAAGGCTTCCATAGCTATTAAATGCCTCAACTAGGGGCTCCTGGGTGACTCAGTCATTAAGCATCTGTCTTTGACCCAGGTCATGATTCCAGGGTCCTGGGATCGAATCCCACATCGGGCTCCCTGCTTGGCAGGAGCTTGCTCCCTTGCTCCCTGCTTGCTCTCCCTCTCCCACTCCCCCTGCTTGTGCTCCTGCTCTCTCTGTGTGTCTCTCTCTCTGTCAAATTAATAAATAAAATATTTCTAAAAAAGCCTCAACTAAGATTCAAATTCTGATCTATCTGATCCCATTGCGTATATGCTGTTCACTGCAATACATCAGACAGATTCGATGGAATGAATATAGAGTGAACTCTTCATAGGTATATCAGAAGTCATCTAGCCCACTATTCAATACCTCATTTTATAGACTCAAATGCAAGAGCCAAGCACCTATCAAAACTCATGTGGAAGCTTGCTGATCGTAGAGCTGAGTCTAGAACCCAGGTTTTGAGCCCTTGTCCAAAGCTCTTCTCACTCTACCAAGTTGCCTCTGTGTATCACAATTATGGGTGATCTAGTAGGAATTTTTAGCATTTAATTTATTTTCTGTGCTAGACTTTAAAACTGATTGATTTAGGCTATACAAATAATTCCCACTTTTCAAAAATTGCACTATACTGTTCTTATATATTGTTATCCCCATAGTCCCTATAGAGTATTCAAAATCCACTTTTGATCATTAGTAGTAATGTGATGTTCTTTAGGTGCAAGCAGTATGCTGTTGGCACATTCTTTGTAAGAAATGTACTTCTCAGTTGTACTTTCAGTAATAGAAATGGACTTATTTTTTTTCTACCTTTTACCCTGGGTTCCATTTATCCTAAGAGCACCAGTGGCAAGACTTGCAGGATAAATTTAGCCAGTGGCAAGATTTTTTAACCCTTTTCTTTAACATTGTTGCAAACATGGATATACTAAGGAATAAAATGCAAAATTAGAATACGTTTTTTAGATAAATAGAAGACTTAAAAGAAATTATGTGGATACAGCCAGATACTTCAGACTAATGTCATCACATGCGTACTGTATCCCTTCACCATATCCCTTCCCCACCTTGCAACATGTGCTCATACTCCCTCACCCACATGTATTAACTCTTTTCTGCCACTAGGGGTAATTTGGTGAAAAAAAAAAAAAATAGAGCAAATGTGCCTTAAATTCATCACACACTCAAATCTTTGTCTATTTCTGAAGGTGTAATAGGAAAATGTTGTACTTTGGAATCAGTAAGGCTTGAGTTTGAATCTTGAAACCATAACTTCCCAGCTTTGTGGGACTTTGTGGACTCTATATTCTGAGTCTCAGGTTGTTGAGTTGTGTATTAGAGATGTATTTTGTACACCATAATCCTGTTTTGATAATTAAATGAGATAAAAATAATTTGCCAATACCTGAGGTGTAGATGGCACTCAAGAAATGACAACTGATCATGATCACATGTATCATGATCACATATTTGTCAGATGTTGGGTGGAGGGTAGGGACGTGGAGTGTGGCCGGGGAAATGAGAAAGATACTGATCCAAAAGAATTTCCACTACATCTTGGCTTCTAGAGAATTGGAACAAGATGTAAGAGCAAAGTACACACACACACACACCCCAACCACCACCACATCACACACTCATATACCTGCACTTGCAGGAAGAGGGGACAAGCAATAGCAGGTGAGAAAGATCAGACCATGGGAGAGAGACTTGTGAAGCCTGGAGTTTTTGAGATGTGAGGAGAATGAATTGAACTGTCACGGGAAAACCAAACCTTTCCATCTTGTTTCCTCTCAAAACTAATTTATGAAAAGTTAAGGAAACAATTGGGATATGTTTTTTTTTTCTCCTAAAGGCATTTTGTTTTAAACCTAGTCTTTATTTACTTCACATCTATTGCAGGGCTGATATTTGTGACATCAGGATTAGAAATTACACTGTACCAGAACTAGTGTGACTCAGGTTTTGCCTTAAATTTGAGCTTTTTGATTTTCCAGTTTATTTTCCCACTTCCTGTTTCCAAGGCCAAGAGCTTTAAAAAGATCAGAAAATAATTATCACACAACATTAGGCTGGAAAAAATGTTTTTACAAGTCAAGTGCAAATTCATCAGAATTATATAGCTTAAAATATCTTTGGCAGCCTATATTTATGTTTATAGGCCAAAAAACAAAACAAACAAAAAAAAACAACAAAAAAGCAAAACAAAACAACCAAACAAAACAACAAAAACCCAAAGAAAACCTTGGATTCAATTCATCCACACCATGAAAACTCTGTCAGTTGACAAAGCCAGCCAATAAATTCCTGTAGTCCTTACGCATTATGTTTCTAAGTACTCTCTTCATATAGCCATAGTATATGGAAGCCTGAAAACAGTTCTGTATAGATCTATCTTTAGTCTGGTTCCTATAGGGAAGAAGTGAGGGGGGGCAATTGATCTGAAGATCAAAGTGTTAAGCTTGTCTGCTGTCCTGGGGGGAAGTAGATAGAATGAATTCCGTACCCTCCTCCAGGGAAGATATTCTCCCCACCTCTGCTCTGTCTCAGCTGCCACCTGCATCTCACTGCCCTGACTCTCACCACACTCTTCAGGAATGAGAAGATAAGGGTCCTCATATCACATTCTCTAGCCATAGAGAAGACGACTTCCTGGTCTTTATCTTCAAAGCAGCAGCATCTCCATGTTGATTCTTGATTAAGCGTACAAGGAGTTTTAACATCTTCTTACTTTAAAAAGTTTTAATGTTACTTCTAAAAATAAAAATATCTGAGAGAAATAAGAATCTCCCAGAACCACATTCCCCCATGGCTCTGTCATACTTCCTACTCAGACTTCTCAGGGCCTCCCTTCATTAGACCTTTTGAGGATGTTCAGATAGACCCATCCCATTGAAGAATCAGAAATAGGTGGAGGTGACAAAGCTCTTAGAAATGCTTATGTTTTTTCTTCTCTGCCAAATATCTCTGAACATTGCATCACACCAAGCTCTACTGCAGTAAATTCTTGCCTAACTTGACAGGTGTTATTGGCCGGCTGGCTTTGGAGAGAAGATCCGCTGGTCATCTCAATAATGTATGACTAAAGCATAAAGGAAGGGAAATGCTGACAGTTTTGATCAAAGACAGAGATGGTCTGCACCGGATGCAGACAATTGTCAGGACTAAAAACTTAAGCCCAATGAATCATACTTGTTCAAAGAGACGTCATGAGGCATAGAGGCCTTGAAACTTGTTCTGCCTTGTGGCACCAGGATAAGGTGAAAAGAGAAGGTATTGAAAGGATCCTAACAAGCATCTTCTGAGCATCAGCTTCCAAAGAAACTGCTGGTTATTTTATTTTCAAATAGTAAACAGCTTAGATAAACTTCCTTGACCACTGAGTTGACTGTCATTTTATAGACACAACCATAATTAGGAATGTTTGTTTTCATAGTACGTACTTTGAGATGACAACCATCAGGGTGGAAGGTCAATACTGTAAATTAACTGAGGTCGAGAGCACTTGGCCTGTGGAATGGATTATTGTTACCTATCTCCCTTTTTACAGAAGAAGGAAGTTTAGAATTTGAGACTAAGTGCAGGTTTTCCTAAGACTTTTCCTAGCCATGGGCAGTTACCTACAGAAAGTGATATGTGGAACATTTCTTCATTCCACAATTATTTACTGAGTCAGGCACTATGCTAGATGCTAGGAGAAAGCAGAAGTAAGTTCCTGCCCTCACAGAGTCTATAGACCAGCAAGAGAGAGGCACATCCAATACTTCTGGGTCTGGAACCCCAGACCTCCTACAGACCCCCACCAGCTTCAGTAAGTACTCTGGTTTCTCAGCTCATTATCAAGAGTCCTCAGATCTGGCCCATGGACCTGCTACATCATTTTCTCCTGGGGAACTTGTTTACAATGCATATTTCTGGGACTCACCCCACTCCTACAGAATAAAAATCTTTGGCCTTTTAACAAATGTCCTCAAATATTTCTGATGCCATAAACTCTCTCTGCACATTTTAATTATGATAAGGCTTTACGGTATTTGTGAAAGAGGGAACACATGAGCAAGAATGTTGATTTGTGGTGGAGTGAGCAGTGGATTTGTGGCTTTCAGACAGGACTTTAAATGTCAGTTTCTTTGGTTACTTCTTTGCTTTTGAGTCTCAGTTACTTCATTTCCAGTCCATTGAAGGATTGTATGTGATAGTGCCAAGTCTGGTCTGAGATTACTTCTTTATCTAATTAGTAATAAGTTACTCATAAACAATGTTAAAACACAAGCTATGGACAGGGAGAAGATACTTGCAATATTTAAATATAAGGCATAAAGTACTATTTATATATAAAGTATTATTTACTTATATATAAGAATTTCTATAAATCAGTAGACAAAAGACAAATAATCACATAGAAAAACAGACAAAGGATATGAATATGCAACTCATAGAGAGGAAAACTGAATAAAAAAACTCAATCAGTCACAAGGAAATATGAATTACAACTATCACCTAGTCTAACCTTACCAAAATTAAGATCTGACAGCATTGCAAGTTGTCATATGGGTGAGATGAGATTTTACTGTATTGGTCTTGGGAATATAATTTGATAGACCCACTTTCATGATAGTATTGATGACATCTAGTAAAATTCAAGATATAATACCTAGGTCTCAAACATTCTGCTCCTGTGTATATATCCAACAAAAACTCCTATAGGTATAGACAGAGGCATGTAATAGAATGAGTATTTCATCCTTGCTTATAAGAGTAAAGAAATGGGAAACAATCTAAAATGTCCATTTAAAGAAGTATGGGTAAGTAAAATGAGTCGTTAAAAGTGATCATCTAAATCAACTAATTAAATCTCTAGAATTTTACGTGGGGTAAAAACAAGGAAACTTGTTTTATCAGATCATACAATAGTATGATTCATGCCTGAATCATGTAGATAAACAAAATATATTTCCACTGGTAACAACCACAGAGAACAAAAATAATATTATATGTTCTATAATACACATTTATGTTAGTAAAAATTTTTTAAATGAAATAAAAGAAATCAAAATTCACATTTCTTGCCCAAGAAGAAGAATAAGAAAGGGATAGGTGGCATCAAAAGATGTTTAACTGTATCTGTCATTTAACTACATAATAGCAAAATATTAAAACCTGGAAGAGATACAACCAATCATTAGCAGTTGCTAAATCTGGATCATGAGGCTGTGAGCATTTGTGGTTATGTTATTCTTTGTAGTTTTCTACAGCATTAATGTTTTTGAAAATTAAAAAATGAAACTGATTACTCTTCGTTTTCTCATAAGTGGAGAAACCATTTGGATAGACAAGAGGTTGTTGCTGACCTGGAATGCAGTGAAGGGTCCTGGTGTACCTACCGGCTGGGCGATCTGGGGTTGATTGGGGAGTGTTGGAGGTCTCTAGAAGATTTTCAGGACTCACCCATGGAGGGAGGCCCCAAAAATATGAATCGTGTTTGTAGTATATTTGTATTTGTTTTTAATGCTCTCAGCTACTATTTATGTAGACAGTGAAATTACCACTCAGAGACTCAGAGAATAAATAGCTCTTTCTTCTCGTCCATGTCCCTGCTTCTCACCACCCCACCCCCCGACCTGCGGTTTGGCAGCCACACTTGACTGCCTTACAATTGACTGCTCTTCTCTATTTCTATTTTATCTTCCTGTCTGGTAGGTGGTTGCTGTGGGAGTATGAAGGAGACAGTATGAGGAGAGAGAATGTAATTGACTCTGGGTAAATGAAGGACATCTCTTGGCTTATCATCCAAAGGGTCAAGTTTCATGTACTGATGCACAAATGATTTTAGAGATAAGGGAACTGGGGATTCCAACTTCCAGGCACATACATATACCCACACTACACACACACCCACACACACCCCACATAACTCCCATCTCCTGCGTTTAGTAAAATCTCCAGCTTCTTTGAGCACCATCTACACCCATGAATAAAAACCAGTGTTCAAGAGACTGGAAAATAAGGCATCACATTTATTTTAACATGCTTCCCCATGTATGCATTTAACTTTCAAGCTCCAAATGGTACAAGAAAGGAAAAGAGGGCCTGTTTTTCTTTGCAATAGTATGTTACCGTTTGACTTTGATATACTATTATCTAGGGTTTTTCTCTTCTTGGAAAGAAATCAGACATTTGTTAATTCTTCCACCTAAAAAAGAGCTGTCTTGGTGTCATAAAAAGCAGTGGTTTCCACAAAGTGTGGTCCCAGTACCAGCAGCATCAGCATCACTTGGAAGAAATGCACACTCTTGAACCTTCTCCAGAACAGGGTAAAGGCCCTGGACAATCTGTGTTTTAATATGCCTTCCATTTGATTCTGCTGGTCAGTCAAGTCTGACAACCCGTGTTGCAAAGAAATAGCCCTGAACCCGGGATCTGGAGATGAGAGTTCAGATCTCAGCTCCTTCACCTACTGTGCCACCTTGGGCAAATACCTCATTAAGATCAAGTGGATTTTATATATATGTATAGTAAACAACTATCTAATGAATGAGTAATGTCTGAAAGTTCTCTGAAAACTGAAGGATCATATAATTTAAGTTGTTATTATTGCTGTTATCTCATTCAGGGAGTGGTTTTGTTTGGTAAATTGGATGTTCTGATTTAAGAATCTCTTCTGCTTCTCTTAGAAGCTGCTTATTACCATCCATAAAGAGTTGCCAGATTTAGCAAATAAAGATTCAGGGCACACAGTGAAATTTGAATTTCAAATAAACCACAAGTATTTTTTTTAAAGATTTATTTATTTATTTGAGAGAGAGAGAGTGAGAGGGTGGGGGAAGAGGCAGAGGGAGATAATTGCAGGCAGACTCCCACTGAGCGCAGAACCCACCATGGGGCTCGATCTCCTGAGCCATGAGATCAGGACCTGAGCTGAAAATGAGTTGGATGTTAACTGACTGAGCCACCCAGGTGCCCCTACAAGTATTTTTTTAATATTGATGTACCCCAAATATTGAATGGACGTGTTTGTATTGAAAAGTAACTCATTGTTTTTCAAAAGTCCTATATATGTAAAAACTTAACCCGGTGTCCTGTTTTTACTCTGGCAACCCTATGTCTATTAGGTCTTTTTTTAATATTAGAGGCCAGGTCTTATTGATTTCAAAATGTTTATTGATAAGAAGGAAAGCTTTAAGCTTTGGGTAAAAGAATCTCTCAGTGTTTTAGCAAAAGGAGTTTGTTTTTCTTATATAAAAGGTAGTCTTAGAGAGATAATCCTAGGAAAGAAAGGTTCAGTGGCTCAGAGACACCAAGGATCTGGTTTTGGGTTCCTGTGATTCTCTTAGTCTTTCCTTCATCTTCACAAAATGGCTGCCATAGCTCTAAACGTCATATCCTCACAGAGCTTTCTTGTCAGAGAACTTCATAGTATCAGGAAAAGGAATGTTTTTCTCAGAATCTTCTGGAAAACTGGGAAATTGCCTAGCTTTCCCACTCTCTAGAGTGGAGGGATGAACCGGGGAAGCATTTGGAGTAGCTAAGTCAAAGTATCTGCCAGTTTTGAGCAAATATTTATTGAGTGCCTCCCATATGTGAATCTTTATGTCTCATGTTAGAGACACAGAACATGTAAGATGAAGTTCCTGCCCTCCAGGAGCTTATGCTGTATTCAAGAAGGTAGAGATAACTCACAAGACTTGATACTATTAGCTGTATGCTTTGTTAGAGATGTGTGCTAGGTATAATGAGAGCTCAGAAGGGCCACTTCTCTCAGGCTGGAATTGAGAAAGGGCCTCCTAAAGAGATGCTACTTAGCAGGTAGTAGCTGCTTCGCATTGCATGAGGATTAAATCAGTGTATGTATATATGAATCTTTATTGTAGTTTCTGCACATAATAAGGGTACAATAAATGTTAGCTCTTACAATGATTATTATCATAGTGGGGATCAGTAGTTTTACTGTCACATGGATGCCCTTATTTTATTGGCTGATCTAAATAAGGTGGTATGACCTGCCCTAATTTACACCGGGCTAGGAAGTTGACAAGGAGTGGTGAAAAAAAGCAGAAACTAAGCAGATGGCAGAACCAGGGACTGAATTAGAGCCCACCCTAAAGGCCTCATTGAACTTAATCAGCTCTGTAAAGGCCCTGTCTTCAATATGGTCACATTCTGAGGTACTGGGGAGCTAGGACTTCAACATATGAATTTGGAGGGGAGGATAGAATTTAGCACATAACAGTAGGTAACCAACTGTACCTGTCACATTGCCAGTGACAGATTTCTTTCTGCCTATCCCTGAGCCTTTGCTTGTTCCATCCGTCTGATCCAGAACCACTTTCTTCTCTCTAGATATCCAAAGACACTCACTTTCCAAAGCAAATCCCAAGTTCTCCTCTCCCGTGAATTCTATTCCCGCACCTTTTCTCATCTTCCCAGCCCACTGTGATTGAATTCTGCCTCCATTCACATGCCTGCATTTCACTGTTGAAGTTTTGTCAGCCTGGGAATAACTTGATTAGAGCTGAGGAAATATTATAGACAAGTCATGACATCACACAGTGTGAATTCTTGTTTAGACGAAACCTGAGTTTTAATGAACTTTGGCTAAAGCTGGGAAAGTCATCATGTTGAGATAGGAATGTGATCTGAAACCTTTCCTAAAATCTGCAGGTGAATTTATCATTGTCACGAGTTAAAGTGGGACTTGAGAGGATTTGGGGTTCAATCTGGGATCTTTTCAGGGGACTTTGGAATAAGAAACTGGAGTATGAGTGTTTAGTTAAAAAGGGGAAATTGGTTGGACACCATTTTATATATGTTGAATTCCTGCTGAGGAGATTCTCCACTGAATTATAGTCTCAGGCTATATGCTTTCTCCTTGGTACCTATTATCCTTATTATAATGTGTTAGCATGAGATGGGAGAATGGCAATTTCAAGATTAAGAAACTCAGCTCACAGACTTTTATAGCAGCAACCATGTTTCCATTTTATTTTGAAATGTGTAATTAACTTCCTAGTCCTCTATAAAAAGAGTGTATTTCTCAGAGGAAGATCTGTAGTGGCTTATTGATAAGATCCTCCTGGGTATGGAATTCTTATTTGTCATAGCTTCACTCGGTGACTTTTTAAAACTGACTATTTCAAGGTCATTTTGAATCTGGAATTTTTAAAAAAGGAACTGTTACTAGATAGGCCTGCTTAAGGCACTGTGTTTTCAATTTTGCTCCCCTCTGTCAGTGCAAAGGTCTTTTTATCCCTGATCAGTGATGGACTCCAAAGAGAAGGACACGTTTGCCCATCTTACTTCCCCACCAATTCCTTTCTTCACAGTTTTAATTGAAATGAAGCTGGAGCTTCAGCTGGAAGGTATAGGTATAATGAGAGCTCCTAAATGGAGCCCTGTATTGGGCTCTCTGCTCAGCAGGGAGCCTGCTTCCCCCCACCCCCTCTGCCTGCCTCTCATGTGATCTCTCCGACCTGTGATCTCTCCCTCTCTGTCAACACACATATCTACACATGTGACATGCACACAAGGTAACAGGTGTCCTGGGCCAGAACCTTCCAATGGTCAGCTCCCCCGTGATGTGATGAGCACATTTGTCAATAGCACTTGGTTGTCAGGCTTATAAGGAAAACACAGTGTCAGAAGTTTGATGTTGTATTTAAATGACTCTCTGTTTTGTCACACATGTGTCTACTGTGCTTTCTTATTTAAAGTCAGCGGAGCTCTACCAGCTCTGACCCACGGTGGTAAGTTCTCAATTACTGATATAAATAAAGTGCAATAGGAACATGAAGGAAGGCACCATTAGCTCTCTCTGACAAGGGGAGAATCATAGATGAGTTGAGACAGAAGGAAGCCTTGAAAATGAATTTTGTCAGATTGGAGAGTATTGAATTCTGGGCAAAGGCAATTGCATGGAGGAGTGAAAATGTAGAGTCTGGTGAAAAAAATGTAGAATAGTTACAGAAAAGTCAGCACCAGGACCATGGACCATGGACCAGGCACCAGGCACCAGGACCATGGTGGGTAGTCAAGATTTTAGGGAGAGGAAACAAATGCACAAGTTGGGTCTTAAAGGGTACTAGGCTATGAAATCAGACAAAGGAAACTCAGTGGAGTAACAGTATACAGAAAAAGATACTGGCACTAATATTTTACACAAGTATAGGGACCATAGACTGAGTTATAAAGTAGTTGTAAAGCAAGCACAAGTATTGTATTATCAAGTTCTTAACTAAATTATCTAGACACTAAATGCATATTTAGATAGAGGTTTGTGTAGAGGTCAGCATAATCAGAGAAGTCTTTCTGGAGTGGGTGGGGTTGGGCCAAGGTCTGGCAGGTGAGAGAGACTTGAATTATTGGAGAGGTTCTCTCCCTGAGCGAATGAGTAGGATTGTGGGAGTAGAGGTGGTAGATATGAAGGACAATAAAGAAATGAACCTAGCAATTAGGAGGGAGGTTTAAACTGTGGAGCCAATTGGTTGATTTAAGTACTTCTCAATATTGACTGCACATTGGAATCACCTAAGGAGATTTAAAAAATATTGATGCCTGGGTTCCATACCCAGGAATTCTAACTAAATTAGTCTGGAGCATGGCCTGAGCAAAAGGATTTTTAAAAGCTCCAAATTAATCAATTGTAGTGTACAGTCACATTTATTATTTCTTTTAAAGATTTTATTTACTCACTTGAGAGAGAGAGGGAGAGAACACAAACAGGGGGAGAGGCAGAGAGAGAGGGAGAAGCAGACTTCCTGCTGAGCTGGGAGCCCTACATGGGTCTCGATCCCAGGATCCTGAGCTCATGACCTGAGCTGAAGGCAGACCCTTAATCATCTGAGCCGCCCGGGTGCCCCTATAGCCACTTTCAGTATGGAGATCGATGCATTCCAAGCTGAGGACTTTGGATTTGATTTCATAGGCATTGCATCTTATTAAGTGATGGAGAAATAGAAATGATCTGCTAGAGGAAGCTGGTGGTTGAAAAATGGATCGGAGAGAGAGTGAAATTCATGGAAATGAACCAAACCAGAAATTCATAGAGAAATCTTGGTGTGAATTGTCAGAGCATCAGGCTAGCCTTATATCCTGGAGAAAAGAAGGAATAGGGCAGACCCCAGAGATGCATTAAAGAATCATCCTGAGAACCTGCTGACAGGGACAGCAGGATTTAGCAGAAAGAATGCTGATTCTGGGAGTGGATGGACCTGCGTTCAAATTATAGCTCTGCCCAGTTTCCAAGATTATGACCTGGGCAAGGCCTTTAACTTCTCCTTCAGATCATCTCTCTGCTGTAGAGGTAATGACCCTGACCTAGCAGAGGTGTGGTGAGGAACAGTGAGATAATATATACAAATACCTAGCATAGAGCCAGTATTCAATAAAAGCAGTCTATAGTATCATTTCCATAGGGAATTACAAAAGCTGACTAATTAAGAGCATCTGCTTTAGAGGTAGACCAGTGGTCTAAACCTAGCTCAGCCCCTTGACAATCATGTGACTTTGGATAAGGTATGAAATTTCTCCAACAAATTTTCCATCTGTAAAACTGATACTTCATTTTTATGGTCTAGTAACATTCCATTGAACAAATATACCACATTTTATTTATCCATTCCTCAGCTGATGGACATTTGGGTTGTTTTCGCTTTGGGCTATTATGAGTAATGCTGGTATGAACCTTTGTTTACTTTATTTTTTTTTTTGGTATGCATATATGTTTTCATTTCTCTTGAGTATATACCCAGGAATGGAGTCCCTAACTCATAAGGTGACTCTATGTTCAACATTTTGTTTCCATAGCATCTGTACAATTTTACATTCTTACCATCAATATATAAGGGAATCAATATCTCCACTTCCTTGCCACTGTTTGTTATTTTCTGTGTTTTTTATTATAGCCATTTTAATGGTTGTGAGGTAGTATCTTATTATGGTTTTGATCTGAACTTTTCCAATGGCTAATTGTGTTGAGCATTTTTTCATATTCCTTTTTTAATGTTCAATTAGCCAACATATAGTACATCATTAGTTTTTGATGTAGTGTTCAATGATTCATTAGTTGCATGTAACACCCAGTGCTCATCACAACACTTGCCCTCCTTAATACCCATTACCCATGAAGATGTGGTTCATATATACAATGGAGTATTACTCAGCCATCAGAAAAGATGAATACCTACCATCTACATCGACATGGATTGAACTGGAGGGGATTATGCTAAGTGAAATAAGTCAAGCAGAGAAAGACAATTATCATATGGTTTCACTCATATGTAGGACATTTTTTCATATTCTTATTGGCTATTTGTAAATCCTTGGAAATTTTAATTCTATGCCATTTTTAAATTGGATTATTTTTCTTTTTTATTTTTGAGTTATAAGAGTCTTTATAGGTTCTGGATGCAAATCTCTTATCAGATATGTAATTGGCAATTATTTTCTTCCATTGTGTAGATCATCTTTACACTTTCTTGATGATGTTAAAGCACAAAGTTTTAAATTTGACAAAGTCCGATGTACCTGTTTTTTCCTTAGTTCCTCATGTTTTTGGTGTTGTATCTGAGAAGATTTCACTCATCTCAATGTCATGAAGATTAACTCTGCTTACTCCTAGGAGTTTTATAGTTTTAGCTCTTACAGTTAGGTGCGTGAACCATTTCAAGTTAATTTTTGTCTATGGTGTGAGGAAGGAGTCTGAGTTCATTCTTTTGCGAATGTATATGTACCATTTGTTGAAAAGACCATTCTTTCTCCATTGAATTGTTTTGGCAACCTTACCAAGAGTGTATGTCTATCCTTATGCTGCCTTATCTTTTCAATGAGAAATATCAAAGTTTAAGAAATCTTATAGGACACACTGTTACTGTTCTCCTTTGTTAGATTTATTTCATGTCATTGAAACATTTAAAATTCTCTATCTTTGCCTTTTATTTTTAAAATCGTTTTAAAGATTTATTTATTAATTTCAGAGAGAGGGAGGGGAGACAGAGGGAGAGGGAGTGAGAATCTTTTTTTTTTTCAGTGTTACAAGATTTATTGTTCATGCACCACACCCAGTGCTCTATGCAAGACGTGCCCTCCTCAATACCCACCACCAGGGGGGTGGGCGTTGGGCAAGCCTGGTGGGGAGTGAGAATTTTAAGCAGACACTGTGCTGAGCATGGAGCCCGATGCGGGGCTTGATCTCATGATCCTGAGATTATAATCTAAGCTGAAACCAGGAGCCCAGTGCTTAACCAGCTGCACCACCCAGGTGCCCCTCTATCATTGCCTTTTTAAAAATTGTTTTAATTTATACTTTATTCTATATTTCACATTTTAAAAATTGGTGGTGAGAAAATTATTATCTTTTTTTTTTCACTTTTCCAAAATAGAGAGGAAGGAAGGAAGGAACTAAAAGGAAAAGGAAAGGAAGAAAGAAGAGAGAGAGAAAGAGAGACAGAGAGAAAGGAAGGAAGGAAAGAAGGAAGGGAGGGAGGGAGAGAGGGAGGGAGGAAGGGAGGGAGGGAGGAAGGGAGGGAAGGAAGGAAAGGAAGAAAAGAAAAGGAAGAAAGAAAACCATGCAGACTTGGCTTGAGGCTCCAGTTGTGGTACACACACTGTTTGCTGTTATACATTATCCCAAACATCTCTCGCTCTCGGCGTACTTTCCTTTAATGCATAACCCGGCTGGACCAACAGTAGGTTTTGTGGTTGGATAACCATACATAATTCTTTCTTTATGTTCATCACTGTGGATTTTCAATACAACTCTAGCAGTCTTATTTATCTAACCCAAATATCCAAAAACCCTTTTGAAAATATGTATTTTTCTCTGCCCTGAAGGTAAAACACCACAACCTTGTTTAATAGTAAATCTCATGTGACTAGTAGTTTAGGCACAGAAAGATTGATCATCCTCCCTCTGGGTCTCTTCCTCATTTGTTCAGCCAGAGGATGAGGAGCAGAGCTATAAAAGAGTCAGCAGGCTGGACAGCCAGGGCTACTTTCTGTTGAAGGGTAAGGCAGCATATGGAGCTGCCTTTCACAGGACATTCTGCCTGCAGAGAATGTGAGAGGCAGACGCTGGGCGTCAGGCCTTGGAGCAGAGTTAATCCGTATTCCCAACGGTGCAATTGATTTCTAAGTCTTCAGGCAACCCCAATTGTGATCTCGGGACACCAGACTAACTGAGCAGAGGATAATTTGAGCCCAAAAGGGACAGTAGAAAGGGATTCTGGAATGAAATTTGGTATCTATTGATCCATCCTATGGCCTGGACTCTCAGTGATTATCTCCTAATGACAGATGCTATGGTATTTTATGTTATCTTTGTAGAGACAAGCAAGGTGGACATATGGGGAAATGGAGTTTCAGTGCATCCAGTAATCGCACTGAAAAGACCAACAAAATCTGATCAGCCTTGAGTCATTTTTATGAAGTGATCTAAGGAATTAATGGTATTTTGTTTTCTCTAAAATCAATGCCTGGATAATTCTTTAAAATGGAGGAAATTAATTTGTTGACAAATTTCTGAAAGACAACTGTAACTGTGCCATTCATACAATTTTTGCCAATTTCTGCTTTGTTCTCTATGGGTGCTTGCCAGAGATACAGAATGAGTCTATTACACATCCGAAATGGGAACTTACTATCCCTGCTGGAGTATTTCTTCTTCATGGGTGAATATAGGCTAGAAGGGCCCAAGTTAAACGGATATGATTTATTTAAATTGGATTTCCCTCTGAAGAACTGTGTATTTGTCAGTGTAGCTTGTAACGTGGATGCATTCCAAAGCACTTCCCTTACTAGAGCCTATTACTTTGACGTTCTAAAGCCCTCTCTAAACCTTTTCTAGGCTAAGAGTTTCTGATCTTTCTTGACCAAGAGATGATTTCAAATTCAAAATACCTATGGTTAAAAAGCTGATTCTCAGTGGTGGACAGTCTAATCTGGAGGGTGTTTAGAACAGTGTGGTTGTCACAGAGACTGAGGGGCCCCTGAGATGCTACAACCCTTGCAGCGCCAGTGACAGTCCCACAAAACAAAGAATGTTCCCACCTGGAATTGTGAACATAGCCCCCTGCGCCGAGAAAATCATCCCTTCAGCTGCTCCTGAGTCTTGTCCTTGTGCTTTTGAGTGGACTGACATATATTTGTCTATGGATCCTAGGCTTGATAACCAGAAAGGACGGTCACAGGATGGTCTGAGGCCGTTAGAGCATCACCTAGGTCTGTGGTGCTCATTTTCCTTACTGCTTCCCCCATGATATGAACTCAGCTGAACTATTCCCAGGTACTATCTTCCCCCACGGCCTCATTCCTGCCATGTGAAACCATAAGTTCATCTTGGTATTCTTATTCATACTGATAACATCTGCCAGACTGAGTGCTTACTTTATAGCAGGGAAGGTATAAGGTGGTTTTTTTTATATATTATTTATTTTGTCACCATAATAATCCCCAGAAGCAGACATTATAGTGTCTTTCGTAGAAATGAAACTGATACTTTGAGGGGTTAAATAACTTCCTTCAAGTTGTACAAAGCGAGCAGAGAGCTTGTGGAGCTGGAATTTGATGCCACGTCTGTCCACGTACAAACCCCTTTCCTTGGACCCACTGGGCTGCATTGCCTCCCAGCCTTTGTCTCTTGGCTAATGGACTCTGCACTGGCTCCCCCTGCCAGCTTGCTAACCGAATACACTGGCACCCCCGCTAGAACCTCCTCCTTTCTTCATCCTTATCCTAGCCTCCTTTGCCTGGCCGATTTCTATCTAGATGTCAATCTCATTTCCTTGGGGAAGCTTTTGGTGACTTCCCTGCCCTGGAGGCAGGGACCTCATTTCTGTGTAGCCTCAATTTCTCCAGTCATGGGCAATAATGGCATAAATACAGTTCCCATGTCTTCATCCTTTATTAGACACTAAGGGATCATGGCTTGTTTATCACTGCCTTCCTGATGCCTAGGTGAGGGCCTGGCACAAACCAGGTGCTACACAGATGTTTCGATGTGGAGAGCGTGGCCTGGGCTCACCCTTCTGGCTCATGCCATTCCAAGAGTGGCTCAGGTAGGTACCTCTCCCTAGGTCCAGCCTTCCGGTCACAACCAGACTTCATGATTGGGACCCTATGCTAGGCCAGCTCTAAGTGGGAGGCATGAACAGAGCTTGGGTGGGGAGACTGGGGATTTTCATGAGAGAGCTGGCACGGAATATGCCATCCTGTGGCAGGATCTCCAGGACAAGTGGGACAAACTGCTATAATGTAGATTCCTAGGGCCACATAAGGAATTAGGAGGGGTTTCTTGATCTACTAATTTCCTCTAACCTCAGTGCAATTAAATTAGAGTGGGTCTAATGGGGTCCCTATCCCCAAACCCTCCAAGGGACTAGATAGGAAAAAAGTGTGGGTCTCATGAGAAAAACATTGGAGAAGGAACTTTTCTTTAGGAATGCTTTTGGCACTTAACATTAAAGAAAACTAGCTCATTACATACTCAACAACTCAGGCATTTTTTGTAAGATTGTAGAGATCCTCAGCATAATGATGACACTGTGATGATGTCTACTATGTGCTAGTGACATTAGCACGTGGATGTGGGGTTCATTAATTTGTCTGTCTGTTTCTTTTTCTCTCTAATGTATCCCACACTTCTAAGACTTGGGTATTATTTTCCCTACTCTGCCTAGGAAACAAATGTTACGTAACTTGCCCAAGGTCATGCACCTTAGAAAAGAGACAGAGACGGAATTTGAACTCGGGTCTGTCTGAATGCACAGTCTGATGAGCGGCTGTTGCCTCCTGCAAAAGCATCACTGCTGTTCCTCCCCACATCCTATCACTTCCTCATTCTTACAGAGACAGTGTCTTCTGTCACCCGGGATGGGCCACGTGGCCCAAGAAAGCATGAGGAAAAGGAGACTCGGGCATGACAGGGGTAGGTGTGTGCTGGGGAGAACACTTGGCCTTTCTTTGCCAAAAAAGGGTTGGATAAGACCTCTGCCAAGCTGCGTGTGTAAGGGATCTGGGATAGGATGGGAAGCCTTTCTTTTCCATCGGGAATGCCCGTCATCCAGCAGAAATGATTAAAAATGCCCTGGGTCGAATGATTTACCTCTGTTTATTCTTACCCAAATTTTGTTTCTTAAACCCAGAAAAATATTCTGTCTGACTCAACCAGGAAACCTGTACTCATAAATAGATCCTCCTGAATGTAATCAAAATGATAATTTCCTCCTCCGGGCTAGACCAACCCTGGTCGCCCGACTGCAATTATCATCTATCTGCCAGTCTACTGCGCCATTTCATTTTGTGAGTCCACACTCATTTCCAGGCAGCGCAAAGAGCTGGGTGTATCTTTTTTTTTTTTTTTTTCCTGCAGCTCAAATCCTCCCAGTCTCCAGGGGCAAGCATGACTGCTGTAAGTCAAATCGAATTTGCAATTCCCGGGGTAGCCTTTATCACTGTTGTGCAAACACCGTCCTCCTAAAAACCTGTCTGAGGAACAGGATTCGATACCCCTGTGCCTCCTGACTCCACGAGGTCAGAGTTGAAAAGCTCGCTTTCCTCCACACATATTCCTGTCAGGCCAGCACGGATGTGGCCTAGTGATATTATGAAATGGCTGTTCTCTTCTGAAGTGTCCCCCAGGTATGTGGCTCCATTAACAGGGTGGGTTATGACTAAATAAAGAAAGTGAGCCGGTGGAGGAAGCCGGTGGAGGTTGTAAGTGTTCCCAGGAGGTTAAATATTTTAAGTGTGGATATGTGTGCCCATTTACGACAGGGCCACTTCCTGTCCCGAATCCCCTCCACAAACATAGGACAGTGTCATGCGGGATATGCTGTAGATAATTACACAGTGGGCTGCAGAGACATCTTTAGGGGTTGTCATCGGGAGGACTTTTGATGATAGGCAGGTGAGGACTCTATTTCCATTGTCCGGAGAGAGAAGCTGATGACAACGAGATTTCGGCATTGTAGCCTGTGTCTGTCAGCACGATGTAATCAGCTTCTGATAATTTAGAGGCAGTTTTTCTGCTCAGTGAATGATTTAGGGCCTTTTATTCTGTGATTGCCAGCACTTCTTTCACGAAAAGGGCACAGGGAGGGGAAACGAGATGAAACGGCAGCTTCGCTGAAGGACGACCAGCAGGCTGGGGAGAGTAACACCAGTAGCTGGGATGCCTGCGATGGTTTTTGGAGGAAAGTATATTTAATGGATCTGTATCACTCTCTTCCTAAGAACTGATGCAGATGAAATTTAAAAAATAAAAATCAAGAAGTGGAAGTCCCATGTCTGTGCCCCGACTATAAGGTGTGAGAAGAGAATGTCCAGGTCACTGTGGTTGAAGCTCTCATCCAGTTTTGGGCACCAGAGCCCCCATCCTGTTTCTTTTTTCTTTCTTTCTTTTCGGTTTTTTATTTTTTTTAACATCTTAATTTTGTTTTGTTTTTTTGTGTTCCAAGATTCATTGCTCATGCACCACACCCAGTGCTCCATGCAATCCATGCCCTCCTCAACACCCACCACCAGGCTCGCCCATCTCCCCACCCCCCTCCCTTCCCAAACCTACAGTTTGTTTCTCAAAGTCCACAGTCACTTACTTGTGGATCTTAAGGAATAACGTGGAGGACATTAGGAGAAGGAAAGGAAAAGTGAACTGGGGGAAATTGGAGGGGGAGATGAAGCGTGAGAGACTGTGGACTTTGAGAAATCCAGCCTGTTTCTTGAAACTGTCAATTGTCTTTCTCCTGTTTCCTTAGTCTGCACTCTTTATGCTTCTGTCCTCCCTGGGGGTACATCCTCAGCCTCCTTTGCTAATTCCTAGGTTTTCCACTCAGCTCTGTGATGGAGGAACTCCGTTAGAATCTACAGTCATACATGGATCTTTTAGGGGAAGCGCTAAGCATCTCATTGCCTGCTGGGTATCAACATAGAGTATAGCAGACATGTCAAAAATCAAATTAAACTATGCTTCCCTTCCATTCCCAGCACCTCCCAGGTCCCCAATTCTCACAATTGCTCATCACTAAAAATGCCCATTTATTGTTGCTACAGCAAAAATTGCTTCACATTCTTTGAAAGAAAATCGGAAGACTCAGTTACAATGGAAATACGTATACACTTTAACCCAGTAACCCCACTTTGGGTTCCATCTTATTGAACTCGTAGTACATCTCCATATAAAAGTATATGTGTAAGGACGTTTGGTTTGTAGTGGTGGGAACTTGGACATTCAGTGGGAGTCCAATGTCCATTGGGGAGAATAGATGACAGTGAATTATGCAGCTATTTGATGTGAGATGCAGCCCATGTATTCTGAAGTCAAAAAGCAACTTGCAAAGTAATATATATATGCATATATATAAAATTATTATTATTTAATTCTTGTACAAACAAAATGAAAATTAAAAAAAAACCTGTATGTTGTCTATGTGTTCATGTGCTTGAATGGACATGAGGAAAGAAGTGCAAGGATATTCAGCAGACTATTAGTGTTGTATCCCTGGTTGGGGCAGTGGCCAGGAGGGGTATGTACATGTTTCTTTTTTTTTTTTTTTTTTTTTTGTCATGTATTTTATTTTTTTTTAATTAATTTTTATTAACATATAATGTATTATTTGCCCCACGGTACATGTCTGTGAATCATCAGGCTTACACATTTCATAGCACTTAACAACACATACCCTCCCCAATGTCCACAACCCAGCCACCCTATCCCTACCCCTCCCCCCCCACCTCCCAGCCACCCTCAGTTCGTTTCGTGAGTCTAGGAGTCTCTTATGGTTTGTCTCCCTTCCCATCCCTTCCTGTTTCATTTCTCTCCCTATTTGAGAAAAATATTGTAATTGTTCATCCTCCCATTTTTCTTGCTAGTCATTCAAATAAGAATCTTACCATCATTTTAGGTACCTCCTTCTTCCTTTCTTTTTCTAAGGATTTATTGTTTTTATGTTTGTGTCATCCACTAGACTATAAAGTCATTGTCATCAAGGACCTTCTGCAAAATACTTTGCATATATTTCTCAATATAAGATTATTAACTTAATATGGAGATTTCAGTGTGTCATTGCTCCATAGCTCCATATATATATACACACACACACACACACACACACACACACATATGCTTTTATTTCTAATTCAGAGGGATGCCGGGGCACCTGGGTGGCTCAGTGGGTTAAAGCCTCTGCCTTCGGCTCAGGTCATGATCTCAGGGTCCCGGGATCGAGCCCCGCATCGGGCTCTCTGCTCAGCAGGGAGCCTGCTTCCCCCTCTCTCTCTGCCTGCCTCTCTATTTGTGATCTCTCTCTGTCAAATAAATTAATAAAATCTTTAATTCAGAGGGATGCTGATGCTTATCTTCCCCCACCCTGTTTTGGAAAAATGCCCTTGGAGTATAAAGTATTACATCAGGTACTTTTCCCTTACAAGTGTACTTTTTTAGTCTTCCCCTTATACATATTTTTACTTACTTCTGCATCCTACTTCAGTATCATTTAGAGTTCTCTGAACATAAGGCAAGTAAACAAGGGATAAACAACCCCCTGCAGAGCCTTGTGCATATTTGCACTGAAAACAGCAAATGGTAGTACATGTGTCAAACATAGTGATGAAGAATTTGGTCAAACATCTTGGTGTCTTGTGATATCAAATGTTTGGCAATACGAAACCATAACATTCAGGCATTTAAAAGCCAATTCTTAAAGCCTAATCTCTATACTAAAGATTAGCTAGAGAACATTTTGCTGCACCCAAAGGAAACTTACAGCACACCCATGACCTTTGTGACACCCACATCCAAACACACACACATACTCATGGCATTGAACTTTACCTGAACCCCAACTTGCTGAATCATTATTTCACTGGCTTTGCTCCAGTGGCTTTCCAGGACTGATGGTTAATGTCTTAGTCGCCTGAGAGGGGAGTGGTAGATGTTCAGTCAGACCTGATGAGTGAATTCCTCTACCGATCTTTCTACCAGTTCTGCATGCCCTGTTCCAGTCTGCATTCCATAGTCTTGAACAAAATCTGATGCAAAGACCTGCAGTTGATTATCCTCATTTTGTGGGATTGCACAGTACATTGAATGACCAGGCATGATGCCATTTTGATGCAAATAAACAAGAACACAGAATCTCTGAAAGCAGACTGAGTTAAATCATCAGCATGCTATTTATATCCCCAACACTTTTCAGGCCAAGAGTTCAGCATAATAGCAGATATTAATCACAATGCTCCTTTGTTCCTGGAAGTTGCCATATATCACTATTGCCATTTTACCAATAGGGGAAGTGGTGGCGCTGTGACTTATCCACAAATGTACTGCTCATAGGAGACAGAATTTGACGTTCCATTAAAGTGAGACTGCAAATAGTGAGACCCAAGTAGTTAAAAATAATAGTGAGACCCAAGTAGTTAAAAATAATCGACATGAAACAAATCATGCCACCCTTTGTGATGATGTCTACGTATAGTTTTATTAATAGGTTCTAGGCTGAACATAGCCAATAGATAGAATCTCATGCAGGAGTTGTTTCTTGAGCCTTGCTGTCTGTGTGTTCTGCATATTTTAAGGGTTGATATCAAGCTATTAAGGGGCTGTATTTTCCTCTATTGAAAGAATAGATGGCCTCTATTGGCCATCTAACTATGGCCCCCTCTTTCCAATCACTTGACTACTCTGATTGGAGTCAACTCTGGAAAGATATTCTTATACATCTTGGCTCTATATTGCTCCCTCCTTCTCAGCAACCCCCCCCCCATAAATCGGAAATACTACCCCAAGCAGAAAAATGTCCTCTGAATGAGTATAATCACCTAGCATCTGAAGTTAGTGGGAGCTTTGCCCAGGGAGAGGAATTAGAAATCAGCCCATAAAAATAAATGAATCTGTTTCCATAGTGACGGGAATCTTTCTCTCCATAGTTTTTATCTTGTGTTCCCCCACAGATCCCTTAGGCAGAATAACAATAAACTCGAAGAAAACATTTTATTATCTTAATGGATTCTTAATTTAAAGCCAAAAGCCTTTAAATTATCTTCCCAAGGATACCATTGGCCATAACTTTTGGAATTGAATACCTGAACAGAGTTGCAGGAGGAATATTACCTCCCAGAACCCAGCCAAGTGGGAGAAGCAGAGTGAGGAAGAACGAGTGGGTTACACATGCATTTTGTATGCAGCCTTCCTGATGGGTAACACACCTGTCATGTTTAATATTTCATTGGTGAAGGAAATGTGCATCTGTCTCTGTTCATCTGCCGAATGAAATTTTGCACTGATGAAGCCTGCATGTGGTGAACACGACAGGGCTTCCTCATTATGCCCCTAAATCGTATTCCACAGCAACCCGGAGGAATCCATGCTAGCAGCAAAGTCTGAGCCCCTGCTCTTTGCCCACCAGACAGCTCCAGGGGGCCTTTACCTTTGTCTCTGCAGCTGTGACTGGGCCTGCCTCTGCCAATCACACTGAGGAGGCTGAGGGAGGCCCGGCTGCTGTTGTGAGAAATGTGGTGGCAGAGACAAAGGACCCAGCAGAGCAAATTCCTGGGCAGAAATGTCCGAGGGTGCAGGTAAGAAACTGGGGGCCTCCCCAGGAAGGCAGAGCAAGTGGAAATATCCTGGTATAAACATGGCAGACTCATTATATTTGTTTGTGGCCCATGTGTGCAATGATGCAAACCACATGAATGGAAATTATTTCGGCACTGTCAAAAAACCAGATGTGAAAGGTCTGAGTAAATACCCTCGATTTTCTGAAGTCATCTCAATAGAAAAAATGTCTTGACTCCCTTCCTCAGTGAGGGTGAACATATGTCCCAATTTTCTTGGATGGTTTTGGTGTTATGCTTGTTGTCCCAAGATAACTGTTAATGCCATCCCTCCCCATTCTCAAAAATATCTCAAAAGTTAGAACAATAAATGCTCAGGTCACCTTACTTATAGTCAACATATTTAAGTCCAGTCCTCCACTACTGACATTTTCTCTATCTCTTCCCAGAAATATTGCATGCTCTTTCTAGATAGATTTTTACAACTTTCCCATAATGTAGCGGCGGCCAGGTATAGACTCTTTCAAGATAAGTGGAGCCATGAAGACATTTTCACAGGATAAAAATTAGAAAAGGAAGGAGTTGCTTCTTTCTTATATTGAAATACTTAACTTGTGTAATAATAACCCATTAATTAGTTTTCCACTTTAGATGCAAGTTTCTTGAACAAAGAGAAAATATTACTTACCCTTCTGTTGCCATGGACAATTTATAGGTATTTAGTAGATGTGTGTAGGTGCGATCATTAAGGAAAGAACATAGCAATAGTAGGGGGACAGTTTATTTGGGCCTAATGCCAAATAAACTTTGGAGGGGAGGGGTTGGGAACTAATACGTGACAGTGGGATAGATAAGACAGAAAACAAGAAGGAATTTTGGAGACTATCATTTTCTTTCTCCTCATTTGTTAACTTTTTCCTAATTACAAGATATTACATGTTCATGTTCATTTATGAAACTTAGAGATATAGGCAGAAATAAAAAAAAAAAAGAAAAGGTTGGGAAAAGAAAAAAGAAAATCACAATAACCGTGATGAACTTTGTGGGGTTTGGATGTCTTGTGTTTCCCACTTACATTCACAGACATGTAAATATGTGCCTGTGCATTCATATGGTTTTGCCAGACAGTCTCTTATCAGGATCACTGCTCTTGTAGGGACTGCCCTGTTGCCATTAGCAAGGTTTCTTATAAAGTAGTCTGTACTACTTGTTCAGGTGGCAAACAGGAGCTTGCGACCACCCAGGGAACTGATGTGAGTACTCCAAGTAATGGAGGAGAGATGTGAAAAAATAGTGGGGATTGTTTTTATTATTTTATCTGGACTCGAGTCTTCCATCCTTCCCAAGAATGTTCTGCCTCTTTTCAGAGTCTGAGGTTCACATGAGTACCGTCGGGAATACGGGACTTGGAATCAGAAGGTTGGCACGTAATTAATCACAGGATAGTAGTCTGGATGTGGGCTCATTCTTTAACCACTCTGAATCTCAGTTTTATCACTGTGGAGGCATTTGTCCCCACCACATAACACCATTGTAAAGATCAAGTGAAATCAGAAACATACTTGTCAATGCAGGCAGTGATCACTAGGTGGTAGTTGATATAGGGAGTGGTAATACGTTCTTCATCGTTCCTCATGGAACAGTGTTGGTGTGGACAACACAGCATTTGGGACTGGATATGGGTTTGAGATTGTGCTTAGCCCACAGTAACTTAGTGATTTTCTGGCAATTTGTTTAATTTTTTGAGTCTGTTTCCTCATCAACTGCCTGAAATCATTTATATAATAAAATGTCAATTTAACAAATAAAATTTAAATTATTATCATGATAATAAGAATGATGAGAAGAAGATGATGATGATGACAATAGTTTATTGGTAGAGTTGGAAAGAGTAGAGAAGAGGAGGAAGGAGAAGATTTCATAATATTATAACGACAGATGAGAGCACCATATTTTGCTACTGTGTCATAAGCCCTGCACCTTCAAATTGAGTCATATTTTATTTTAGCTGTTTTCAACCTTGGCTGTGCATTAGAATCACAGGGAAAGTTAAGAAAACAAACAGAAATAATACCTGCGACTAGTAAAATGAGAATCTGTGAGGGGCTACATTGGATATCGTATTTTACAAAGCTCCTTAGGTAATTTTCATAGGCTGTCAGGGTTGAGAATTACTGCTGTATGTCCCTGCCTCCAGAAGGAAGCTACTGGTAAAAAGCATTACTGATTTTCATAATTCAGGGGACTGGAACAAGAAATTTGCTTGGACTCATTTACCCCACCTTGGCAGGAAGATGAAGAAACTGGGACTGCACCCATTGGAGCTGGGGGAGCCAACCCATCCAGGGAAAGGAGCTCCTTCCCAAGTTCCAAGCTGCTGGGTGCTTTAAAGCACAGAGTTCAAAGGTAGTGGTGAGCTCAGCTCAGCAGGACAGAACTTATTGCAATTCCAGGCATTCATCCTTCATCTGGAAGACTGTGTCACCCCCTCACTGTCTCCCTGTCTCTAGCCTTAACCCTCTGCAAGCTGTTTTCCACGCATTCCAGCTGAGACCTATATTTATTTTCCATTGCTGCAGAGCAAATCACTATGAACACTGCAGCTTACATCCACACCCATTTCTTAGCTCACATTTCTGCAGCATAGAATAGCTGGATTCCCTGCTCAGGATCTCATCAGGCTAAAGTCAAGGTGTTGGTTTGGCTGTGCTCTCATCCAGAACTCAAAATTGTCTTCCAAGCTCATTCAGGTCACACATAGAATTCAGTTCCTTTCTGTTGGAGGGCGGAGATTCTTGTTTCCCTGCTGGCTCTCAGCCAAGGACTACTCTTAGCAACTACCATTCCCATTTCTGGTTCCATGGCCCCCTCCAGCAATGGAGAATCTCCCTCATTTCATATTTATCTCATGCTTTCGATCTTTTTTGCTGGGAGGAAGTCAGTTCCTTTTAAGGTCCCATCTGATTAGGTCAGGTTCACCTAGGATAATCTCCCTATCTTAGAGTCAACTGATTTGGAACCTTAATCACATCTGCAAAATCCCTTCACAGTGGCACCTAAATTAGTGTTGAATTCAATAACTGAGAAAAGATATGTATACACAATGGGCTAGGAATTTGAAGGGCTGGCTTAGAATTCTGCCTGCCATAGAGTCAAATATCCTTAAAATTTTTCAGTGGGCACTTATTTTACCTACTAACTAAAGCCCAAACTTCTTATTATGACATATAAGGCTCTATATAATCTGGCCTGTGTATCCAGACTTGCTCTGTGCCTTACTCCAGTTACATTATATATATATATCTGCACCAATTTGTCCATACTCTTGTGACCGTATACCATTTTGTTTCTCACTTTTGATCTTTAGCTAATGCTGTTCCCAGTGCTTAGAATGCCTTTCCCATCTGTCTTTACATGAAAACCTTTTATGATCCATCACAGACTTTATCCTCTAGGAGACTCCCTAGATTCATTCATTTGCTTAACAAATATTTGTTGAGCACCTACTATGTGCTACCATGTCTCAGATACTGGAAATATAATAGTGAATCTGGCAATGTCTCTCTCTCTCACAGAGCTTACCTACCAAGGGAAACAGGAAAAACACAAAAATAATTATAAAAATCTGTCAAACGGTGGGGCGCCTGGGTGGCTCAGTGGGTTAAAGCCTCTGCCTTCTGCTCAGGTCATGATCTCAGGGTCCTGGAATCGAGCCCCGCATTGGGCTCTCTGCTCAGCAGGGAGCCTGCTTCCCCCTCTCTCTCTGCCTACTTGTGATCTCTCTCTCTGTCAAATAAATGAATAAAATATTTAAAAAAAAAATCTGTCAAACGGTGACAGTGCTATGAAAAAGAGTAAAGCAAAAAGAGACGTGATGAGCAAATTGTCTTTTTGTATACCACTAACCTGTAATGCTTCTGTCATAGGTGACATTTAAGCAAAGACCTGAGTAAATAAGGGAGTAAACAATAGTGAAATGTGAGGAAGAGCCCCAAGGTTTTTCCCCTTCTGTTTCTTGTGACTCCACGACTTGCTGAATGGATGAATGGGAAAAAAAGAAAGAAAAGATTATTTTAGGCAGATGGAACAGCAAGGACAAGGCTCTGAGGTGGGAAGTCCTTTGATGCTCAGTTAATATTTGCCTGGCCTGATGTACACAATTAGACTTTTCAGAGTAGGACTCTAGCCATTGGAAGCTGAAGAGGGAGGAGGGAAAAATAGATACCATGGTCCAATTCCTGGAGAGGGACACTAGGGAGCAAGACAGGACATCATCAAGCACCAACTAAGTAGTCTGGGCTCATGGCAGTGTACTAACTCCCAATGGGGCCTCTAGACTCAAAACAGGGAAACTGAGGCTGAAAGGACAAACTCAAAACATTGAGGGTAAGGAACTTAGAGACAGTGGCCTGATCCCTGCCTGTGGCTGCTGATTTGAGTTTTCATCCTCAATTCTTGCTTTGCATTTTGAAAATCTCTATTGCCATTTATCTCATTTCATTGAAAATAATGGTTCACAGGCCTGTCTCCTGGCCTTCTGGAGGTAGGCATTAGTAAAGATCTCTCTTGTGTCCCTGGTGTCTAGTACAGTTGCCATGGAACAGCCTTGTCTGGCCTGATTGTTGGTCCGCAACTTCGGGAGTTCCCTTGGTGAAAATGGAAACTGGCCCCCATATATGGAGGGTGGGGAGAGACCAAAGAAAGAAACAGGCCACTCCAGATTCGTGGGTGGCAATCTTCATAAACAGAGGAATTTACGTATGAGGTTTGTCTCAGGCAACTGCAAAATGAATAGATCTCTGCACCTGCCTGTCAGAATCTTCAAAGTTTGTGTAGAGACCTTAGTCAGGTTCAGCCACAGTCCACAGTCCACAGCTCAAATGGTCTCAGCAACACGTTGGTCTCTCAAGGTTGTGTCCTTGAAATGTCTCCAGCTATGGGAATAGTGGGCAGAACATTCTGAAGACAAGGGAGAGGGTGAGGAGCCTCCCAATTGTCCAGGTCCAGCTCTTTGGTCAACTGGTGGTCCCATCCTCTTGATGATCTCCTTCAACGATGATCAAGTTGCCAAATGTGGTGGGATGAAGCATGAAAGCTAAGATAACCTATAGGGTTTGGCTCATTGACTAGACCTTTCTGATTGACGTTTTCAAGGTGGCTTGGGTAACATAGTGTTCATTGCAAGGATATATATTGATTAAGTACCCTGGTTAGAACTAAAACTGGAAAGCTTTCATGATACAACTCTAGGGGATGATGAAGTATACTCACTGACCTTCTTTCTTTTTCTCCTTCTCTTTCTGGGCCCATCTCCAAGTGGTAGCTTTGTCTTGTTTTCTTTGCTCTGAGGTTTTTTCTGCTTATTCATAGTTTCTACTGCCTCACAATTTTGGACTGCACGTTCTTTTGGCTTGCCATGAACCCAATTCTGCTTCATGGCATTTTTTCAGCTTCAATTCATACCACCAACTGGTACACTCTGACTGCATGACTTAATTCAAATTTAGGAGACAGAGAACTTAGTTGTCCCAGCTCATCTTTTTTTAATACCAGAAAGCCAAAGGATTAGCTTAGCTCAGGTGCTCACCATTAGCTTAATTAGCTGAACGTTGGATGGGAGTAGGAGGAAGGAAATAAAGAAAAGGGATTGTGCTATATAAAATGTAGCTGCTTAGATACCAGCAGCTGAGGGGGGTAGTTCCTTCAAAAGACAGTATAGGTAAGCAGACATTAGCTCACATCTCTAATTCGGGGAATGAGATGTGCCCTTGTGGAGGCATTGAGAATTAACTTGGGAGTTTAAATATCACTGCTAAGTACCAAGAGTCAAGAGTAGGTTTGTGAGGGAAAAATGAAACCAGTATTCAGTAAATCCAGCAAAACCCAGTTGGGAATAGAAGGCGGTGAGCAATCAGAGTTGGAGTTTAAGGAACCTCTCTAATGGAGGCCAATCTATTTCTTTTCAGAGGTTAGCATCTGCCACTCCTACTTTATTAGGCAATGGAGGAATGAGGCAAGTCCTCAAGGCCATCCACATAGAGAGTGGTGTTAAACTACTCTAAGAACTGTGGGGATGCTGAGAGTTCATATAATTATAGTTGGTATGCTCTAATGTTTTGGCCCTCATTCACTGAAGACTTACTTGGTGTCATAAACCCTAGGAGTATGGCAACCCTTCCCCACCCCTAAGGCTCCCTATCCCCCCTTGCCTGATTGATTTTTGTTCATAGCATTTTTTAAAAAAACAAATATATTTTTTATTATGTAGTACTGTCAAATGTATCCATAATTCTTTTTTTATTTCTTTTTAAAAATTTTTTATTATGTTCAGTTAGCCGGCATATAGTACATCATAAGTTTTTGTTATAGTGTTCAGTGATTCATTAGTTGTATATAACACCCTGTGCTCATCCCAACATATGCCCTCCTTAATATCCATCACCCAGTCACCTCATCCCTTCCTGCTCCGCTCTGTAACCCTCAGCTGGTTTTCCAGAGTCCAGAGTCTCTCATGGCTTGTCTCCCTCTCTGATTTCTTCCCATTCAGTTTTACCTTCCTTCCCCTGTGGTCCTCTGTGCTATTCCTTATGTTCCACATATGAGTGAAACCATATAATAATTGTCTTTCTCTGCTTGACTTAGTTCACTTAATATAATCCCCTCCAGTTCCATCCATGTTGATGCAAATGGTGTGTGTTCACCCTTTCTGATGGCTGAGTAATATTCCATTGTATATATATCCATTCATCTGTTGAAGGGCATCTTGTTTCCTTCCACAGTTTGGTGATCGTGGACATTGCTGCTATAAACATTGGGGTGCAGGTGCCCCTTTGGATTACTACATTTCTGTCTTTGGGGTAAATACTCAGTAGTGCAATTGCTGGGTCATAGGGTAGCTCTATTTTCAACTTTTTGAGGAACCTCCATACCGTTTTCCAGAGCGGCTGCACCAGCTTACATTCCCACCAACAGTGTAAGACTGTTCCCCTTTCTCCAACCTTGCCAACACCTGTTGTTTCCTGTCTTGTTAATTTTGGCATTTTTAACTTTCTGAAATACTACCTATTTCACCCCTTTACTTTTTATTTCATTGCTGGAATCTAAGCTCTATGAAAGCAGAAATGTTCTCTGCTCTGTTCAATGTTATATTTGCAGCATCTAGAAAGTGTCTTGCTCAAAAATAACTTACTGAATAAATTAATGAATTTCATCATTGATCTAGATTACTTGCACAGGAAAAAAGAGATATCATATTTGTAAGTCAGAAACTATCTGGGTGTTCCCTGGAAACACTGATGAGGCATATATACATTTCTACATTTGAGTATTTTCCTCTCTTATTTGGCATAAACATGTCTTCAACATGTTAATATAATAGTATCAGCTACATTATATGTGGTAACAAATCAACACAGCATATGCAGTGCTGGGTAGCAGGAAGTTCTGCTCCATATAGTCACTCAGGAATCCACACTGACAAAGTCTCCATCATCTGGTGCCATC
The DNA here is from genome assembly GCA_028646535.1 of Procyon lotor. Taxonomy (NCBI): domain Eukaryota; kingdom Metazoa; phylum Chordata; class Mammalia; order Carnivora; family Procyonidae; genus Procyon; species Procyon lotor. Next base: position 54,916,902 of record CM053604.1, on the reverse strand, counting down.
ACCTCAACATGATATTACAGGGTTTCCTGCTACAAGAGAGAACATGGATAATTTATAACTCTCTTCACATTTGCTTAGAGCTTGCTCCTTTCTCCAGTAAGACCACCTCTTTTTCCAACATGACCTCATGGATATTGGGAAGGCTTCCCATGTATCCAGGAAGGAAAGGAGAACTAGATGTAGTAAATACACTCAACACTATCATAGCCAGTGACCAATGATGTGGAAATATCACTTCCATTTGACATGAAAAGCTCCTGGAAAACCCAGAATTGCCTTCTGGGGTTAAGTTGTTTAGTTTAACAAGGTTTGAAATACAGGGCTAGAAGTGAATAATGATAATTATATGAATGTTATTCCATATGTATAAGCAACACTTGCAGCAAATTTTTTTAAAGCAAATTAAAGGAAAAAAAATCACACAAGGTTGTCAAGAAATGGTCGCTGACCCATTCAAGTGATTCAGTCAAGACTCTGACCTGTCTTGAAAATCTGTATCTGAACCACCACTCTCAGTACTCATTCTCTTTCCCCTCCTAGAGAAGGAATTTGTTTTTACCTCCTATTAATGTGAAATTGCCACAATAGAATCCATCTTTCTGAATAGAGATGTCTATTTGGACCTGACCTCAGAGGTCCCTTTAAACAGGAAAAGCAAGTGCTTACTATCTTCTAAAGACAACACATTCTGGCTTTTTATCTTATTATGAAGGAAATTCCATCACACCAGCTCAGTCACTGACCTCGAGCACTCAGGGTTAGCAGGAAGAGTTGTGCATAGTCTCAACAAGCTCAGTTTTCATAAATTCACCCTGCTTCCAGTGGGAAATGTTTGCAGAAAGTAGTTGTATGAGCAGGCAAGGAGCAATGTCATCTTCCTCTTGCATCCTTTTCATTTTAATTTTTGGATAGACTAGTTGCCGAAGTGGCTCATGTAAGTAAAAGAAGTTGCCTGGTGGCTCAGTCATTAAGCATCTGCCTTTGGCTCAGGTCATGATCCCAGAATCCTGGGATCGAGTCCCGTATCAGGCACCCTGCTCTGCAGGAAGCCCACTTCTCCCTCTCCCACTCCCCCTGCTTGTGTTCCCTCTCTCGCTATCTTTCTCTCTGTGTCAAATAAATAAATAAAATCTTAAAAAAAAAAAAGGAAGTAGAATATTAAGCAATATAAAAATAACATTCTTACTCATTATTAAGGTATTTTCATTGTAAAAAATGAGAAAATACAGAAATGCCCACAGAATGCAACTTAGCAATAAGGGCTCAAAAGTATATTCATTGTCACGTATTTTGTGAAAGGTAGAATGGGAGCTGCTAAGGATAAACCAGTGAATAGAACAGATAGAACCTGTGCCCCCATGGACTACTATTCAGAGATAATCAATGATAAATATTTAAATGTCAAATTAATCGCCTTCCAGTCATTTTTATTTATTGATTGTATTTTATTCTTTAAGACTTTATCTTTTCTAGAGCAATTTTAGGTTCACAATGAAATTTAGAGTAAGTTGCAGAGATTTCCCATAAATGCTCCACCCTCACATGGGCACAGCCTCCCCTATTATTCACACCCACCACCAGAATGGTACATTTGGTAAAACTGATGGGCCTATATTAATACGTGATAATCACTCGAAATCCCTTGTTTACCTTAGGGCTCACTATTGGTCTTGTACCTTCCATGGGTTTGGACAAGTACAGAATAACATGATAATGTGTATCTATCATCACATAGAATCATACAGAGTAGTTTCACTGCCCTACAGATTTTCTGTGCCATGTCTATTCATCCTCATCACCCAATACCTGGCAACCATTGATCTTTCTACTATCTCCATATTTTGCCTTTTCCAGAATGTCATCATACAGTTGGAATCATACTGTATGTGGTCTTTTCATATTGGCTTCTTTAACTTAGTAATATGCATTTAAGTTTCATCAATGTCTTTTCATGGGTTTACAATTTAATTATTTTTAGCACTGAATGATCTTCCAGTGTCCAGATTTACCAGTTTATTTATCTGTTCACCTACTGAAGGATATCTTGGTTGCTTCAGATTTTGGCAGCTTTGAATAAAGTTGCTATAAACATCTGTGTGTGGGATTTTCTGTGGACATAAATTTTCAGATCCTTTGGGTAAATACCAAAGAGTGTGATTGCTGGATTGTATGATAAGAGTATGATCCGTGAGAGACTGTGGACTCTGAGCAACAGACTGAGGTTTTAGGAGGGGTGGAGGTGGGGGGTTGGGCGAGCCTGGTGGTGGGTATTGAGGAGGGCACGTATTGCATGGAGCACTGGGTGTGGTGCATGAACAATAAATCTTGTAACACTGAAAAAATAAAAGAAACATTTTTGGGGAAAAAAAAAAGAGTATGTTTTGTAAGAAATTGCCAAACTATATTCCAACAGAGATGTACCATTTTCTATTCCCACAAGCAATGAATGAGAGTTCCTGTTGCTTCACATCTTTGCCAGCATTTGGTTTCATCAATGTTCTGGATTCAGGGCATTCTAATAGGTGTGTAGTGGTATCTCATTTTTTTAAGTGCATTTCCCTGATGACATTGAATATAGAACATATTTTCATATGCTTGATTGCCATCTGTGTATCCTCTTTGGTGAGACGTCTGTTAAGGTGTTTGGCCCATTTTTTAAACTGGTCATTTGTTTTCCTATTGTTGATTTTTAGAGTTCTTTGTATATTTTGGAAAGCAATCCTGTATCAGATTTTTTTGTAAATATATTCTGCCAGTCTTGACTTACCTTCTCATTCTCTTGACATTGTCTTCCACAGAACAGAAGTTTTTAATTGTAATGAAGTCCGGCTTATCAATTATTTCTTTCATGGATCATGCCTTCCCTGTCATATCTAAGAAGTCATCTCCACACCAAAGATCATGCAGGTTTCCTCTTATGTTATCTTCTAGGAAATTTAGTGTTTTGCATTTTACATTTATGTCCGCAATCCATCCCAAGTTAATTTTTGTGAAGGGTGTAATATCTGTCTAGATTCATTTTTCTGTATGTGGAGGTCCGCTGGTTCCAGCACTATTTGTTAAAAAGATTGACTTTGCTCCATTGTTGAGCCTTTGCTCTTTTGTCAAAGATTAGTTGACCATATTTATGTGGATCTATTTTGGGCTCTCTATTCTGTTCCATTGATTTATTTTTTCTATTCTTTTGCCAATACCACACTGTCTTGATTACTAGTGCTTATTGCTTCTCTAATCATTTTTATTTTTACCTGTACACACACCCATATTTCAGGAGATTAAAACAAATGCACATGGCTATAGTTTACTGATGCTTTCAGGATAGCCTATTTTCAGTCAAAGTCATTCTCAGAGTGTATGAGATTCCTGGATCCTCCAAGTCAGGACACATGCATTGGACTTACATTAAAAATTACACAAAGAGACAAACCATAAGAGACTCTTAATCAATCTTAGGAAACAAACTGAGGGCTGCCTGAGGGGGGAGGATAGGGTGGCTGGGTGATGGACATTGGGGAAGGTATGTGCTATGGTGAGTGCTGTGAATTATGTAAGACTGATGATTCACAGACCTGTACCCCTGAAACAAATAATACATTATATGTTAATAAAATATAATAAAAAATAAAAATTACATAAAGAAAGCAAACATCTGCATCTGCCACATAACTTTCATAAATACAACAGTTCAGAGTATATTTCCAGCATACAGATGGCACTCTTAAAAAGTAATCAAACAAGTTGGGCGCCTGGGGGGCTCAGTCGTTAAGTGTCTGCCTTTGGCCCAGGTCAGATCCCAGGGACCTGGGATCGAGCCCCGCATCAGGCTCTCTGCCTGCTCGGCAGGGAGCCTGCTTCTCCCGCTACCATTCCCTCTGCTTGTGTTCCCTCTCTCGCTGTGTTTCTCTCTGTCAAATAAATAAAATCTTTAAAAAAAAAAAAAGTAATCAAACAAGTAAATCCTCTCAATCTATTACAAGTTTTAATATTAAACCAAATTCTTAATGTTAAGATTAATACTGACCTTAGCTAGATTCCAAATTTCAGCAAAAAACAAATAGATGTCATAAATACCAGAGTTTAAATTGAGGGGGAGCTTTCTGGTTAAAAATTGATAAAACAACTCTTCCTTACTCTGAATTATGTTGTGTTTTCAGTTTCACTGTCATTTATTTGGTAGTCAGTTACTAAAATGTCTTAATTCTTACTATGCCAGCTCCGGTTAAGTCCAGATATACACCAAATGTAATGATGAATTAAGGGGCATCAAATCTTTGTTGTTGCTGTTGTTTGTTTGTTTGTTGTACATACATTAATATTAGAGGGTAAATCCTGAAGTTAAAAAGAGAATTCTAGGAAGAATATGGTGGCTGTGTTGTTATGTTTTATCTGTATTTTTAACTTCCTGTAAGACTTTAAGTAATGAAAATCCATTAAAATAAGGGGAAGAAGGAATTAGACGGAGGAAGAGTCAGAAAAACTGAACACCAGGTTGTCAAAGGAGGCACCTAAATACTAGGTTCCAAACAAGCAGTGATGGTTCATCCTCTGAGTTTCTTAGATGGATTTTTTTTTTTTTTTAATTCAGAGCCTAAATGGATTGTTCTCCCCCAAGAGCTTAATTCTACCCCAATCTGTCTTTAACTGTCAAGTACATTTTCACAGTTCAGAATCATCTCTTTTTTCTGATTGTTAAATTAAATGGTGGAGACACTCAGAAAGAATAAAGTGCCCATTCAGAAGGTTGAAGATTGGAAGGAGAGTGTTACTTGAAGACTGTTACTGGGGTTTACGTGTATTGCACAGTTGGGCTCAGCATCCGCTGCGTCTGCTCTTCACTAGAAGAGGCTGCCTTTCCTTGACAGTGGGAAGGCGTTTCCCTGCCCTTGAATATGACTGAAGATGAAGCACATGAAGATGTTCAGGCCCACCTGGTGGGACGTAATGTATGACGGAGTCAGCTGTCCACACTCTGAAGGCCGAAGTGGCCCCAGTGGGAGTTAGCAGCTGGTATGCATGTGCTCACATCAGCCCAGGCTGCAAAAATAGACCAGACTAACACCAAAATCTAGCTTTGCATTTGGATGGAGGACACAGTTTTCAGTTTTCTTCAGGGCTGATTAATTACACAATTTGCATCTAGCGATCACTTGTCCATTATAAGCAGCAGGCAGCAGATGATATTGTAACTGTCTGCTCAGTAGTAATTTTTAAAGAGAAGTGTTCAAAATAGAATTGGTTCAGGAAACAATGTAATTAAATAAGCAGCCAGGAGAAAATATTGCAACTCTTCTTATTGCCTCACTCTACTCTTTTTGGACTAATGGAAGTACTTCCTTGGGGTTGATTGTTACTACTGATTTCTAAGTGGATTCCAATGTTGCCTTTTAGATGTGACTTGATTTTATAACTGCAGCTGCATAAAATGGAGAAATGCCCCTAGTATGTGCCAGATCTATTCAATTTAAAATTTTTCTGTTAATGTTTTAGAATAATAGAAATTTAGAAATAGAATTGAGGTAAATTCCACCCTATGAAGGAATACTCTTTAATCTGACAAAATGTCCCTGAAGCCTCTGCCAGGAGCCATGCATGCCTCAGTGACACTTTAGGCCAATCAAACATCAACATAACGATAGCAACCAGGCCAACCAACGAAAACACATCAGTCTTATGAGTTGTAAAATTCTTATAGGTTAAATCAGCTCATATTTTGATAAGTTTATTGTAAAAATAAAATGAAATTACATGTGACAGAAAATAGAAGTATATACCTTTTCTACTCTGTACTCATCCTAAAAAACTGGCCAATTTTAGAGAAAGACTTGAATGTAGAAGGTAAAGGAACATATCACTCCTTGTGTCCCAGCAATGTTCTGACCTGTAAAGTTTTAGAGTGCAAAACATTGTATGAATATCAGTTATTTTTATTACCTAAGACTCTCTCTTTACCAGAGTTGGAATGCAGCATCAGTAGCTGCTAGTAACTGAAAAATATTGGCAGATAATTTGTCATGCTCTCCATTCCATGGAGCGTTCCATCCTTTCCATGACACAGCCACCATCTTGCCTAAGATGCTCTACAGATACTGGGAAAAATAAAAAACCTGGGAGGTGGTTGATGCTGTTTCATGTTATTTAGAGTTAACAGACTCTGTTCTAAATACTCTTAATCAATTAATCAACTCTTTTCTTAGACGTTTTGCATGTGGCATATTGGTGAACGGCATAGCTTTTGGAGCCAGACAATCTTGTGTTCCAGTCCTGCTTTGTCATTATATAGAGATCATCTTAACCAATTTAGCTCAATTATTAAATGTTGGTTTCTTGATCTGAATAAATATTAATACTTACTTCATAGGGTTTTACTTAACATAGTTCCTAGCGTACAGATTCAAGTAAGAACAATTAATTAACTGAGATTATTTTTGGCTATCTATCTATCTATCTAGGGGTGTGTGTGTGTGTGTGTGTGTGTGTGTGTGTGTGTGTGTGTTTAAATGCTTAGAACAGTATTGGCTTAGTAATTAATCAGTATAAGATAGTTATATAATGGCCTCAGGGCCTCTATCCTTGCTATTCTAAACTGCAATATTCCTCTCCATATGTGTGGTGAAGTTCTCAGTTGCAAGCACTAGAAACTAGCTCTGGCTAATATAAGCAGAAAAACAAATGTCTTAAAACATACTGCTGGAGGAAACATAAATTTGGTGGAGTGCCTGTTGGTACAACCACTTTGGGAAACTAGTATTCTCCACTAAATCTGAATATATGCAGACTTTATGATCTAGTAATTCTACTCCCAGCTAGATACCACATAGAAAATATATGTATAGATATACCAAAGGGCATGGAGTAAGGATGCTCATAGCATTATTATGTATCATAGTCCCAAATTGGAAACAGTACAAAGCACATCAGCAGTGAGATGGATAAATTGTTATATATTCATAGGATGGAATACTACACAGCAATGAAAGTAAATCAGTTATAAACCATATACAATGGCATGATGAATTTTAAAAACATAATGTTAAAGAAAAGAATGCAGATCCAAAAGAATACATTTGGCATAATTTCATTTGTATAAAGTTCAAGAACAGTGGAGAAGGAGGGAACCTATGGTGTTAGAAATCAGGAGAGTGGCTTCCTTCACAGCAATGACAGGGAAGAGTTTCCACCTGGATGGAACCTTAACTGGCCTCCAGGTTGCTGAGCAAGAGACCATCTGTCCCAAAGGAAGGAGAGAAAACTATCCTCTTTGACCTGAGAGGAAAGTCAGACCCACTGAGGAATAAGGAGACAGAGGTGATTCCATGTCCTGAAGCATAACTGCTTTTTTTATTTGCACCTTTCGTAATGGAATTTCAGGTAAAGATGTCATTGGCATGCATCCTCTCTACTAATCTACTAATGATCACTGTAAATTAAATTTCTTTTTTGTTTGTTTGTTTGAGAGAAACAAACATTTGTGTGGTGTTATACATTCTAGTTTGTTAAGTCATGCTCATACGTTTTATCTCATGTGGAGTATTACTCTGAGAAATAAAGACAATGTCAAAATGCCACTATCATTGTATCTGACCAGAGTGGCCATTCATTACAAAACTATGAGGTGGTTAGAGCAGGTAAAAAGTATCTTTTCTGTCTTTTTGAGGAATCAAAAAGAAAAAAAGTCTCAAACTCAGGTCCTCTTTTTAAATTTTTTTTAAATTAGCATATAATGTATTAGTTTCAGAGGTAGAGTTCACTGATTCATCATTCTTATATGATACCCAGTGCTCATTTCATCACATGCCCTCCTTAATGTCCAGAATCCAGTTACCCAACCTCCTACCCTTCTCCCCTCCAGCCACCCTCAGTTTGCTTCCTATGATTAAGAGTCTCTTATATTTTGTCTCCCTCTCTGATTTTGTCTTGTTTTATATTTCGCTCTCTTCCCGATGATCTTCTGTTTGGTTTCTTAAATTCCACACGTGAGTGAGATCATATGATAATTGTCTTTCTCTAATTGACTTTTTTAACTTAGCATAAAACCCTCTAGTTCCATCCATGTTGTTGCAAATGGCAAGATTTCAGTTTTTGATGGCTGAGTAGTATTCCATTGTATACATATACCACATCTTCTTTATCCATTCATCTGTCAGTGGACATCTGGGCTTATTCCATGGTGTGGCTATTGTGGACATTGGTGCTATAAACATTGGTGTGCAGGTGCCCCTTTAGATCACTATTTTTGTATCTTTGGGGTAAATACCCAGTATTGGGTATATTTATATATATATCTTTGGGGTAAATACCCAGTAGTGCAATTGCTGGGCCATAGGAGAGCTCTATTTCAACTTTTTGAGGAACCTCCATACTGTTTTCCAAAGTGGCTGCACCAGCTTGCATTCCCACCAACAGTGTAAGAGGGCTCCCCTTTCTCCATATCCTCACCAACATCTCTCGTTTCCTGACTTGTTAATTTTAGCCATTCTGACTGGTGTGAGGTAGTATCTCATTGTAGTTTTGATTTGTATTTCCCTGATGCTGAGTGATGTTGAGCACTTTTTCATGTATCTGTTGGCCATTTGTATGTCTTTTTTTTGAGAAATGGCTGTTCATGTCTTCTGCCCATTTCTTGACTGGATTATTTGTTCTTTGGGTGTCGGTCTGATAAATTCTTTATAGATTTTTGGATACTAGCCCTCTAAATGATAAGACATTTGCTATTCTGAACACTTGTGAACTCAACTGGTCTCAAACTCAGCTCTTCTGACAGTAAATTCTGTGTTCTAAAATCTGAATGCAGTTTGTGTAACGTATCATTTGTAATAAAGAAAATTAAACAGCTGATTTAACAATTGAAATATAAAATAAGCATATAATGCTGTGTCATAAACCCCACATCAGATGCATCCCTGGGAATGTCTAGCTAAGAGTCACCTTTGGTCTTGTTCTAAAATCCAGCTTAGAGGGCTTTCCTGTTATCAGGGAGAGCTTATCTATTGGTGGGCCAATATACCTATATTGCACTTGAAATTGTACCTCCTGTCTGTGTTCTGGGAATTATGCCCATGGGTTATGGCTTCATTTGTGAACTGCCAACTGACGTCATTTAATTTCTAAATACCACAAGAAAATTTTAGGATGACTCGTTAAGGGCTATATTGTTTAGAAATGTTACTGCTATACATACTTCTTAAAATATTAGAGTAACTCCAAGCAATGTTTTAGCTTCAAGGAAGGAGGATTGATTAAGACATCTTTTACTTTACTATGTCCATATCTGAAAAATGAATCCAAGAGTCACTCTAAGAAAGATATGAGTACAGTCAAAATGCATCTGCTTGGGGAACAGAGAAAGGCTTGGAATTGTGAGAACAAAGGCTTTTCCTTTTCCTTAGAGGTTGTGTTTGAGTATAAAGGATGCATGGATATTTTCACTTTTTATTATTTTAGCATCGTATGAAATTTGTATTAATTGATTTGATCTTTCAAAACCGAAATTTTGTCTATATGGTTTCATAATCCAAAGCTTAGCTTGAGCCTATTGTTAAAGAGTATTTAAAAGTGCCTGGACAAGATGAGGTTCATACATTTCCAGACAGATCAATTTTAGTGACTTTAGAATCCAATTTGACTTTCTCTATTGCTTGTGTTTTACCTGAGCTCCTGATTTGGAAAAAGCACTGGAATGTATCTCAAGTACAGTTTTTCATAGTTTTCTAACATCATATCAAGATAGATTTGCCTAAGAGTGTAGGTTTCACCAAAAGACCATGCACACTATGGTAGTTTATGTAGACAAATTAGCTTTTTAAATACAATTGAATTTTATTAGCTATTTTTTAACTGCTTGCCAATAGAATTGGTGATTATCTTGCCTCTACTTTAGTCCATGGCAATGCTAATTAATACCTGGCCACCTTTAGACTTTTAGGTGGACTCCGGCTTCATAAATTGCAGCACCCTCAGCAAAATGGAAATGCAAGACCTTTGGTCAAAAATCAGGAAAAACAAATGCCATTAAATGTACACAAACATATAGTGTTTTCCTTCCTTCTGCAGTTTCTCTCTCGATTTGTTGTGGGTATTTTTTACTTGCTGTTTGTTGTCATTTCAAGTAAGGAAATATTAAATTATTAGTATGAATTTTATCATTTCTATCTAAGTTGTGCTATGTCAACTTTAAATGTAAATATAAGATCATTTAACTTGTATGCAGACTCACTAAAACAACACTTAGTAGTTTGTTTAAGCATTTGTATGTTGTTCTTGCCAGGACAATGGGCACACCGCACAATTAAGTGTTTTTATCCCACTTCTTGATACAGACATGCTCTACCAACACTTTATACTTCTGGTTTATGGTGGAATCAGAAAAGACGAAAAGGAAAAAGAACTACGGATTGCTCCATCTTTTCCTTTCTTTTTCTACCATCATTTGAACCCAAGTGTTTGGCTTATAGGGAAGTAAAAGATATGATAGGATTCCTTGGTTGTTCATGTTTCTTAAAACTCTATTGCCCTCATGTTATGTTTGAAGCAAGCTCAAGTCCAAACAGAAAGCATGGTCTGTCGGAGCTCTCAGCATCTCTGTTTGCTCAGTTGTGGACATAACACACTACACGTTGTACTTGCACTAAGTCTCTTTGAAATCCCATCCATTGTGGTTTTACTGGCATTTTATGTTCATGGGACATTGCTAATGCTGTATGTAAATGGGATGGCAAGGAGCAGCAGACACACAGTGTGTATCTCCTCTATACAAGCGTATCCTCCATCTTCCCATCAGATTTCACTTACAATGTTTATTTTTTTTAAGATTTATTTATTTGAGAGAGAGAGAGGGAGAGAGAGAGTGCTAGTGCGTGGGAGCTGTGAAAGGTACAGAGGGAAAGGAAGACAAGTAGGCTCCCTGCTGAGCGCAGAGCCTGTCGACGTCACAACTTGAAACTAAGAGTCAGATGCTTAACTGACTGAGCCACCCGGGCTCCCCCAAAACAATGTTTAAAGATAAAATCATTAAGAACTTTGAGGTGGCAATAACGGAGCATGATATCAAGTATGCAGCTCTTGTAAACACCGAGCTCGGTGCTGTTGTACAGGTCACACACCCATGGAGCTGGCTCTGAATGTGTTAATGGAACTAGAGTGAAGGGGATTTGTGGCCCAAATGTCATTCGGAAGAGTATCTACTATAATTTACTTATATCTTGATGATTTATTCACATCAGATGTACACATATTTTCCTTGGCTGTGGAACAAAAGCAAACCTTAGTTGGAAAGTTAAGGTGAGACTCAACATCTCCAATCAAAATGCACAGGTTTTTATACTTCGGATTGATGCCCAAACTCTAGAGATACCTCCACTCTCCTCTTTTATTTAGGAACACAAAAATATAATACTAATTCAAAATCAGGATATATTTATAAGTTGGAGTGAGGGCACTAAGCACAGGCAAAGATCCAAGTCATATTTAAAAAAAAGAAAACTTTTAATGTTGTTCAACAGTTAGCTCTGATGAGGTTACATAATAGACTGACTCTTTTGAATCCAATTTCTTCTCTAGATCCCAAAATGTGGCTGCCTATTTTAGCTCCCAGGATCCTCCCTCTGGGCCTTCAGACTCAGCCTCTAGCATATTCTTCACCATGATCCTGAAGTGATTTTGTAGAGCATATATCCAATCTAGGTGTTCCTTGCCTAAAACATTTTGCTAGATTTTTCATATCTTCATGATAATCAATGTCCTTAATGGTTTGACCCTGACTACTTATCCAGCCTCCAGAAGGTAGCCTATCACCCTTCCGACAATGTGCAATTATTTAAATACGTTTGCTCTCTCTTCTCTCTCTATATCTCTTTCTACTACCTGGAAAATTCTACCTAATTTTCTTTGCCTGTTCTTGTCTTACTTGTCTTTTAAGAATTGTCATAGGAGTTCATCCATTTGTTCATTTACCTATTCATTTATTTACGCAATAAGTATTTGTTGAGTGCCTGTGACATGCCAGGTGGTATGCTAGAGTTTGGGGACACAGTGATGGATAAGAATAGAGAAAGCCCTGATCTGGGGGATGCTTAGTCATGGGAAGTGGAGCCAGATGATACCTGTCCAGTATTTTTGCCACAAGCGTGTTTGCCACAAGCATTTTCATCTCAGACATTTTCACTTTTGGCCATAAGATAATTTTGGTGTAAAAGATAAAATCATGAAAAATGAGATGGACATTCATTAAAAAGGACATAATGAAACATGAAAAATGAGTAACAAAATTTAAAAGACTTTATGTAAAATATGAAATATTTCCTTATGATCAGCACGTAAGTGAATGATGACTGACTCTCTCTGCGTGAACAATGAATCTTGGAACACTGAAAAAATAAAATAAAATTTTAAAAAAATGAAATATTTGAACACATTTAAAATATATATATATATTTATTATATATATATTATATATATATATATATGGATTTATGGCAATATGGCAATAACTATTTGACTTTGTGGATTGTATGTAAGCCCTTACCTTCAAAGTCTTTCATTCGTAGTATTGTACACGGGTAGGGTTTTTTGCTTATTCATTTGTCTCATTTAACATCTTGCTTTTTTATTTGCTGAAATTTCTTCATTCATTAAGAGAGATATCAGTTTCCAAACACTGGAATGCATATTTTCAACTAAGTTTTGTATTGTGTTTTGAAAACCATCTACACTATTGTTCGTTCTAAGCTTATTGTCACATGTCCAGTGATAGGCATTCCTAAATCCTATGGGAAATGTGGGTCCAAAACTCTGCACCACTGTATAGACCATTATTAGGGCTGAGATTTATATAATATCAAAAGAGGAATACTGTATCCATGGAGAAATCAAAACAAACTCTCAACCAGTTATTTTTTATCTTTTATGGCAAATTTGACTTATGGCCAATTAGTAATGTAGTAAACATATTTGCAAAGATGCTTATGGTGAAAACACTATCTACAACCCAAATAATATGTGCTTTCTTATTAAAAGTCATATAAATATAGATGTGAGAAGTGCCCAAATCAATAACAGCTTTGATAAGAGCTACCAAGGAGAAATACTGTGTGGGATGAGAACAGAGAAGGAGGAAAATATAACCCAGTGGAAATAAGAATTGAGCTGTGCACTTAGGGGAGAATTGGAGTAACTTGGAAAGTGAAGTGAGGAGGTTGAGTGGGGTGCAGGGAGTAGGGAGAGTTTTTTCCAGAGGAGAGAAGAGCATAAGCAAAGGTCTTGTGGCAGAAGAGAAGCTGACACTTAAGACACCAAAAGGAGGAAAATGGTACAATGTGAGTCAGGAGAGATAGGAGGAGGTTTGGCCAGGAAGGACCTTGTAGGCCAAGATAAAATTTTAGTCTGCATCTAAGAGCAGTAGGATATATTTGGAGTGTTAGGTTTAAGGGGTAAGGCAGTAGAGCAAGAGGATTACAATTCCATTTATTCTTTTTTTTTTTTAATTCCATTTATTCTTAAAAAGATTCTCAGTCTCAGGTATGGTATGGAGAGCAGATCTGAGGAGAAGAGTGGAGAACCTTCCACAAGTCCAAGGAAGAAATGTTTATTAATGAAAGTAAGTAGAAGTGAGGTTACCACTTGTGGGAAGATTTCTTGATTTCCCTAAGCCTCACTCATCTCCACCATCAGGGCGGGCTTAGAACTTCTTTCCCTGTGCCCCTCTGAAACCATGTGTTTTTGCTGCGGTTGCTGTTGTTTTCATTTAGTCTATGCAATGAACTTGTGTGATGGGCATTATCATTGTCCTCATTTTCTGTATAAGGAAGTATAAGGTTTGAAAGGTGAGGCAACTTGCCTGCAATTCCATAGCTAGTAGCTGGTGGAGCCAGCATCTATGAGAAGGGGAGGTGAAAGTGTGAGAAAGAATGGGAAATGAATAAGCCAAGTGTTTGCATGGGAGGAAGCAGAAAATGTTGGCTGCACAAGAAAGTTCAAGTTGAGACAAGAAGACAGGTTAGGGTTAAAATGCAGTACAAAATTTACATCAAATAATGATATGTTTAAAATCAGAACTCCAAAGTGGTGAGTACTTTTGCACCTTTTGGTGCCTAAAGTATACACAGATATAAACCCACAGTCCCTCCACATGCCTCACCTGCACCCTACTTACTATGTCATTCCCTCTTCTTGGAATCCTATCAAGAGTGTATACTCCTGGTCTCTACTTCCTTACTCCCTCCAAACCTGCATGTGATCTTTCCTAGTCCAACCTCCACTTCCAAGCAGTGTTTAAGCCCTGCTGATTTTAATTCCAAACCCTTTCTTACCTCTGTCCATGGTATAGCCCTTCAGTTACTTTGCTAGTCCAGACTTTCAGGCATTAGCCTATCTTTCCTGATTTGTTCCAACAGCAGCCTGAAGAAGTACAGTCTTTCCTCCTTGAGGTTGCATGTTCCTGTCTGCTGGCCAAGTAATCCATTCAAGCATTGTTATGAAAGAATCCTGGGCTTCTTGCCTACTTCCCTGTGCCATCTCTCACCACCTCTGTCTCACTCTGTAAGATCTTAGAGCTTCGAATTATTTGAGGCTCGCATGAAAAAAAAAATCAACATTTGTTTTTTTTTTTCCATACCTCTTGCCCTCATGATATTTCCTCTTCCCGAAACTTCTTTTGATATCCCTAGGCCCTCCTGCCCCTCCACTGCTTTGTCAACCTAACTTCTGTTCTGACCTCCTGTACTCAGCTTCTCTTGGGAGCCTCCTGGCCACAGGAGCTACTCTCCTGGCTGGGCTGGATGCTCTTCCTCCTCTGTCTTTAATACGCACTGCTCCTTTTGAATATTGTTGCCTTACCTCTCTCCCTCATTCCCTCATTAGCCTTGGGTGAGATCCTTGAGGGTAAGACAGCCTCTTATTTACCTGAGGATCCCAAGAGCCTACTCAGTACTGATGTACAGAACACCACCCATTCAAACTTCTGCATTTGCTTTGTCCGTCACTGAAGCACCCTTTCCCCAATTCATTTGGAAACCTTGCCTACACTGACTACCTAAAAGTCCCCAAAAGGTTTCTGTCCTGAAAGCCCTTCCCCCTGATATTTACTGTCTTTGTTGCTAAGATCCCTTGTGTTAGTTTCCTACAGCTGCCATAACCAAGCGCCACAGACTGTGCAGCTTAAACAATTATTTTCTCACAGTTTTGGAGGCTCTAAGTTTGAAGTCAAGATGTTAGCAGGGTTAGTTCCCCTGAGACTTTTTCCCTTGGCTTGTAGATAGCCCTCTTTTCCCTGTGACTTCACATGATCTTCCTTCTTTGTTTGTCTGTGTATATATTCTTTCTCGTGTAAGGACCAGACTCATTTGGATTGGGGCCTAATGACATAATTTTAAATATTTAATCACCCCTGTAAAAGACCCTAGCTCCAAATACAATCACACTCTGAGGTACCAGGAGTTAGGACTTCAACATATGAATTTCGGGAGACACAAATCAGCCTATGAAGATGCCTCTTACCCATTGATACTCTTTCCCCAAATTTACTGTCAGTCTCTAAGCAGCCCCATCTGCAAAGGTGCAGGTTACGGCATCACTGGCTTCCTCCCTCCCTCCCTCCTGTTCAAAGCTCTGTGGTCATCACTTTAGATTTGGATCTTTCAGAACCTCAACTTTTAGGATCATTTTGGCTGTGAAGTTGGCCATCAGTGACATAGGAACTGGAAGAACTATTTCTTCTTTGTGATGTTTTCTCATGCTTGAATAGATTTCCCATTTTCATTTTCTTTCCCATCTTTTCTCAATTCCCAGAGAATTTAGGGTTCATATCCTCCAAGTAAGTGGGCCGTTGTGTGGTGTACTTGTACATCTTGGTTTTGACATTTCACATAACAAGTTTTTTTTAATTAACATTCTAAAGAGATGTATAATTTTTTGGTAGTGCTGATTGTTTTCAAATACACTGCCTTATTTGGATCTTCTTTAAAAAAAAATACAAATTAATACTATACTTTTTATTGCTGAAGAAATAGAGCCCCCAAGAGGTCACAAAACAAGTAAGTATCACAGCTATTCTCAAATTTGAGTCTTTACAGTAGGAGGCCAGGTCTCTTTTCACTATATCATTGTTATCTTATTTACAAGGTCCTAGAGCTAGACACATCTTTATTTTATAAGCACTTACTTTTATGAGCCTGTCCTTATTTTATTAACTCCTAATTGGTTTCTTTTTAAAAATTTTGCTTATATTACAGACTTTATATGTTTTGTTTTAAATAAATTTAAAATTTAAAATTATGATTTATAATGTAAACTTTTGAATATTTTTTAAAGTTAAAAAATGAATGTACCTATTTAATCTTATTTAATAAACTTGTACTATAGCTCCTCTAGTGTATTTTAAGCTTTTATAATTGTAATAATCTATAATTGTTTTAATTTTTGTTGAAAACTTTACAAACCTTTATATTACTTATTAGTACTTCTTTACAAAAATTTTGATGAACTTAGCACAGAGCTAAGTTACATACTCAGAGGATGATTTGGTGACCAACAAAGGGAATGAAATCTATTTATTAAATCATAATAGAGATGCATAGATATCTGATATTTCACTCTGAGAAGGACATCAAGAAAGAATAAGACATTTGTTATTCACATGAAAAATATTAACACTTTTTATGTACATTTCTTTGGCGGAGCCAAAATTTAAGTTAAATCCTCCAGGTGCACCTATGGTATAGGTATCATCCTGTTTTATGTTTGGAGAAACTGAGGCTTATCATGATTCATCCACTTACTCAAGATCTCAAAGCTAGCAAGTTATGGAGCTAGAATTTGATCCCGTGCCTCTGACTCTATGCTTCTTGTTTCACTGTGTCACAAGCTAAAGAAATTACAGGATAGAGACATAGTCAGCAATTACTCATTGAAACTGGGGACATACTGGGTACAGACACTTGAAGCCAATGAAGCCCATAAAAGGGGCATTGCATTACTTTGGTTGGTCATCTGACATTGAGTTACTAACCCCCGTGGGCCTTAGTATCTTCATCTATAAATATGTGGTTAGTTGTGGCATCTTCTTATAAGTTTGCTGTATAGAAAAAAAGAGTGATGAGTATGTGTATGTACATGTGTATATTCATTATAAATGTGCATTGTAGCTATGTAAGCTAGTCTAATCCTTTTGAAAGACAAAAATTGGATTGTATAGAATGAATAAGAGCCATAAACATGTCCATATCTTTGGCTCAGGAATCCTACTCCTGGAAATATATTCTGAAGAAATCATTCAAGAGATAAAAAATATATAATTGCACAGGTATTAATTATAAGAAAAAATAGTTTGGTTATTCCTCAAAAAGTGAAACATAGAGTTACATTATGATCTAGTGTTTCTACCCCTTTGTGTATAATCAAGAGAAATGAGAACATGTATCCTTTTTTTTTTTTGAGAACATGTATCTTTTATAAAAACTTCTTCATAGATGACTTATTCATAATAGCCACAAAGTAGAAACAACTCAAATGGATGAATAGATAAGTGAAATGTGGTCTATCCATTCATTGGAGTATTTTTTGACAATGGAAAAGGATGAAGTAGTGATACATACTATAATATAGATGAGCTTTGGATATATTATGCTAAATGGAAGGACTGCATATTATATGATTTCCTTTATATAAAATGTCCAGAATAGGCAAATATATAGAGATAGAAAGTAGACTAGTGGTTGCCCAGGGCAGGAGTCAGGGAGGAGAGCAACAGGGAGGGATGCTGAATGACTGCTAAGAGGTAAAGGGTTTCTTTCAGCAGGGGACAAAAAATATTCTAAAATTACACTGTGGTGTTGGCTGTACAATTCTGTGGGTATACTTGAAAATACGGAGTTGTGCACTTTAGATGGCCAAATTGTATGTTATGTGAATTGTTTCAATACAACTGTTTTTTAAGCTTAAAAAATGTAGAAGGAAAAATAGAAATAATAAAAGTATCCCCCAAGATATTGAATACATTATACTTTAGTGATGGAACATTGTGTAGTCACTCAATAATTGTAAGCCCAAAGACTGTGTAACAACACAGAAAATTAGTAATGTGATGTTAGGTGGAAAATGTATAAGAGTGTGATGCAAAGTGGTATTGTAGCTAAATATACATGCATTTGGATAAAGAATGGCAGGAAACTCATAGACACAAGCATATGGTGAAGGGAATGTGCCTCTTTCTTTCAGGAGTCCCATTAATGTTGTTGAATGTCTGGAAAGCACTTGTTTTAATGTTCTTCGTAATGGTAGCCTCGTGGTAGGTACAGGTGCTACTGAAGATGCATAAAACATAGGAAAGGAAGGAAAAAGCACAAGGGACATTTTAAAAGTCAGCATGTGAAACATCCAAGAAATGGAAATTTAAATGCAAAAATTTAGCAGAGTATTTAGGGGAAATGGGTACTGAGGGAAGTGCTGAAGGATGTATAAACAGGGCAGCCTCTAACAGAGTTCTTCCAAGAAAACTTAAAAACTGGACTACTTGTGAGTATGATCTCCCCTGTGATTCTATGCCGGCAAGTTTTGAAGGGAGGGGTTTTTCGTATGTTGGAGTTGGTGTAGGTCTGTGATAAAAACCCAAAAGGAAATAAGAAAACTTAGCAGTATGCACAGTTTACTTCAGTTCACCAAAATTGTACTTGAGTGTGGAAAAAGGGAGGAAGTCTGGTTAAGCCTCAGTGAGTCAACATTTAATGACCCTCCACCCAGTTCTCCTCCCTTCCCAAGGCCACCTCACCTCTGCAACTGTGTGCTTGACCCTTGCAAGGAAGGAACTCCAGCTGGGATGGGTGGGGTGAACCCAAATCCCTGTTGGTTGGCCTCAATTATCAGGTCGGAGGGGGGGGGAGGCAGAGAAAACAGGGTCCAGAGCAACGGTGAAGACTTATATCATGTCCTTTCCCCAGAACTTTCTCCTTCCTCGGTTCCCACTGAATGTTTACAATGTCACAGTTCCTTCAGTATCTGAGGTCCCAGAAACAACTCATGATTTTTGTGAGAAACAACTAAAGTGTCATGTCAGCAGTTCTTTAAAAGCACTCTAAGTTATATTTACTCCAGATAAATAATGGTGACAGGGTAAGACTGGACAGAGGCATGGCAATCTTTAAATTAAGTTCTGCTTCCACCCCAAAATGGAACACATTGTTCCTAGCCCCAAGGTGTGGGGAGGAGGGGTGAGATGCCCATATTTTCTGTGGAGTATAAAATCAAGATTTCTGAGGGAGGAGGCATTCTTTCCTTCTAGGGTTAGTAGGTTCATTTGAGCTGCCCAGAGATGCACCCTTAAGTAGATGCCATCTGGACTGATCCCACTGAGCCTACCAGGTGATCCTCGTGTTCATCTTTAAAACCCTAGATTATTTCTCTCCTTTAGCACCAGGAGTTGCTCTATATTTCAGGCACCAGGATGAACACTGAAGGCTGTAATTACAGTTCGAGTCCTTAACCACTTCTTTCGTCTCCCTTTAGGAATTCAGTCTTAGAACAAAGACACCAGGTATCTTTCCTATGGGATCTCTGAACAATTCTGTGGCTTCTCAGGGGTGCTCTGAAGTTATTATATAAAGAAGATGAGGGGCAGTAATTGCCCTCTTTTTGCAGAGAGCTGCCTGAGGCTTCAACAACTTTTCTCTAATTCTTTATTCTACTTTGTCCAAGTGCATTCTCAGCACCCTGTCCCTACATTTAGGAAATGGTGAGTTCCTTTGGAACTGTAGCTATGCCAGCCACTGAGCCACTGAGCCACTCAACCACCCAAACAACAACAACAAAACCCCATGTGGAAATCCTGAAATGAGGAAGGGATAAAAAAAAGAGAGACATTAGTTATTAACAACTGTATGGCCATCATTACTCTGTTTTGCATATGAACCCATCATTCCAGAAATTCTCTTGTATGTAGGGGCCCAGAATCATCACATATTTTCCCACCAAGCCTATAATTTCTAGGTAAGAAATCTATGTTTTGCAACTGCTGGGTTGTTTTATTCTTAACTATACCCAGTGCAAACGTATCAAGGGAATCTTTAGTCTAAAGAAAATCAGGCTGCACGACAACCTAAGAAAACTAGTTACATGTTGCCATAGCAACTGGACCAGTATCAGAGTGAAGGGCAGAGTTCTTCAGATCTATCTACTGCGTCTGCAGATTGACTTCCTTGAAACAGAATCATGTGTCCTGATCATCAGTACCGAGCCAGTTAATTTTTATTAAAAAAAAAAAGTTGTAGTCTCAAGTAGATATATTTTGGCCTTTTCCCTGCTGTCATTCAGTGTCTTTTTATCTTTGGAAGATGGGGTTTGATAACAGGATCCTCTGGAAATTTCATTCATGGATTCAGTAATATGGTTGGGACCTGAGCCAACAGGGTTTGATAATAATTAAACTTTGATAGCTGGAATATGACCTTTGAAGTGAATTGCTTGCTAGTCTTAGTTTAACTCCTGAAGGACAGAAATCCACATCCCTTGGAATCCAACCATAACCCTGTTTTCAGACCCAGGGAAGAAAACAAAGGTTTGAATGACTTCTCCTAAGGGTAAATTGCAGAGCTTCTTCCCCCAGAATTATGCTCCACCTTTCTAGGTCACAAATATCTCCACAATTAGTTTCAAAATACCCTGCAAGATGTGGGTAAATAATATAAACCATTTTCGCAAGCAGGGCCACCCTGGAACAAGTAATTGCCCAGGGTAAGATAATTAGTAATAGCAAGGGTAGAGATTCCAGTGGTCCATACTCTAGCCTTTGCTAAGACTGCTAAAAACTCTTCCTTCACTCAAGAAACATGGCCAATTAATGGGCAGCAGGAGGTTAGGGTGGGTCAATACCTCCTAATTCATTTTTATAGGTTATTTTTATTTTATGGGGTTATTAGTTCCTATAGTTAAGTGGTTTTTTTCCCCTTCAATTAAACCCTCTTGATGTCTCCTCTAAAAAGACTGAAAAGAGAGTAAAAAATGTGTGTTATGGGAATGAGAACTGGGGGTGGGAGGGAGCTGGATCTGGAGGGTGCTTTGGAAATAGTAATTCACTACAAAAGACTACAAAAGGAAAAGATTTAGCTGCAAAAAGAAAGATTACTTTAATAGAAAGCACCTACAGTATATCCTAGTCTGTACTGGCTGCTATAACAAAATACCATAGACTCGGTGTCTTATAAACAATAGAAACTTGGATCTCACAGTTCTGGAGACTACAGTCTAAGACTGGGGTTCTAGCACTGGTGGCTGAGGGCCCTTTTCCGGATTGTAGACTTATTGTATCTTCACACAGCAGAGAAGCTCTCTTGGGCCTCTTTTATAAGGACACTAATCCCACGTATGAGGGCTCTGCCTTCATGACCCAATCAGTTCCCAAAGTCCCCTTATCCTAATACCATCCCTTGGGGATTAGGATTTCAACATACGGACTTTTGCAGGGACACAAACATTGAGACCACAGCAATATATAAGAGCTGTGCTAGACTATGAAGGATACACAGATAACTATGACATGAGTCTTGTCCTTGGTAGTTCACATTCCCAACAGATAGTGACAAGCACTCTAATAATAGTACATGGACACTGTGGTAGAGAAATTTATTCTGACTCTAGTCAGAAGTAGAGGAAAATACAATCTACAGATTTAATGCAATCTCTAACAAAATACCAACAGCTTTTTTCACAGAACTAGAATAAATAATCCTAAATTTGTGTGGATCCACAAAAGACCCCAAATACCTAAAGTAATCTCAGAAAAGCAAAGCAAAGCTGGAGGCATCACAATTCTGTACCTCAAGTTATATTACAAAGTGACAGTCATCAAAATAGTATGGTGCTGGCACAGAAATAAACACATAAATCAACAGAACAGAATAGAAAACCCAGAAATAAACCCATGATTATATAATCAATTAATCTTTGACAAAGGAGGCAAGAACGTGCAATGGGAAAAAGTCTTTTCAACAAATGGTGTTGGAACATTTGGAGAGCTACATGCAAAAGAATGAAACTAGACCACTTTTTTTTTATACCATACACAAAAATAAATTCAAAATAGATTAAAGACCTAAATGTGAAACCTGAAACCATAAAAATCCTCGAAAAGAGCATAAGCAGCAACTTCTTTGACATTGGCCTTAGCAACTTTTTTTTAGGTACATCTCCTGAGGCAAGGGAAACAAAAGCAAAAATAAACTACTGGACTATATCAAAATAAAAAGCTTCTGCACAGCAGAGGAAACCATCAAAATTAAAAGAAGCCCACAGAATGGGAGAAGATATTTATAAATGACATATTCAATAAAGAGTTAATGTCCAAAATATATAAAAACTGATACAACTCAACACCAAAAAACAAATGATCCAATTAAAAATGAGTAGAAGAGATGAACAGATATTTTCCATAGAGAAGATGTACAGATGGCCAATGACACATGAAAAGATGCTCAATATCATTCATCACAGGGAAATGCAAATCAAAACTACAACGAGATATCAACTTACACCTGTCAGAATGGCTGAAATCAAAACATAAGAAACAAGTGTTGGCAAGGATGTGAAGAAAAAGGAACTTTCATGCACTGTTGGGGGGAGTGCAAACTGGTGCAGCCATTTCTGAGAAACAGTATGGAGGTTCCTCAAAAAATTAAAAATAGAATTATCTATGATCCAGTAATTCCACTACTAAATATTTACCGAAAGAAAATAAAAACATTAACTTGAAAAGTTATATGCATTCCTATGTTTATTGAAGCATTATTTACAATAGCCAAGGTATGGAAGCAACCCAAGTCTCCATCAATAGATGAATAGATAAGGTTGTATATACATACATGTATACATATATGTTTGATGTGTGTGTGTGTGTGTATACACATTATATATATACATTATTTATATATATATATATATATATATATATATATATAATGTAACGGAATATTACTGAGCCACAAAAAAGAATGAAATCTTGCCATTTACAATGACATGGATGGATCTAGAGAGTATAATGCTAAAGGAGTAAGTCACTCAGAGAAAGGCAAATAGTATACAATTTAACTAATATGTGGAATTTAAGAAACAAAACAAATGAACAAAGAAAAAAGACAAACCAAAAGACTCTTAACTATAGATAACAAACTGATGGTCACCAGAGGAGAGGGGATGGGTGAAACAGATGGAGTTCACTTTTTGTGATGAGCCCTGAATAATGTATAGAATTGTTGAATCACAATATTGTATACTTGAAACTAATGTAATACCATATATTAACATACTGGAATTAAAATTTAAAAAGAAAGAAAGAAAGAAAAGAAGAAGTAGAGAAAAAGAGTGAAATGGTCCTTATGGAATCTGAGCTGGGCTTAATGGGACAGGTAGGAAATCACAGGCAAATACTGAGGAAAACATATTTTAGGAACCAGAAACAGTATAAACAAAGGCATAGGATGGAGTCTGTTTAAGGAGAACACATTGACCTATGTGGCTTGAGTTTTAGTTTAAATTGTGGGACAGGGTCGGAGTTCATGCAGAAAAAGGACAAAAAAGACACATTTTGGCATGTTCTGAAAACCAGCTAGAGAACTTTGGACCTTATCCCAGGGAATTAAAGATTTGAAGACTGGAAGTTTACTTGTGGCCAGTGTTTTTATGCAGTGAGATATCAATAAAGTTATTTTTGTTTTAAAAAAGATTCACATAGTTTGATTTATGTTCTAGGAAGATACCTTAACAGATTAGGCTGAAAATATTTTGCATTTATGTCAACATGTATGCATGAATTCCTTCGAAATGTCGTAAACGGTTTGGTAACATGTCCTTGTGCAAGGTTAACTGAGTTTGCACAGACTGCAAACCGAAGATGCTTGTGCAAAAAATGCTGACTCAGGTATTTCCAGTGACAACCCTTACTTTTAAGTGCTTGAGGCAATACTGTGAGAAACTGGAAAGTGGTTCTCTGCAGCAGAAAAGCCAGCCACGTCCCTGAAATCAGTCTCCCTCTTTCTCTCTGTGTTTCCATTCTTGCAGGAACAGCAATGGAAGCTTTCGATGTACAGCAGTGTAACTCCAGTCTGCTTTACAAGCCCTCTGATTGAGAAGCCAACTGGCAAAGTAAGAATGACTCCATTTCTTACTGAAAAGTATGATTTGAACTCGTTGGCTGTTATTTCTTTTTGTCTTGAGCTATTTGGGTGAAATAAACTGATCTCATAAAAGTGGCTGACAAAATCCAAATTTCGAGCTGTTCGGTTGGTCCCAGTGTGCCCTTGCCTTTGGCCAAATGTCGAGCTGAGAGATGTTGACCTGAGGGGCCTGAGCTTCAGCTCCTACCCCCACTCCCATCCTGGTGATATCCTCCCTACTCCTTCCATTGTCCTGGTTTCTGAGCTCTTGGATTTATCTTCCCCTGTCTACCAGAACTGAGTAGAAGGAAAGAGGATATTTTTAGTAATTTACATTGTAGAGGAGGTAAAAAGAAAAAAAGCAAAAAAAACAACCTTTCTTCTCTACTCCTTTAGGTTCAAAACCTGGGGTTATGCAAATTAAACTGAAAAAGAGAGAGAGAGAAACAAGAGAAAATGTTTATTATTATGAATAAGGAGGCCTTGGTAGAAGAGAAGTGGGAACCCAAAGAAGCAGTTCTATTCAGGGTTTGCACTATTTTAACAAAAAGGAATAAAATTGTGGAGAAGTGACAAGAGAAAGGAAAAGGGGTTTGGGCTTCGCACCACAGTCGGGTAAATTGTTAGGAGACTATATATGGGGGAAATGAATGGCCTCAGGATTATTTATTACGTTTGTTGTGCAAACTCAAGTTGGTGTCTTTGCCATTGATAAGAATCAAGTCTGGTGATTAAGAGTCATCTTCCTACTGGTATGGGAGAGGAAAACACATTTATAAATTTATGTAATCTTTAGAAAGGGAAATTTATGTCCTGCTTTTAGACAAAGTGATGGGGTGGAGAGGCAGAGTCCTTTTCCTGCAAGACTGCTGTTTTTCAGTTTTCTTCGGCTCAAAATAATTCTTACACCGTATTTGGGGGTGGCCTACTCTGGTCCCCTTCAACATGTTAGTGTGAAATCCAACCACAATACTTCCGCTTCCCAGTGTACTTGTTTAAACTGTCTTGCGGAATAAGGGTCTTTGCTTCTAGAAGAGAGATGACAGGTTGTGCTTGGAGTGCTCCTGTTCTGAACCGGAAATCACACCTGTCGATCCCACCCAGGAGTGTAGAACCCGGTGGTTAAGTGTGGGCTCTCTAGAGCCAGCCTGCCTGGGTTCAAATCCCAGCTGTATTCACTGGCTGTGTGACTTCGAGCAAGTCCCCTGTAGAAAGGACATCATAATACTACCTGCCTCACGGGACCGTCACCAAATTAAATCATTTATCATAAATCCATGACAGCAAGTCTTTATTTTTACCTATTTTGTTCACTCTGTCTCCAAGCGCTCTACGAATTATGCGAGTGAATTGCATGAATGAATAAATGAAAAGCAATGCCCACGGTGAGCTTAGAGGAGGCACACCTTCAATTTGCTTATGTCAGGAAAGGGAAGCTGGAGAAGGGGAGGGAAGAGAAGCAGATGTTGGAGAGAGAAGCGTAACTCTGGTGAGTATATCAGACACACTTTCCAAGCGCACGTTACCGGAAGGACAGCAGTCTTTCTGAGACGCCTTCCTGTCCTTTGCTTCAGCAGTGCGTCTGTGGGCCACACGCAACCCGGTGACGAGGATGAAACATAGCTACTGTCGGCACAAGTCAAAAACAAACAAAAATTCTTTTAATAGGGCTTTTCTTTCCAACTTAGAGATACATGTGGGCAGAGCCAGAGCTTTTTGCACTTTTTAAAAGGAAATGAATCTCTTTGCCTGGCAATTCCTGGCAATTTTGACTTGGCGGCAAGTCCTGCCACAGACAGCTGTCCACAGGGTGTGAAATCCCGGCCGAGCAGGAAGCCTCTTCCTCATGCTGTCAGCAAGGCTGATGTTTTGCAGGCGTAACAGGGGAGCAACCCAAGCTTCTTGGGACTGAGTTTCTGTACTTGTGTTCAGTGAGGTCTGTACTTCCCCTCTGCTGACTTTAGTTCCCAGTGAGACAAGTATCATTTGGCCCAAAGATTAAAACAACAAACAAACAAAACACACCCTACACGTAGCAAAGTGTGTTGGCAGCTGCCCCAGCAATCACTGCCTTGCCTCTGCCTCCGTCCCCTCCAGCCCCACCTGTTTTGACTTTGTTTCTATGGGTTCTAAAAAGACCACCGCTTTGTCTGTGGGGACAGAAAAACCCATTTCAAAGGCTAGGGTCAGAAGTCAATGAGTCTTGGAGGAATCTCTTTTGACTAAATTCCACATCATCCAATAAACAGTTCTGAATTTCTTCACTGTTTTCCTAGACCTGGACAGAAACACTAACAGTATAAAAATGGTAGGGAGTGACTTTCTGGAATGCTTTTCAGAGAGCAGAAGGAAATCAAGGGCAGTGTAACCATTCCTGGTTTGGTGGTATTGCCCTGGGTGATTGTCAGGTGTCCCTCCCGCAGCAGGGCAGAATTAGCAGGCAGGTATCTGTATAGTGACCTCAGGGCTATCTTGGTGTTGGGTTGAGTGGGATTACTCCTAAGGATTTGCTTTCTCTTTCTTCCCTCCATAGCTCTGGCTTCCACGCTCAATACACTTGCTGTAAAACACTCTAATGAATTCAGTTTGCAATCACTTCTGTTTCCCATTCACCCAAAGGGGAAAAATGATACCAAAAATGTAAGCCTTAATTATAGGGGTCGATGGAAAGTAGTGTTTGGGGTGAATGATTGAAACCTATGGTTGCTCTGCCCAGAATCCAAACTCTTCCTCACTGTCAAGAAACTTTCTGTGGGGTGAAAGCCTGCATCCTGGACCTAGATGCAATTTCTGCCACCCAATATGGTACCCTGTGCTGAACCAAGGACCAATGTTTCCTTGCTATGGGGGAAGGAAAGGTGTTATGAAAACCCCAATTGGATAACAAAGAAATCCAGTGTGAGCTGATGATAGGAAAAAAGCATATTTTGGAACCAACTCCAATCTTACAATTAAATGATAACTCTTCATTAATGGTGATGATTAGAGGGTAGGAATAAAGGAGGAAAACTTCTAGGGGCAGAGAGGGAGAAGCCAAAGAAATCACTCTGGGCAGCAAGGAAAACAAGCCTGGAATGTGTGATTATCCACTCTCAGATCAAGAGGAGTTATGTGTTTTATTTTACATAATTGGAGTCAGCGCCTTTTGAATGGAGCATACAAATTTATGTAAATAAAAATGCAAATGCTAAAAATATGTGTCTTGGGATTTCCAGGGGATGACCTGGCAGCTTTGTCTTCCTTCCCTTTGCTGCTGCTAAATATTGTGTTGTGAAAGCTCAAGATGAACTTATTCCCCTAAATCCCACAATGTTATAACTAGAGGACTTTCTTTGTAATTTATAGCAGATACTCTGGAGAATGAATTAAAATAGACTATTTTTTAATGTATTTGACTGTAAACATGTTACCCTCAAGAGGTTGCACAAGCTAACAATAAACGCAAGAGGGATTTCAGGGATTTCAATAAATTAATAGCATATCCAAAGTGGACTGTTGAAAGGTAATAAGACGATGATGGAGACAAAAGCAGGGATTTGGGGGGATAAGTAACGTTAGAGGACGACATAAAATTTAACTTGCCAGGCTCTCCCACAAAATTCTCATTGATGCTACTGGCAAGACAAGAGACCGGGCTGAAAGAGACATTATTTCAGCTCAGCAAGCATTGTGGAGATCATGCCAAGTCAAAACAACCTAGTTAAGTGCCATGACCTTGGCAAACTGAACAGAATACGTAAGCACACAGAGCTGTTTTTAGATTAAGGAACTGCCCGTGACCGTGACTATGCCAACCTGCCTTTCTCAAAAGGAATTTAGGTGACAGGGAAACGTGTCCCCAGTCAAAAGGAAAGTAGCTTTAACACATTACGTGATCTGACCAGAGGGAATGGACAGAGACACACCTTGAAGGATAGCAATGTTTTTAAATGGAAGGCTAAGAAAGCAAACAAAGCTCCCTGGGCCTCTGTACTTCCGGGCGAGGGAAGGGGAGACTGGAGGAGCTAGGTGGCAGTAACTGGATAAACAAGAGATAAAGAGAAAGGAACTGGTGAACTCAGAATCAACAAAATCTAGAGCTGCTTTATTTCAAAGTTGGGAGACATCTGTGGGAAGAAAAGAAATAGAGGTGTCCCTTTAACGGATTAATCTTTAGCTCCCTTTAGCACTGGAGAATTTTTCTTACCACAGACAAGTTCAGTGTAGCAAACAGGGACCATTTTCTTTCTTTCTTTCTTATTTTTATTGTTTTGGATCTTTTTATTTTTTATTTTTTATTGTATTCAGTTAGCCAATATATAGTACATCACTAGTTTTTGAGGTAATGTTCAGTGATTCATTAGTTATATATAACGCCCAGTGCTCATCACAATATGTGACCTCCTTAATACCCATCACCTGGCTACCCTATCCCCTACGCCCCTCCCTTCTGTAACCCTCAGTTTGTTTCCCAGAGTCCGGAATCTCTCATGGTTTGTCTCCCTCTCTGATTTCTTCCCATTCTGTTTTCTCTCCCTTCCCCCGTGGTCCTCTTCACTATTCCTATGTTCCACATATGAGTGAAACCAATATGATAATTGTTTTCCTCTGCTTGACTTATTTCACTTAGCATAATCCTCTCCAGTTCCATCCATGTCAATACAAATGATAGGTATTCATCCTTTCTGATGGCTGAATAATATTCCATTGTATATATGAACCACATCTTCTTTATCCATTCATCTGTTGAAGGACATCTCGACTCCTTTCATGGTTTGGCTATTGTGGACATTGCTTCTATGAACCAGAAAAGACCGTAAATCTCCAGGGGAATGTTGAAAAAGAAAACCAAAGCTGGGGGTATCGTGATGCCTGACTTCAAGCTATGTTACAAAGCTGTGATCATTTTAAGAATAGTCTTCTAAGTCATGGCCCATTGGGAATCATTGAATGTTACATCATGATATGGTGGCTGGGTCTGGAAAAATAGCACCTATTCTGTGAGAAGCACCTTAGGATTAATACTTAATATTTAGGACTCTCGGTGACCCAAGAGACAACCCACAAACTTGTCTGTGGCCTATTGCTGCTTCCAAAAAAATACCAGAGCAAGCCATTGCAATTACTATAGTTGTGGATAAGCATGATTTTAATTCTTTGAGCATGAGCTGATTTGACTGTATCTCTTTCTCTACACATTTAGCTTCTGGTCAGAGAGCCAAAATGCATTAAGCTAAATATTTCACTTCTAGAGCTTTAGAAGTGAGACTTCCTTTAGAAGGAGACCTTTAACAAGGTGAAAGAAACTTTCAAGTTAAGGGGTCGATTTTCTTCTTCTAAGATAATGGAAATTTTAGTAGGGATGTGTCCAGCCAGCTAAAAAGCCTATTTTTCAGCTTCCCTTGCAGCTAGATGTGGCAATATGATGAGATTATAGGCAATGGGATGTGAGTGGAAGTGATGTATGGAATTTCTGAGTTATGCCTTTCATAGGAAAGCCATGCCCCCCTTGCTGTTTGGAATACAGATGTGGTAGCAAAAGCAAGAATAGCCACTTTAGACCAAGAGAGGATGGCAAAGAAATGAAATTGAAGAGTTAAAGTCTCTGACTCCATAGAACTGTTGACTGCTTGTATTCAGCCTGCTATTGCCTGAGACAAAAATCAACTTCCATCTTGTCTGAACTACTATTCTGGCTATGTTGTCCTGGTGTACAATTAGACCAAGGGGGAAAATGGCTGCATGCTCTATGGGGAAGTCACTTAGAATCTAGTGAAGGTAGAAAGCAGAGCCTGGTACAGCAAATATCAGTTAAAGGACTGAAAAATGCCTAGTTGCTAAGACCTATCTCCCAAATTAAGCCTGAATGAGGAAGGTGAGATACACACATTAATTTCTATCTCTGTGAACAAGGTGATGAGCAGAATTCTGCTCAGCTGAGAACCCTGTCTTTGAATTCTGAGCATAGTAAACCTAGATATCTATCATACACTGAATTTCAGAAAAGTTCTCCCTAGACCTGAGGCAAACCGGGCCCCAGTGAAAATAATCCAACTGAGGTACTGCAGTGGAACCCATTATCTGATCAAATAACATTTCTATTGATACTTATTATACAGTCAGAGCTGTCATTAGTCCGAAAATATTCATAAATATCTTCATACATGTATTTGACATAATATTCTATTCTTTCATCATCAGAAGCAGGATTGGAGTGCCTGGGAGCAAACATTTTGGACTCCAGCTTTTGCTATAACTCTGTCACACAGGATTTTTTTGGGTAGACTGGATTGTTACCTCCGACTTCATTCTAGAGTCATTCACCTTTTATTTAATGTAAAATAACATTATTCTGATCTAATAAATTAAACTTCTAAAACATCAACTCTCCCTACTACCGCACATTGGAGTCCATGTCATTTTTTCCCATTCCATTTAAAATGGCTGAGACCGGGCCATGCACGCAGTAGGCAGGCATTGCTCGGGTACTGATGGGTAAGTGAATATGGAATTTTAGTTTGTGCTTCAGTCAGCTATCTTCATCTTCTCACCCTTGCTCATAATGGTTGACCATGTGAATGACCTACTACATGCGAAGACAAAGAATTTGAGAAGTCAGTATCACCGCCACTGTCCCGTATAGGCACACCTTAGAGATAGCACAAGTTCAGTTCCAGACCATGACAATAAAGCGAATATTGTACTAAAGTGAGTCAAATGAATTTATTTTTGTTTCCTAGTGCATGTAAAAGTCATGTTTACACTCTGCTGTCGTTTTTTAAGTAGGCAGTAGCATTGTGTCTGAAAGACAAGTACAGACCTTAATTAAAAAATACTTTATTGCTAACAATTGCTAACCACCTGAGCTTTTAGTGAGTTGTAATCTTTTTGCTGATGGAGGGTCTTGCTTTGATGTTGATCCGCTGACTGATCAGGGTCACACCTGAAAGTTGGGCTGGCTGTGGCAATTTGTTAAAATGAGACAATGTCAAAGTCTGCCACATCAATTGGCTATTTTTTTTTCCTTTTTACAAATGATTTCTCTGTAGCATGCCACACTGTTTGATAGCATTTTAACCACAGTAGATCTTCTTTCAAAACTGGAATCGGTTCTCTCAAATCCTACTGCTGCTTCCTCCACTAAGTTCATGTAACGTTCTAAATCCTTTATTGTCATTTCAACAATTTTCACAGCATCTTCACCAGGAATAGATTCGATCTCAGGAAACCATTTTCTTTGCTTATTCATAAGCAGCGACTCCTCATCTGTTAAAGTTTTATCATAAGATGGCAGTAATTCACTCACATCTTTAGGCTCCACTACTAATCCTAATTCTCTTGCTATTTCCACCACATCTGCAGTGACTTCCTCCACTGAAGTCTTGAACCTTTAGTTTGTAAAAAACAAACAAACAAATATTTGCCTGCAAATATTAAATAATCAGAGGTAAGAATATATATCCCTTAAGTTTAGATTCTTGGATTCCCACTATCACACCAGCATAAGACTGAAGTTTGGGTTCATTGGTAGGAGTTCACCTGGGTAAGAAATGTAGCCTGATACACAAGGACAAGAAAACTATCCACCCCCCATATTCCTAACAGACAAAAGGGCTCCATAAACAGGTTTGATAAGCCCCAAAGAGTTGTAATAAGAGTTAACAAATATGTTTAAACCAATGGCTGTTCAACTTATGTTCTCCTGTCAGCATATAAAAATAGATCAATGTCAGCTCCCCAAACCTACAGAAAATAAGTGAAATATGAACAATTAATATCCGGGGCACTTGGGTGGCTCAGTCATTAAGCGTCTGCCTTTTGCTCAGGTCATGATCCCAGGTTTGGGATCAAGCCCCGCATTGGGCTCTCTGCTCAGCGGGGAGCCTGCTTCTCCTTCTCTAGCTTCTCAGTGTTTGTGTTTCCTTTCTCCCTATCTCTCCCTGTCATAAATAAATAATAAAAAAAATTTTTTTAAAAAGAATTCTTGTTTTTAAAGATTTTATTTATTTGAGAGAGAGAGGGAGAGAGTGAGAGAGAGAGAGAACACAGCTGGAGGGAAGAGGAGAAGGAGAAGAAGGCTCCCTGCTCACAACATGGGCCTTGATCCCTAGGATCATGACCTGAGCCCAAGGCAGATGCTTAACCAACTGAGCCACC
Source organism: Procyon lotor (assembly GCA_028646535.1). Classification (NCBI taxonomy): domain Eukaryota; kingdom Metazoa; phylum Chordata; class Mammalia; order Carnivora; family Procyonidae; genus Procyon; species Procyon lotor. Next base: position 54,884,638 of record CM053604.1, on the reverse strand, counting down.
CAAGCACCCCTGTAGAATATATTTTATTATGTTTACAAAATTCATCAATTCAGAAACAGGTAGATGCCTATACACTATAAAAATGGGTAACAATAGAGTTAATAAAAATCATTCTTATTCTGATCTTTCCTTACAACTTATCTATAAAGGCTGAACTATATGGTATGATGTGTAGGGACTAAATATACAGCCGCATTAGGATGTACTTGATGTTTAAATATGACGTACGTGTTTTGTTAACAGCATACATACACACGCCCCCATGTCCAAATCACCAGACCCTTGCTACTGGGGACTGTGGAGTCATATTTGTATTACAGAACTACTGTTTATTTTTTCCTGTCTCAGTGTGCTGAACTTTCCCATTAACACTGCCCCAATTTCTCTCCCAGAACCCAACTGAAAAATATCAAATGGAACTTCTGATAGAAAATGCTTGGTAGGCTGCCTGCTCTGTTATTGACAGAAAAAGAAACTTTAATTTGTCCCACCTAGAAATAGGGAAAAAAGATGATCTAAGACTGCCATAGTTATACATATATACTCTCTATTCACATAGATCAGAAAAAAAAAATACCACTAAACTCTGAGAAATAGTACTATTGAATTATCAGCAGAATTAATGTAGATTTGCTGCAGTTTTGCTATCTTCCCAATACTGTAGGTACCCTTGAGAAAGCCACAGGAAGCCCTTCTTGAAAATATTATATTCTAAGTATTCTGTGCCAGCCAAGAATCCACAAAGAAATAAACAGATTGAATGCTTTCCTTGGTGAGGCAGTCTGCTATAAAGAGCAATCCAGGTCAGTTGGGTATAAGTGATAACAGCAATATTAATTATCATAATAGCCACCATTGTTGGAGGATCCTGCCAAACACTAACATATATTCTTCACGTCCAATCTTCCATTTAATCATTTTACAGATGAAGCCTAGAGAGGATAAAGAACTTGTTCAAGGTCACAGAGTTAATAAATGGTAGAGTTGGCATCCTAAACCAGGCATGCCATGCCTAACCACCTGCTGGAGAGATGGGTTTTCATTTGGACTATCTCTTTTTCTGTTCCTAGTTGAAATACAATCAAAGTTTCCTGAGAGAACACAGAAGGATGCCAAAAAAGTATGACCTGGCTTATATTATGGGTCACTCTGGCTACAGCTAACCAACCTTAGATTTTCATTTTCCAAAGGCCCCAGTTATAAATAGCAACTCTGCACAAATGGGAAAAAATGTGTGAGCATGCAGCATTAGGCTGTCTCTTTAAAGGCAGTTGCTTTAAAAGGAACTTGAAAGGGGGCATGAACTGCAAAGCTATCACCATGAGGTTCCTCAGATCAAAATAGTATTCTTCAGAAGCCCTTCCATACATTTTGGTGTCCCAATTTGTCTCCTCTGGGAGAAAGAGGTCTAGCATTCACCTAATCCATGAGGCTATGCGTTTAATTTGAAGAACTTTAACACTTTCAATGAAGAGTCAACGTGGTATTATTAAATATCGTTAAAGTTCAGTTTAACAAAAGGATCACAACAAAGCCAAGGGTAGAGCTGGAATCTCCACTTGCCACTAATGCCTGTTAAGTTTTTAACATAGACAGTTTGGAGGCCTGGTGAAGTAAATGAGTAAAATGAGTACGAGTGAAGTGAACAGAGGGTAGATTGCATAAAAGTTTATGGTCTGAAGAGTAAGGGAGGTGATTAGTGGTACGATGAACTCCCCAATTGTGTCTACGTTTTTAAAGGTCATTTCCTGCATTTTATGAGAGATGGGGAATTATATTCGGGGCCCCATAGAACTTTGCTTTTACCATTATGAACATTTATTTCACCCCACCTTACTTTAGGTCTGGTTGATTGCCTGTCTCTCTTTTGCAGGGTTTGTAAGCTCTGGGGCTGGAGGTTGTTTAGGCAGGGCAGGATTTGTGCCTTATTCATTATTTATGTCCTCAAATTGCCAAGCCTAATTCTTCCCACATTGTAGCTGCTTGTTAAGAAGGGGAGGGAAGTGGTAGAAAAAGAAAGGGAAAGAAGTTCTCATATTGTTGTATCTGACATTGCCGTTTTCTTGATTACCTGGGTTCAGGCTGCTTTTCATTCAACGCCTTCTGAAACCTCTCTAACATAAACAGCTTAGTGAAAAATTCAATCTTACCTTAAAAGACATTTGCTTGCAGAATAACTCTTAAAAGGCATTATTGACTTGCAAAAGGCAGAAACTGTAATTTTTACGCCAAGAACTTTGAAAAGGAAATCAGCATTTGGAAACATGTTGAGATTACAATAAAGTAGAAAAAGAGAGAGGGGGGAGGGAATTGTTCTCATGCTCTGTGCATGGAAGATCCTTCCTTCACTGCACCAGAGAAAGTAATCTTGCCAACATCAGTAGGAAAATCCTTACTGCTAAACCCAGAATACACTTCAGTTCTTCTCTAACTTGACTCAATTGACATTTTTTTGAAAGTTGTTCCTCTCTTGGTTTTTTGAGAGCTGGCTATTCTAATTCCCATCTGACCTCAGTCTCTTTTGCTCTTTCATTCATCTTCCCTTGATGATTCCTCCAATTTTGTTCTCCAGTGTTCCATTCCTGGCACACCTTTAAAAAAAAAAAAACAACAATTCTTGCTCCTTGAGAAATTTTCTTTATTCTCTTGTTTCATTTGCTCGATGTGTTCATAACTAGACCAGCTGGCTTTCATTCCCTTCTCTGAGTCCCCCGCTCTACCAATGTTCTCTTCCTCTCCCGGTGAACATTTCTTCTTTCTACCCAACAATTCAAGGCCAGTCCCTGGGTATTATCCCTCCTTCCTCTTTCTCTTTCATTCAGTCAGCCACTCAACTTAAATGGCTCTAAATCCTTAACATTCATCCTCCCCTTCCCTGCTGTGATTTCTGTAATTAAGGCCTTTGTCATCTCTCCTCTGGTTCCTGATAAACTCTAACTGGTTCCCCTCTCTCCGCTCTCACCTTCTTTCGGCACCTCATCAATACCACTACAAAGTTATCCTTTCTTTCTTTTTTCAAATTATTTTTATTAACATATAATGTATTATTTGCCCCAGAGTTGGGGTCTGTGAATCATCAGTCTTACCCAAGTCACAGCACTCACCAGAGCACATACCCTCCCCAATGTCCATCATCTCACTCCCCTCCAGCAACAGAGTTATCCTTTCAAGGTGCAGATGTGATCAGGTTCTTACTTGACTGAGAGCTGGAGTGACTTCCCATTATACTGAGTTAGTCTGAACGTCTGAATGGCAGAATGAGGCAAATGTGATGACATATCCCCTTGCTACCCCAGCCTCTGCTCCACTGTTCATTCCCTCGACTCCTATACACTACTTCACAACTCTGTGCCATTGTGGAAGCTGTTCCTACCTTTTCCAAAGTCTGTATTATGGTTCGCTTTCACTTTCCTTCTGCTCCTCCTTTATCCTCTATCCTGAGATAAAACTGTGCTTTGTTTTCTATTACTGCATTACTCTCACTTGGCTGAAATTGTTTGCTTGGATTTCTGCCCCTCTTAGTAATGGACCGTGTTTCTTTTCTTTGCATTCCTCGATGAGTGGTACAGTGTATGGCACCCATAAAGCACTGAATGGTCTGGAAATCCTGTTTGTGCTTGTGAAGTCCTTGTCTGTTTATTTCACCACATTCTCAGGATCCAGAGCTGGTTGAAACCCAGAATGCGAACTTTTCTTCCCACTTACACATTTTAAGATTCTCTTGGCCAGAGTACCTGACTCTAAACTTCCATTAATTAAAATAAAACACTTCCCACAGATGATTAATGCCCACTGTTATTCCAATGCTGAAATTCATTGTAAGAAAAGGAAAGATTTTTTATCAATTAGAGACCGTGCAGACATGCCTTGGTCAACACGGATTCCTCCCTATTAACTGACAACAATGATTTTTTTTTTTCCACCTTTCCGTTCTTTTATTTTTGTAGTAAACTCTCTGGAGGTGAGGGGTGTGGGGAGGGGGCCCTCCTGGGTGGGGGCTGGGGGCGGGGTTATTGCTCTGAGCCCCCTGTCCCAGGGGGCCTGTGTGGGGCGGGGGTCAGGACTGGGGCCGGCACAAGGGGAGACACAGCCGCACAAACACACAGGTCACAGCACGGGGGGGGGCGGGCAGGAGAGGCTGGGCGCCATATTGCACTTTGGGAGTGGGGCCGGGCGGGGACCCCCCTCAAACTGGAGCCTGGGCAGGAGGCCGTCACGTTCCCTCCCCCTCTGGATGGGGGAGGGGACATCCCAGCCTAGGGTGAGGGAAGAAGTTGGGCAGCCTGCTGCCCAGTCCCGGGAGGGGGTCGAGGGCTGGTCCCCGGCCTCTGGCGGAGCCCTTCACCCCACGTGGGTTCAGCTGCCGATCCCCCCTTTGCTGGCCTTGGCCTTGGGGGGCACAGGGAGGCCCTCGTCGCCTCGCTGTCGGAGCTGCAGCCGCTGACATCCGTGATCTCCAGCTCCGAGTCGCTGTCGTCCTTCCCGCCCAGCGCGGCCTCTGGCCCCCCGGCTCCCGGCAGTGCCAGGCGAGGGGCGGCTGCCAGGCCCGAGGGGCGCTCGGGACCCAGGTCCTCCCCCGCCGCAGCCAGGAGAGGTGAAGCCGTAGGGCCTCCCCCAGCCCCCACAGAGGGCAGGTGGCCCAGGGAACTGGCCAGAGGGTTGGGGTAGAAGTGCGGGGGGTACAGAGAGGGGGGCAGCTTGGGGAAGGGGCCGGTGAGGTACGGGTTAAAGTTGAACAAAACAAACAAACAAAAATTGAGGAAGATAGGTTTATTAGCTTGTTTAGGTAATTCTACCATATCTATTTTTTTAAAAAAGATTTTATTTATTTGACAGAGGGAGAGAGATCACAAGTAGGCAGAGAGAGAAGGGGAAGCAGGCTCCCTGATGAGCAGAGAGCCCGATCCCAGGACCCTGAGATCATGACCTGAGCCAAAGGCAGAGGCTTTAACCCACTGAGCCACCCAGGCGCCCTACCATATCTATTTTATTAAATAGGATTGCAGTGGGAGTTAGAACTGCCTGCTGTGCCTATAGAAATAAAGAGTGGTCAGCATTTCCAGATATTGCCTATACAAAGAGAAGGAAAAATGGTTACTGGCTTCTGCTTCAACTTTTGGTAGGTAGTTGGTCATGAAAGAAAATTTAGCCTTTTGTACCTTGAAAATATCTGATCAGTTTAAAATGAGGCATTCTGATAGGGAAGCACCAAGTGAAAGAAGATGAGAGCTTTGCACATATGAATTTAAACATCCCACAAAGAGGAGTTTATAGGACTAAAATTTGCACTCTTTCATTTTAGCCAGCACTAGTAATTATAAAAATAAAATTTTATGGTATCTGTTTTTTTAGAGTAAGATACAGGAAAAAATCAAGAATCTTCATGTCTTCATTTCAGCATGAAACAACTCTTACCATGAGAAAAGTCTACATTTATAATTATATGATCAAACAATCTTATTAAATATAGTAGGTGAATATCATTTGATACACAGTGCTAAGTATTCTGAGAGATACTAAAGTTATTCCTGTCTTAAGGGATATAGAATAGCTTATTCAGCATTGGAAGGTAATTTAAATGTCATCTAGTCCAGCTTCTCATCTGATGCTTAAATCTGTCCTACAAACACTTGCCAAACCTCCTGTGGTTATCTCTAGTTAGAGGGAGATTTCTACCACCTGAGACAGTTCATTTCATATTTATATAGCTCTTATTATTAGTGATAATAAATAAAACGTATGCTTACTATGTGTTAGACACTGAGCTAGGCATTTTATCTTCAAAAATCCTATTTAATCTTTATCACAACCTTATGAAATGATACTGTTAGTATTTCTATTTTATAGATAAAAGGGAAACTGAGGTTTAGTGAGGTTGGGCAGCTGCCCAACATCCCCCTGCAGTTAAATAGAGGACCTGGCCTTGACTACATAGTCTACGTTCTCTCTTATTATTTTTTTCAAGTAGGCTCCACACCTAGTGTAGAGCCCAACATGGGGCTTGAACTCATGACCCTGAGATCAAGATCTTAGCAGAAATCAAGAGCAGAATGTTTAACCGACTGAGCCACCCAGGTGCCTCTCTACGTTCTTAAACAGTATGCACATGCAGCCTCTCTAATTCAACTTCTTTCCTTTGGTGACTTGAAATATACTTTCTTATAGCTTTTATTCATCGATCCTAAGTTTTAATGAAGTGGCACTAAACATGTCCAGTCTCTTTTCCGCATGATAGCTCTTTAAATAGTTGAACACAGTTATCTTATCCACTTTACACCCTCAATATTTCCACTGAGTACATGAGTGCATCGTTTTCCCTTTTTCCTCGTGTAACATGGTTTCTAGGCCCTTCAATAGCATGGTCACTGCCCTCTGGACAAACTGCGCTTTGGGGTCTTATGCATTTTAACACAGCATAAAGTCATAAAATCATAGCTTATAAAAAAGCTCAACTTTGTTGGAAGAGTGGAAACACAAAGTTGAGTCATATCCTTGTGGTCAACCAAAGCCACTAAATGTTTTACATATATGTTGGTAAGCTATCTCTCTGCTGTATATCCTGTATTCTATACACAGTTAGCTTTTTGTACTTGAATTTAGAACTTTGTACTTAACTCAGTTATACTTTACCTTAATAGTTTATTGCTCTAGAATGCTATGGTCTTTTAGGCTCAAAATGCTATGATTTGGTATTTTTAATATTTTAAAATATTTAATATTTTACTTAATATTTTTATTTTATTTCACTTAAAAAAATTTTCCCTTTGTATTTATTAATGGTGGATTTGGCTCCTAGTTCTATATGTCAGAAGTTATGTTAGGTTTAGCTTAGTGATATTTTTGGGCCTCACCACTCATGCATCTGTGGTCAGCTGCTAGGTCACCCGACGGCTGGTAGGTCTAAGAGAACCTCGGCTGGGATGGCTCATCTCTGTTTTACATGGTTTCTCATTCTTCAACAGGCTAGCCTAGACTTGTTCACATGTGAAGAGGGGTCCCAAGGCAGCAAATGAAGCCAAGGAAGTCCTAATAAATCATGGACATGACTTATTATAAGCATGAGTCCTAATAAGCTCAGGACAGACCTACCATCATTTTCCCTGGTATGTCAATTGGCCAAAGCAAATCCCAAGGCCAGAAACGTTCAAAAGCCCAGAAAACAGCCTCCATCTCTTGATGGAAAGAGCTTCACAGTCACTTCACGAAAGACTACAGTATCGGAAGACATGAAAATTGTGGCCATTTTTTAAATCTACCATACTCAGAGGGGCACACCATTTATGGATTTGATAAGCACATCATCAAAATTATCCTTAAAAAAATTCATGGGAATTTCAATTTAACAAAGTCCAAAAATAAAGTCCTAATTAGTATACTACTTTGGTTATTATGGTCTATTTAGACAACCATAAATACTATACTATAACATAAAAGCACACAATAAACAGTAAAAGAGGGGCGCCTGGGTGGCTCAGTGGGTTAAGTCTCTGCCTTCGGCTCAGGTCATGATCTCAGGGTCCTGGGAGTGGGCCGCGCATTGGGCTCTCCACTCAGTGGGGAGCCTGCTTCCTCCTCTCTCTCTGTCGAATAAATAGATACAATCTTAAAAAAAAAAAAAAAAAAAAAAAACCAGGAAAAGAAAAAACTTTCATGCTAAATAAACTATACCATTCTGTTTCTAAAGACACATAATGAACAAAGTGATCTTTAAGGCTACTACCAGGAAAATTAATGTAGAATGTTGATCTGGATTTGAAAAAGCCAAGTCTAGAATCTGTATTGGGAAAGAAAAATGTAAAAGATGTTCAGATTGGGAATTGGCATGTGCAAAACCACACAGACTCAGAGAATAGATCAGAATGACAATATTGAAGATTTCCTCTGAGGAATAAGTGATAAGAGAAAGGAAGGCAAGGTTGTGGGGGATCCATAATGAGAGAACTTGAAGGTGGAAACTTGAATTTGAATCTGACTTTGTGAGCAACGGGGAACTATCGATGTTTTTGAGCAAAAAGATAATGTGATTAAAATTTTTGCACAACTAACCTAGCATTAGTTTTTCAAATCAAAAAACCATTGAGAAAGCCTTATAGCTTTTTTATTCCTGATTTAAACCAAGTACCTGATACCTTTTTCTTAAGGTAGAAAAAAAATGACCTAAATAATAACCCTGTCAATAAGTTTTATTTCTGCCAACTTAAAGAGAATACAGAAGATGCAACATATGGAAAGAGGTGACTGTGTTCTTTTTCTTAAAGAAGAAGAAAAGGAAATATAACTTATTCTGCTTACATTTGAGTCATTATGTCATGTGTACAGATTTTTCAAGGTTATTTCCCTCAATGGCAAAGTGATAGTTTGCAGAAATAAAAAGCTGACATTTTCAAAATTTAAAACTTAGTGATTGAACAAAATGCTGACTAATCAAGAAAGTCTTAGTTTTCTGTTCTGGTATAGAAGTGCTCCTTATTGGGGCGCCTGGTGGCTCAGTGGGTTAAAGCCTCTGCCTTCAGCTCAGGTCATGATCTCAGGGTCCTGGGGTCGAGCCCCACATCGGGTTCTCTGCTCAGCAGGGAGCCTGCTTCCTCCCCCTCTCTTTGCCTGCCTCTCTGCCTACTTGTGATCTCTCTCTCTCTCTCTGTACCAAATAAATAAATAAAATCTTTAAAAAAAAAAAAAAAGAAGTGCTCCTTATTTTAAGAGGTCATGCCAGATACCCCAGCCTTCTTGGATACTCTCAGTCTGAGTCCTACTATGAGGTCTCTGTAAGTAACAAAATCTTTCTCCAATCAATGTTCCAATGCCAGGACACAAAGAGTGCTGGGAAAATTATTGAATGTTTGGGAAATAGTTTGGGATCCCCCTGAGAAAAGCCCTATGGCTGGCCAGAATTCCATCAGTAGGTGCATAGTATAATAAGGGCCATCTTGACTACTTGTCTGGAGGTATTCTTGGAATACATACTTTCTAGAAGAAGTCACTTTAAATCCTCATCTCCCTTATACACTAAAGTGAATTCCAGTTTGATCCCAAGATTTAATCTTAAAAAGAAAAAAAACCCAATGAAGTCCTAGGAAAATACTTAATGATCTGATACTGTAATAGAGTAAGGCTTTCTAAGCCTAAAAGTATTGGAACCCTAATGCACTAATGGATCTAGGAAACAATTATCAGTGACCATTAAAACTGATAGCTCATTGATTGCCTACAATACTGATTACCTGCAACCACTAATTAATTTTAACGTCACTAAAAGTGAGACACTCAGACATTATGTGTCTCATGACATGATACAAAAGAGGTCCACTGCATCACCTATGAAGTATTCTGTCTCTCCAAAACTAAACCTGAAGCTTACCAAATCTGTAGTTCTATCACTTGATGGAAAATGGACAACATAGAGAAATGTAGTAAATGACATCACATGGATACGATCATCCAGATCTACAAAGGGGGTTATTCCTTAGGACAAATGACTCCCTTTCTTCAACAAACGAAGGGCATAAAATATAAAAGGGAAGGGAAACTTTTGTGACATATCACTAAATACAGCACATGGGTCCTATTTGAATGTAGATTCAAAAAGAAAAATCTGAAATGACATAAAAGTCAGAGAAAACCAAGCTTGATTGGATATTAGAAATTTTAAAATTATTGTAAATACTGATAAGTGTATTGGTTGTTCTTTGAAAAGCTGTTATCAGCTGGAAGTATATTCTGAAGTACTTATATGTGACATGATATTATGTCTGAGATTTACTTTAAAATACTTCAGCAAAAAACAGTGAGGAAAGGGGAAAGAATAGAAGATGATAGGTGGGAATAGATGATAATTTTTGTGCTTAGTAATGAGTACATGTGGGTTCATTATAATATTTTTTTCTACTTTTATATAAGTTTGGAAACATCTGTTCAAATTATTTGAAAGTTGTTGGAAAAAGTCACAAAGGAGAAGGCCAATATAATCTACAACATAAAATTAAGAATTTCTGTTTTCTTAAACAGCAGGCTAGGGAAAATGTTTGTTACAAATCTGGCAAAGAATTAACATCCATTTTGAAACACACGCATGCACATACATATACACATACAAGCTGATGGAAAAAATGCTAAGAACCCAAGAACTAAATGATACAAACATAGAATTCAAAAGGGGAAATGCAAATTGCTTAAAATACCCCTTAAGAAATAACCATAAAAAAGCAAGTTAAGTTCTTTTGAACTACTAAAGGAAGCTATTCTCCAGAATATATATGCCTTTTATGTCCTGGAAGATAGTAATTTCCTATGATCGATAAAGAAAAATTTTTTAAATGGTAGCAACTTTTTTATTAAATGCCAAAAAAGTGTCATGTACTGTATAGTAAAGACTATTTTGGAAAAGTCTAACACTTTACAAGTGCTGATAAAATCCTGGCCAAGGATCCATGCTGGGGCTGAAGAGGGAGTGCATCCCAAAAAATGAACTTGGGGAGAGGGTCATAACCTGGAAGGGCTTCACAGGGTGCTCTGAGGGATGTCAACAGTGTTCTTAGTTTGGTTGGTAACGGTGTGGGTGGTCCTTCATAACTAGTTCTTAAATTGTACATATAGATTCTATGCCTTTTTGATACACGCATTATATATTTTATAATAAAAGTTTGTTTACAGTGCCAGTATGGTCACACATGTGCCTTGAGTTGCCCTAGGCAGTGGTTGGCCTGAAATTGCCCTGAGTGAGCACAGAGGAGTCTAACTGCCTTGGAATGGAGTGCAGCATGGGAGTGTCCTTGAGGTTCTATAATGATGAAAGCTGTGTCCCAAGAGGAATTCTTAGCTTCTGTCTTTTTTTATCTGGTTCACGGGGCTCCCCAGAAGCATTGTTGCTGTTGGGGGAGTGTTCATCTCTGGCAGTACCCTAAAATTAGAATACCCCAGGAAAACCCAAGAATTTCCTGAGAATTTTCTTTCTTTCCTTTTATTGAGAAATAGTTGACATACTCTATTGTGTAAGTTTAAGGCATACGGCATGATGATTTGGTTAACATATATTGAGAAACAATTACTGCAAGAGGTTCAGCTAACATCCGTGTTCTCTTATAGATACAATAAAAAGAAAGAAAGAAGAACAGAGTGAAGGAAAAAAATGTTCTCCTTGTGAAGAGAACTCAGGGTTTACACTCTTAACAACCTTCCTATATATCACACAACAGAGTTAGCTATAGTCATCATGACGTACATTATATCCCTAATATTTATTTATCTTATAGTAGAAGTTTGTACCTTTTGACCACCTTCCTCCAATTCCCTCTCCATACCTTGCCTCTGGCAACCACAAACTTGATCTGTTTTTCTATGAGTTGTTGTTGTTGTTGTTGCTGCTTTTGTTTATTTAAGATTCCACATATAATTGAGATCATATAGTATTTGTCTTTCTCTGGCTATTCAGGGTGATATGCTATTTCACTTAGCATAAATAAGTTCCATTCTTGTTGTCATAAATGGTAGGATTTCCTCATTTTTTATGCTAAATAATATTCCATCATGTGTATATACCACAGCTTCTTTATCCATTCATCCATCGATGGACTCTTAGGTTGTTTCCGCAACTTGGCTATTGTAAATAATGCTGCATTGAACACGGTTGTGCAAGTATCTTTTCCAGTGAATGTTTTCGTTACCTTTGGATATATTCTCAGAAGTGGAATTGCTAGATCATGTGGTAGTTCTATTTTGAATTTTTTGAGGAACCTCCATACTGTTTGCCATAGTAACTGGACCTGTTTATTTTTTTTAATCCCATCCATATGGGATGTTTTAATGACTAAAAGAGCTCCATAGACATTACACATAAAGCTAGCATCAGGATCTTCTGAGAATGGACAAACTCTAAAATGATTTTCTAATAGTGAAGATGGATTTCTTTGTAATTTTTTCATCTTTTTACCTAGTTCCCCTGGTGATTAATACTGTGTGTTTTCTTTGGAAAACAGTGTGGAGATTCCTCAAGAAATTAAAAATAGAGCTACCCTATGACCCGATTGCAGTGCTGGGTATTGACACCAAAAATACACATGTAGTGCAAAGAAGGGCCACATGTACCCCAATGTTCATAGCAGCAATGGCCACAATCACCAAACTGTGGAAACAATCAAGATGCCCTTCAGCAGATGAATGGATAAAGAAGATATGGTCCATATATACAATGGAATATATGCCTCCATCAGAAAGAATGAATACCCAACTTTTGTATCAACATGGATGGGACTGGAAGAGATTATACAGAGTGAAATAAGTCAAGCGGAGAAAGTCAGTTATCATATGGTCTCACCTGTGGAGCATAACGAAAAACATGGAGGACATTGGGACAAGGAAAGGAAGGGTGATCGGAGAAAATCGGAGGGCAAGATGAACCATGAGAGATTGTGGACTCTGAGAAACAAACTGAGAGTTTTAGAAGGGCAGGGATGGGGGTTGGGCGAGCCTGCTGGTGGGTATTGAGGAAGGCACGCATTGCATGGAGCACTGGGTATGGTGCATGAACAATTAATCCTGTAACACTGAAAAAAATAAAATAAAGGTATTTGGTGGAAAAAAATACCATGTGTTTTTGCAAGATGGAAGGTGAGGGTAAAGAAGTGGATGGTTTGGTTAAGCTATGAACTTGTAAAATTAACCAAATTTGTTCTCCAACATTAACTCGCAGCTCTAAGATGCTGTGTGTAGTTTGTAATTGATGTGTCCTGAGGGCTTGTGTGTAAAGCAATCATACCTGGTCAATATCAAATCCTGTTCTTAACATCAGGTGTTCAACTGTGATTTGTCCATGGCCACACACTTTAAAAAAATGATAAATGATAAAAACAACCAAGAAATGTCAAAGAAAGATTTGACCATTTGTTGATAGAACTGTGGATATAGTCAATTTAAATAGTCATTTAAAATAATAAATTAAGGCTTTTCCTAAAACCATACAACTCATATTATGCTCTATAATTCTCTCCCCTCACTTAGCTTCCCAGTTCCTTCCCATTTTTATCAAATTACCTGGAACCTGAGTATTATACTCTATTCTCAAGAAAGTCTTTCCTGGAGAAAAGGGATTTGAGTCTTTTAAGTTTCTTGCATGAGTTTGAAAATGTTAATTAGTGAGAAATTGGAATGGCATTTCATTATTTGAAATAGAATTTGATTGTCTTTTCTTAGTTCTTAAAAAAAAAAACCCTTTTTCTGATTATGGAAGTAATACTCTCCTTATTCTTCATTTTGGTTAATTTGGAAAATTTAGGGAAGGTCAGAAAGAAACAAAAATTTCCACAACCCAAAGATAACTACGATCCAAAGGTAACTTTTTTTAAATTTTCTTCCAACTTATGCATACATTTGTATTATATAACTAAGATCATAAAACATTTGCAGTTTTTTATTCAAACAGTTTTAACTTCACTTATTATAGGAGCGTTTTACAATGTCATTACATAGATTTCAAAAGTATCAACTTTTTTATTAAGGCATACATTGATATGCAACATTATATTCATTTCAGGTCTATAATGTCAAAAATCCCAATTTTAATAATATTTGAGTATATCATTATAGTTTAAATTATTTTTTCTTTTTAGTTTAAATTATTTTTAAGCCTTGGATATTTTGATTGTTTCTGACTTTTGTCATTATCAATAATGCTAAAATTTTTAAAAATGAACATACTTATAGATAGATCTGTGTATGTTTCTCTAATTATTTCTTTATAATTTTTCCTAGATATGGCAAAGGCTGGAAACTTTTAAAAGTTCACCATATGTAATGCCCCATTGCATTTCAGAAGGTTATTCAGACACTTAACTGACTGAGCCACCCAGGTACCCCAGTGCTGTCATATGTTTAAATAAATATTTTCCCCCATTGACTGTTTAATTTTATATAAGAGAATTTACACAGGGGGTTCCTGTGTGGCTCAGGTGGTTAAGTGCCTGCCTTCAGCTCAGGTCATGATCCCTGGGTCCTGGGATCAGACCCCTCGCATCGGGCTCCCTGCTCAGCAAGGAGCCTGCTTCTCCCTCTTCTCCCTGCTTGTGATCTCTGTTGCTATCTCTGTCTCTCTCGCGTGCGCGCAAATAAATATAAATAAAATCTTAAAAGAAAGAATTTGCACAAACATTCTAGAAGGTGGAAATAGCAACTTAGTAAAGTTTGACTGCAAAACAGCCTTCTTCTATCTAGAAAAGATGTATGTGTCCTTCCTTCCTTCCTTCCTTCCTTCCTTCCTTCCCTTCTGTCTCTCCCTTCCTCCCTCCCTCCATCCCTCCTTCCTTTCCTTCCTCTTTTTTTTTTTTTTGCCAAGTGTGTGATATTACACATGCATATAGTACAGTAAAGTTTGAGAGAACACCCTCCTGACCAAGCAGATGACTTGAGTCAGTCCAGGTGATTAATTGTTACAACCAGGGAGTGTGCTCATATTCAGTTGTATTATTTATAGCCATATATCTCTGTTTTTATATGGTTGTTTACAAATGTGTGTGTGTGTGTTAGAGTTACCCAATATCATTACTTTGCTTTTCTTCCAGTTTTTCTGTGGCATCAGTATTGATGTTTAACACATAAATAATTATAGGATAATGACTTTTGATATAGGATGAGTTGAGGATCTAGGTTGATTATTTTTCAAGTTATCAAATTTGATCTAATGTCATCATTGGAGAGTTAATTCTGTCTCTGTTAGTGACACTCAGTTTATTGTACATCAAATTCTTAGAGTCACTGGATTTTGTCCCTTTTTTCCTGGGAGCATGCTGTATTATTGATTTTTGCAGATTTATAATACCTTTGGATAGTCCCTCATTACTTTTTCAAAATTATTTTGGATATGTTCTAAAATTTTTTTGAAACTTTGTTGAAAGTGCACTAAATCTATAAATTGCCAAGAATTGACATCTTTATCATATTTGTCCATCACATTTAGAATAAAGAATATCTCCCCGTTCCAATATTTTCTGTTCATTGGAAAAATTTTATAATTTTTCTTTATGAAAGGTATCACATAATTTTTAATCAGTTATTGTTACATATTTTATATATTTTTATTGCTGTTATAAATTATTTTCCTCCATAATATTTCCATACTGATTATTGCTAATACATAGAACAAATTTTGAATTTTAATTTGAATCTGTTAACTATACTGAACTTTAAAAAGATTAATTCTAATGTTTTATTAGTTGATTCTCCTGTGGTTTTCTTTCATTCTTTTTTTTTTTTAAGATTTTATTTATTTGAGAGAGAGAGTGAGCACAAGTAGGGACAGTGAGAGAGGGAGAGGGAGAAGCAGGCTCCCCACTGAGCAGGGAGCCCGATGCAGGGATCAATCCCAGGACCACAGGATCATGACCCAAGTGGAAGGCAGATGCTTAACCTACTGAGCCAAAAGATGCCCCATCTCTTGGAGTTTTCTAAACAGATTTATGCTATCTATAACTAGAAATAAATATCAGGAAGGATATAAAATCAATTCCATTTCTTATACTTTGACTGGAAGATTTTCTAGGAAAATTTTTACCTAATATTGAAAAACAATAGCAAGATCATAGCTAACAATGGAATACCAGAGACAGACAAATAATAGAATTCAGAAACAAGACCAGGATATCCATTAAGACCCCATTACCAATGTTATTTAACTTTTTCATTAACTTAATGGGGAAGGTATTATTGATGCAGAATACATTTAAGCTTGATAGAATACTTAACACATCAATAATACCATATTCTGGGGTGCCTGGGTGGCTCAGTGGGTTAAGGCCTCTGCCTTCAGCTCAGGTCATGATCTCAGGGTCCTGGGATGGACCCCCGCATCGGGCTCTCTGCTCAGCAGGGAGCCTGCTTCTCCCCCTCTCTCTGCCTGCCTCTCTGCCTACTTGTGATCTCTCTCTCTGTGTATCAAATAAATAAAAAATAAAATCTTTAAAAAAATAATAATAATACCGTATTTTACATGAAAAAACCAAAATGCAGAATGATGAGGAACTCGACCAGGTTTGAGTAGATAAGATTTTAACCCAAGTCTGTGAGATGCCAGTCTATTCTGTTCACTAGAACTTTTTGCTTACTTGAACTTTCAGCAACAGGGAAGAATTTTATTGTAAATTGCTTAAAATTTAACAAAAAGCTTTTATAGACTTTCTCTCATTTTTTCAGAATGAATCTTTGAGTTAAATGAGGCCATGATCATTCCTAAATAGTACTAAATAAATTAAAATTTTGTCTCTCATCTCATATGTGGTTTAACTACATCACAGTATCATCTATTCCCCGAAAAAAAGTAAAATAAAATAAGGCAGAGCACTTAGAGAATGGCTATTCTTCCAATTCACATAAGCCCTGCTGCTTTAATTACACCTGTGGGTTTTCTCTTTCATATATATTTGATAATATTGAATTGGTGTAATTTTGTAAGAGGACTGGTGTGAGTTTAGGGGTTTGGGAGAAACCCAGACAGAAAGACTAGTTTTTCTATTATGTTAAAAAAGAGAGCTATAGGAGAATTTTCAAGTTACCATGTGGATGAAATTTGTATGAAGGAAGGTGATAAGAGTTTCTCCCCCCCGCAGACAATTTCCAAACGCACAAAGAGCAGCATTTGATATATTTTGAAACAGAGAATGGAGCCCAGATTCCTCACAGCTTGTCTGAGGTTTTACCAAGAATTGGTGCCAGTCCATGAACTGATACAGTTTCTGCTTTTCTTTCAAGAACAATCGTGGCATTATGTATTCTTTCAATTTTTCCATTACAAAGAAAATGCAGATTTAGGGCTTAGGTGCCTGTGTTGCTTCTGTGTGTCTAACCTGCTCATCTGGACTTCACAGTGGCCTTTATCCCAGATTTTCTTGCCCCATGACTAAGATCAGGTTAGGGTGGGGCTATGCCTGCCTTATTCTGAGTTACAATGGCATGGGGAAGCTGGAAAATACCCACTGTGTCCTCATAAAAACATTTGTAATAGGTTCAGTTAGGAAAACAGTACTCAAGGAATTATCTGAAGAAAGGCTAGATGTCTCCACTCTAAGCTGGTGTGTGTGTGTATTTACACTTCTACTAGGAAGAGTATTCTTAAAGAATATTGAAGCTCTTCCAGAATTTGGGTAACAGGTTCTTAGATGTCTTAATACTCTGAATAATTTTAATAGCATTAAGAGTAATCAACTTTGGGGTGCCTGGGTGGCTCAGTGGGTTAAAGCCTCTGCCTTTAGCTCAGGTCATGATCTCTGGGTCCTGGGATCAAGCCCCGCATCGGGCTTTCTGCTCAGCAGGGATCCTGCTTCCCTCTCTCTCTGCCTCCCTCTCTGCCTACTTGTGACCTCTCTCTCTCTCTCTCTCTCTGTCAAATAAATAAATAAATAAATCTTTTAAAAAAAAAAAGAAGAGTCATCAACTTTGTCATTTAGCTTTCTCATACAGTGTATCCATACTATGAAATACTATCTAGCCATTAAAAACTATTTAAAAATATGTAATAACTTAGGGAAACTATTTTATAAGTTGATAAAAAATGTCAAGGCAAACTTAAATGAGTCAGTTCTCTTTTGGTTGTCGGCAACATTGGAGCATTTCAGATAAAGGGGCTTTTAGGGACATTTTAGAGCTCTCATGAGAATCAAAGTATAGGAATCAAGGATGGAGGGATCTCTTGGAATTTGAATGTGTAAAATCACTGAGCATAAAGCTTTCCTGGGTACTGAGTTTCCCTGCCAAACCTTCCCTCTACATGCCTTCTCCCTATTTCTCTCTCTACCAGGACTACTTTCTTTACTTAAACATGTATTTTCCTATCTCATAATTTCAGTTTGCACAAATCCAAATGTTTGCCTTACCTTCTATTCTACCCCACATGTGTTCATCTTACCTTATTCATCTTTGCTTAACTCACAGGCTTCACCTCTGAGTGTCCCAAGTCCAAATTCCAAAACTGATTGGCTCAGCTCATCTTTTTAGATGTAGGTCTTTAGTCAGTATAAGAATAGGCCACCCTTGATTCTGGTGACCAGAAAGATCACTTTGGTATAAAATGCGTACCCTTAGGCTTGAGGAACCATAGGTAAGAAGCATCATAAATGTGTCTAGTATTTAAATGCTATGTAGAAATATCCGTGGATAGGAAATAGAATTAGACCAATAAACCAAAATATTAGTAGCTGTTGTCTCTGTTCAATGATATCACAAAAATTTCTTTTTCTTCATTTTGTCTAATTTTTCTTCATTGAACACATTATTTTATAATTACAACATAATAAATTTCAAAATACTAAAAAAATATTTTAAAGGATAATGGTATTAAAACTAAAAGAAACCTCAGGATGATAAAATTCAACATCACTTCCATTTACAAAGGTTGAAGCAACCCCATGTAATTAAGTGACTTACCTAAAGTCACAGAACAAGGGAGGGGCTAAGCTCTGAGGCTCCTGACTTTTTCCTAAATAAGCTCAGCCCTACACAATACTGCTTTGTCTGAACCAAATCAGATAAATGCCCCTGACTGCAAGTCAGAACCTGTAGGTAGTGGATCTCTGAGTGTGAGATCTAACTGTAAACCGTGCTCTAAATTTTTAGGACTTGGGCAAATGTATTAAAATAATACGCAGTTGACTTGAAACAGAACTCTGATACCCAGGTTTCATTAAACCATCATTTTGCTATGAGCTGTGCTTTGCTTCTACTTAGACACTTCAAATTGTCAGCTGTACTTTATGTTGAAATGATACCAACAGTAGAGATGCAGAGGAAGAATTAGAGAATTTCCAGACATGAAGTACAATCTCCTCTTACACTTGCATCTTTCTCTCCACTTTGGTGGTTTTGGCTTCTTTCCTTCCCATGTCTTTTCTCTTGAATTAACACGAATCTCTTAAGAAAGAATAAAATCTTTTGGGGTGAGAGTGAAGTAGAGGCTGGGAGGGGAATAAAATCAGATCTACGCTAAGGGAGAAAAGTTGGAAGAGTCTTAAGGTTTTATTCAAAAACAGGACATCATACTAACATGAAATACCATGCCTGGCAGGAAAAGGTTCCCACGCAGTTTGAAACTGGCTCCTGCTGAACCTGGAGGAAACCAAAGCCCTGAGGGATTTAGTCAGTTCTGGACACTGAAATCAGATAATCTTAGCTCTAACACATTTACAGTATGTAAATTCCTCTTGCATAGAGCCTCAGAGAAGCTTGAGATACGATTCAGGTAGAAGTCCCTGGGCTATTTAGAATTTATTTCACTGTTGGCTTAAGAGAGGATGAGCTAATATGATATATGTCACAAGAATGACAGACACAAGATTCAAAAAGTCTCAATAGTCTGTAATGGTAGCTTGAAAAATCATTCCAAAACAAGTACAATGAAAAAATTTTAAAATATAAATAAATATAAATTTTAAACAAACAAAAATTAATCATGAAAGTAAAAGGGCAATGCTGCTTACTTGTAGTTGACATAAAAACATCTCTGAGGTGTTAATTCCAAGCATGAGAAATATGAGTTGAGCATGTCCAAGACAATGAATATAGGCAGGAAAAGTCCAAAATAATTTTTTTAGGTTTTAGTATTTCATGTTAGGAAAACACAAGCAGACTGGAACATGCCCAAAGTGGGAAAGAGGATACACAAACCATGTCTTAGGGGATCAGAAATATTTATCTTGGATTAAGATATTCACTTTGGGGTAGGAGGAATAGTTTTTGAATGCTTGAAGCCTTCCTCAAGAAACAAGAAAAATTTCAAATAAACAATCTAACCTTACACCAGAGGAACAACAACAACAACAAAAATAAACAAAACTAAAGTTAGTAGAAGGAAATAATAAAGATCATAGTGAAAATAAATGAAATAGAGACAAAAAAATAGAAAAGATCAATGAAACCTAAGAGTTAGTTCATTGAAAGGATAAACAAAATTGGTAAACCTTTTACCAGACTCATCATAAAAAGAAAGTGAGGAGATTCAAATACACAGAATCAGAAATGAAAGATGAAAAATTATAGCTAACACCACAGAAATACAAAAGATTATAAGAAACTACTATGAAATACGTCAACAAATTAGGCAATCTAGAAGAAATGGACAAATTCCTAAAAATGTAATCTTCCAAGACTGAATCAGAAAGAAATAAAAAACCCTGAACAAATTACTAGTAACAAAATTGAATCAGTAATTAAAAAACTCCCATAAAACAAAAGGCCAGGATCAGATGGCTTCATAGATAAATTTTACCAGACATTTAAAGAAGACTTAATACCTATCCTTTACAAACTATTCAAAAAAAATGGAAGAAAAATAGAAAGAGGGTACCAGCTTGCTCAGTTGATAGACTCAGGGTCATGGGTTCAAGCCCATTTGTGGCATAGAGTTTACTTAAAAAAAAAAAGAAAGAAAGAAAAATAGAAGGAATGCTTCCAAATTTATTTTATGAAGCCAGCATTACCAAAACCAGACAAAGACACTATTTTAAAAAAGGAAATTGGAGACCAATGTCCTTGATGAACATAGATGCAAAAATCCTCAACAAAATATTAGCAAACAAAATTCAAAAATACATTAAAAGGATCATTCCCTATGATCAAGTGGAATTTATTCCAGGGATGCAAGGATGGTTCAATGTATGTAAGCCAATCAGCACGTACAGCACTTTAATAAACTGAAGGATTAAGATCATATGATCATCTCTGTTGGCAAGGATACAGAGAAAGGGAAATCCTTTTGTGCTGTTGGTGGGAATGCAAACTGGTACAGCTTAAAAAATATAAAAATAGAACTACCCTATGACCCAGCAATTACACTCCTAGGTATGTAATCCTTTGTATCCAAAGGATACAAAAATACTGATTCAAGGGGCACATGCACCGCAATGTTTATATCAACAATAGCCAAATTATGGAAAGAGCCCAAACGTCTATCATATATGTATGTGTGTGTATATATAACTCAGCAATCAAAAAGAATGAAATCTTGCCATTTGCAACAATGTGGAAGGAACTAGAGTGTATTATGCTAAGCAAAATAAGTCAGTCAAGAAAGACACCATATGATTTCACTATATGTGGAATTTAAGAAACAAAACAGATGAACATAGGGGAAGGGAAGGAAAAATAAAATAAGATAAAAACAGAGAGGGAGGCAAACCGTGAGAGACTCTTAACTATAGAGAACAAACTAAGGGTTGCTGGAGAGGAGTTGGTTGGGTAGGGGGATGGGCTAAATGGGTGATAGGCATTAAAGAGGGCACTTGTTGGGAAGAGCCCTGGATATTATAAGTGATGAACCACTAAATTCTCCTGAAACCAATATTACACTATATATTAACAGGAATTTAAATGAATAAAAATAAAGATTATATGATCATCTCATAGATCAAGAAAAAACATTTGACAAAATTTAACATCCATTCATGATAAAAACTCTCAGCAAAGTGGGTATAGAAGGAACATACCTAAACATAATACAGGCCATATATGACAAACCCTTAGTTAACATTATACTCAATGGTAAAAAGGTAAAAGTTTTTCGTCTAAGATTAGGAAGAAGACAAAGATGTCTGTCGTCACTTTTACTTAAGACTGTAGTGGAAGTACAAGCACAGAAATCAGACAAGAAAAAGAAATAAATGGCATCCAAATGGAAGAGGAAGAACTAAAACTATCACTACTTGTAGATGACATGATATTATATATAGAAAACCCTTAAGGACTCCACCAAAAAACTATTAGAGCTAATAAATGAATTCAATTAATATAGAAATCTGTTGCATTTCTATACAATAATAACAAAATATTATTTTATAATTAAGAGAAATAAGAAATTAAGAAAACAATCTCATTTATAATTGTATCAAAAAGAATAAAATACCTAAGAATAAATTTAATAAGGAAGTTGAAGACCTATATTTGGAAAAACTATAAGGCATTGATGAAATAAAGTGAAGATGACACAAATAAATGGAAAGATATACCGTGCTCATGGACTGGAAGAATTAATGTTGTTAAAATTCCATTCTACTCAAAGTGACCTACAGATTTAATGTAAAACCTATCAAAATACCAATAGTATTTTTCATAGAACTAGAACAAACTATCCTAAAATTGTATGGAACCACAAAAGGCCTTGAATAGCCACAGCAATCTTGAGAAAGAACAGAGCTGGTGGTATCACAATCCCAGATTTCAAACTATAGTGCAAACTATAATAATCAAAACAGTATGGTACTGGCACCAAAATGGATATATAGATCAATAGAACAGAATGGGGAGCCCAGAAATAAACTCATGCTTATGTGGTCAATTAATCTATGACAAAGGAGGCAAAAATATATGCAACGGAGAAAAAGTCTCTTCAATAAATGCTGTTAGAAAACCTGGACAGTTACCTGCAGCTTACACCATAAACAAAGGTAAACTTAAAATGAATTAAAACCTTAATGTAAGACCTAAAACCGTAAAACTCCTAAAAGAAAGCATAATAGTAAATTCATGGACACTGGCCTTAGGTATATATACATAGCGGAATATTAAGAGAATGAAATGTTACCACTGTGGATAGGCCTGGAGGGTGTAATGCTAAGTGAAATAAGTCAGAAAAAGACAAATACCATATTATTTCACTTATATGTGAAATCTAAGAAACAAAACAAATAAGTAACAACAAAATAGAAACAGACTCAAAACAAACTGGTGGTTGCTGAAGGGGAGCAGATTGGGGGGGTTAGGTGTAATGAGTGAAGGGGATCATGAGAACAAACTTCCAGTTATAAAATAAAGAAATGACAGGGATGAAAAGTGTAGCATAAGGAATATAGTCAGTAATATCATAATAACTTTGGTGACAGTAGTAACAGCACTTATCATGGTAAGCATTTAGCACTGGATATTGTCCAATCACTATGTTGTACACCTGATATTACTATAATATTATGTGTCAACTATACTAAAAATAAAAATTGTTGAAAATTTAAAAATATACAAAAAGTTTGAAAAATAAAAATTTTTAAAGTGCTCAAAGGATCTTCATGGTGTTAGAAGTCTTTGCCAAACGACCAAAGGGTTGAATTTATAGGAGGCAAATTCCAGTTCAAAATGAGGAGGATCTTTATGATGGTCAGAGCTATGTCCAGATTGCAATGAACTGCCTTGTGAGGCGCAGTGTTCTCTGTTATTCAGAAGAGTTTAAGCAGAGGTTTAAAAATGTGCTAGATGATGGCAGAGGTTCTCATAAGATTCATGATGTGAATCTGTGCACTGAAAACTCGAGTCACTTGAAGCATTGTTTCTTTTTTTACATTCTTCTCTGCATTAACTTATGGTATCACTGCCCCTTTATTTTAGGGTAAGCATTGAGATAATTAGGATATTGAAACAACAGCAATGGGACACCTGGGTGGCTCAATCAGTTAAGCGTCTGCCTTTGGCTCAGGTCATGATCCCAGGGTCCTGGGATCAAGTCCTGCATCGGGCTCCCTGCTCAGTGGGGTGTCTACTTCTCCTTCTGCCTGCCGCTCCCCCTGCTTGTGTTTGCCCCCCCCATCAAATAAATAAAATCTTAAAAAAAAAAAAAAAAGGCAACACTAGCAAAACGCTAGCAGTCAGGGCTACCCCATGCATTCCTCAGGTAATGAGTTTACTTACACTTGTTGCAGGGCGGGGTGGGGGGGGGTTGCTGTGAGACCTCTATCATATTTACTTATGGTTCTCTCCATACGCATTGATTGTGGGTCTGCCATGTGCTAGGCAGGCACTGTGCCAGGCTCTAGGATCCAACCATGAAAAAGACATGGTTCCTCAGGACACAGTTTTATTTGAGGTTATAACCCAAAGAGTGTGATATGTTCTTAATGCTAAAATGAACTTCTGTTGAACTTCTGTCTTGATTTAATGCTGCCCCATGTTGTTGGATGCTTTGATGTCTTTAGATGAGAGTTGTTCAAGTATATATATCTTGATGAACCACCTGTAATGTATGACTTTCAGTTCAAATCTTTCAGTGTATTCAAGTGAAGAAAGTGGTTTTATTGCATTCTATTTAAGTGAGGTAGAAAACAAGTAAGTGTGTATTCGTTTCTTCCCCCATGAGGCTGTCTTTGAATATCTAGCAGGTTTATTCAGTACATATTCTAAGGTATCTTTTTATCTTACAAGTTGAGCTGGTGAAATTTAAGTTCTGAAGAAATCTCTGATAATTAGAGGCCCTTTGATCTGGAATATTCCACAGTTAATGTGTGAGTAGATGTTGGCCTGCATTAAGGATTAAGATCAAAAAAGAGATAAATGGATGTTAATTTTGCAGGAGGCTTTAGTGATATCCAATCAGTTCTTTGGACGTCTGCTTGGACATGAGGCAACTGGCAAATTAAGTGCCAGTTTTATTTGCTCCTCGACTACTTTGCAACTAGCTGCTTTCTTTGTATTTTTTACAAATTAAATCAAGTTTTTAAAAGAAGCAATCTCTAAAGTTGCTTTCAATTTGCAAAAACCACCAAAGTCCATCTGTGTTTGGGAAGGACAGGGCCAAGGGAGGGGAATCCTTGATGAAGCCCATACTACTACTTTTGGAACTTTTGGAACTGAAGTGTTATCCTTTTGAACAGAGAAAAAGGCAGACTAATTCCCTGATGGAGAAGGGCAAGGCCCCTAAGCAAGCTGACCACATCTTCATTGTTGCTTGTCGCATAGGTTTGGCTATCTAATGAATCTGTATTTTGAGGATTCAAGGATACGAATCATATTCTTAGAAAGATTCATATTCACTTTTTTGGGAATACTCGTCTCCTGAAATAAATAGGACAGCACAGTTGACTGTAGGTTACTTTACTTCAGCATGTCCAACAACTGTTTTAAAGCAATAATGATAACCCACAACTGTTTTCTTGTAAAGTGTGTTAGCACTGAGGCAGAGCTGCTCTCGGTGAAACCCACACTCACTCATGAGAGATCCAACTATAGGAAAGCAGATGGAGCTGTCCAGCTTAACAATTAAACAGCAAAGTTTATCAACCAGCCAGTGAGTTTGTTTCATTTTATTTATTTTTGGGACATTGATTCATTTATTGGTTCATTGCAGAGGAAGTGGGGGGGGATTGAGAGACTCCCTAGAGTAGCAGACAGGTCGCAACCTGTCCTCAGAGTTACTTCGCAGTTAAAACACAGGACATGATGGACAGAAACTTGTCCCAGGCAGCATGGGGGTTGCCCAGAAAATCTCAGGGAAGTGCAAGGTGACCATGACTAGCAGACAGTGTGACAGGAGCTTAAAGTTGATTGAGTCTACCTGCAGGATATAGGCATGCAGCTCTCAAGCTCCAATAGGACACCTGCCATGTTGGCACGCTGGTGTCCCTGTTGCCCCTGGCGGCTCCCACCCTGGAATCCTTTGTGCATAACTGTGCACAGCTGGCTGCACATCAAAGAGCCTGGAGCAGGGATAGCTGGGGAGGAGCATCTCCAGGGCCTCAGCACCCACGGGGCCCTCCTGTGTGTAGATCTTATTCCACATATACAGGAAGATGATCCCCTCAGCCTCTGTCAGAGACATGGTGGTGACCGACTCGGTGGCAGAACAGCAAATGAGTTTACTCAGAATAATAGCAGAGGAATTACAATTCAGGACATGCAAATCATGGCAAACCATAGGCAAGGGTGGAGGACAAAGGAGAGCATCCTTTTAGAGAAAGGAAAAGAGAAAGCTGGCAGGGGTTGTTTCAAACAAAAGTTCATTGGAGGAAAACGAGAGTTGGACGTGGTGGTAGCTTCTCCTTGGCTATAGGTTAGGCCAGCTTGCTGTTTCCCGGCCATGAGGAAACCTTCCTTCTTCCTGCCGGACTGTTAAGCTCTCAGGAATGGTAGCTAGAGCACTCTCTCCATGGTTTCCTGACGCCTATTTAGGTTTTTTATTTTTTATTTTTATTTATTTATTTTTTAAATTTCTTAGAGAGTGTATGAGAGCAGGAGTGGGGGGAGGCAGGGGGAGAGAGAGAATCTTCAGTAGGCTCCTTGCTCGGCGTGGAGCCTCAAGATGTGGAGCTCGATCTTATGACCCTGACATCATGACCTGAGCCAAAATCAAAAGTGGGACACTCAACTGACTGACCCACCCAGGCACCCCCGACCCCGTTTTGAATGAAGTTTCCTTTATTCATTTTCACAGAGCACAGTAGCCAGAGTGAACCAGTATCATCAGATTGTATGATACCCTCCTTCCTGCTTAGTTAATGCAATCTTATGAAATTCAGGAAGAATTTTTTTTTCAAAGTTGTGTCTGTCTATATTAGTGGGAACAGAAATATCAGATGCCTTCAGGAGTCGCTGGGATTCAAGAAGAATCACTAATCCCTATTTTTCCAGTCCTAGAAGGGAGGGGTGGCTGAAATATACATACCTGGTAGCTTTAGAGGAGTTCCTTCTAATGATACTCTGGCCTGGTGACCCTGGGAAGCACCTTCACTGTCCTCCCTACTGTCACATCTGGATCCTGCCTCTTGGAGAAGATAGACCTATGGCTTTACTTTACACACAATAGCGGAGCTCACTTTGCTGTATTTAACAATTTTGTCAAAAATGAGCAGAGAGTAAGAGCAGACTCGAAAGGATCCATTTTACCTTTGTTGCTATACACACACACACACCAATGCACACACACATACATATATGTTACATGTGATATATGTGTGTGTGTGTGTGTGTGTATAAGTTTTCATGTAAGGCAGGACAGAGAGGGACCATGCACCTAAGTCTCCGAGGCTGACTTATCTTTCTCAGTGTGTAACGAAGCACATTCAGTGCTGGTGTCCTTACCAGGTGGCCTCATACCTTCAGCACCCTTTCCTGCTCACATCATACAGCACCATACTGTCAACCCACGTCAGTTTTGATGCTGCACATTTCTGAAGGCCAACTGAGACAGCTAGAGAATCCATTGCCAGGAATCTCCAAGTGCCATTCCTGTATGTAGAGAGTCATGAACTGTTAATGTGAAGGATGTGAAGGATGGAGCGAGAAACATTGATGCTGTTTTGCATCATAATTAAGAAAATTCTACAGTCCTGCAAAGTCAGTATAGTTTCCGGTCTAATGATTCTTAATCACTTTCTGTGGCCTCACTATAGCCCTATACCTTTATATTTTCCTCAAATTCTACTTCAGACTCTTAGAAACCTAATCTGGCCAAAGCTTTTTCTTCTTTTAATAGTTTTCAGATATCCTGCATATGGTGTGGCCAAGATATAATATGAATGTGTCAAGAATAAAAACTGTTCACAAGCCATCAGTATAAATGCCTTGCTCATAAATGATGACTTCTAGGGAGGAAATCATGCTATTATTTCAAGAGGCTCTGACTGCTCTGGTCTCCCAGTTTGACAGGAATCAATCTGGACTCCTATAAAGCAAATATACATTCTTATTCTAATAGCGAAGTGAATCAGGGAAGCTTTAAAACATCAAAATATCGACTGGGGCTGGCATGCAATAAATTAAGGTCCACCTCTACAGATGGCTCAAGATATCACCTTTGGGTATAATAGTTCTTGCAGCTGCAATAAAACATTCAACAAAAGACTCCCATTTAACATCCTTGATGACGAATCTAAGACATTGATAATAGGCTAAGAAAAAAAGCACCAACCACGAGACTATGTTAAAATACACAAATAAATTAATGGCTATTAATGATGGTGTTACCTCTAAACTCAGACCAACCAAGGCTCCAGGCCCATGAGAGCCAGAGGGCTGCTCCCCAGCCCTGCTCATTTGTGAGTGGGGTCTGGAAGCAGTGTTTCCTCCGTACCGCTGATTACACTGAACCTTAATGCTCTTGTGAGCCCCAAGCCACAGCCTTCCTTAAAGTTTATGAGCATGACAACTCTGCTTGCCTGGCCCAGCTCCTAGGTTCTGGTGCCTAGCTACCTTCTTTAACTCTTTATTCCTAGATGACTTTCTTACCCAGTTTCTGGGTAAGTAACTATTTTCCATTCAGCTGGACCTTGCTTCTTGCCTCCTTTACTGGTCTCCTCCTATACTTCCAGTGTACTGCACATCCATACCATTCAGTATGGATTCAACTGCACATCCATACCATTGCCAGATAGAGCCAAATACCTCAAAATCCAGATAGGATGACCCCCTAAAGACCCTCAGATTTGTCTTCTTTTTGACCATTGAGTCTGACCCAGATTGGATTGAGGTTCCTTACCCTCCGTAAGCAGGGGTTGTTTCATGTAAGGCAGGACATGGAGCAACTCTTCTCAGCTTTAATGTGGAGCCTGACTTGGTACTGGATTAGTCTTTTCTCCCAAGCAAGAGCTTCTACCACAGCATGGTGTTGGCTAACCCATGCAATGAGAAGTGTATTGCATAACACATAGGGAGCTCTCCAAGTAATCTAGGACATTTCGAATGTTCTTACAGATGAGAAACTGCAGAAGGTAACCACTAACATTCTGTTTGCAGATTCAAGAGTGTGGCAAACTTAGGAATATGTGCCTTTCAGATCCATTAAATTATAAACCAAGAGTGTGTTATAGACGTTATGTCATGTAGGGGGTCCAAGTCCTTCTGCTCAGGCCCCCCACCCCGAAAAAAGTCCCATCATGTGAAATTAATCTTTATTATTATCTACTATTTTTTATGAAAGGGGTGGGGAGAGGCAGAGGGAGACAGAGAAAGATGCTTAAACAGGTTCCGTGCCCTGTGCGGGGCCTGACATAGGGCTCCAACCCATAACCCTGAGATCATGACCAGAGCTGAAATCAAGAGTTGGATGCCTAACTGACTTAGCCACCAGACACCCCATTCTCTTCATAAAATATGTGGATTGGATGTATTCAGCAGGCACTGAGCAATGTATCTCAGATAAATTTAGCAATAGCCATTTAATGATTCTGTTGTAATGAATGCCAGATGAATTTGATTCTAGTCATAGTTTATCAGTAATCAGAAAAATTATTTACCCCATCTTTGCTTATAGCAAAGATGTCAGGGGTGCCAAGGCATTTTGTTAAATTTCAGAGGCTCTATAGCCACAGAGGACATGGCCAAAATTGCAATGTGCATGTACACAATGTTTTTTTCACAGAAAAGCTCCCATCTAACCCTGTAAGAGCACAAGGTAGACCTCTCGGGAAGGGAAGCAGTTCATAGAGAGAATGAATGATCAATTTAATCACCCTAAGGGACCAAGTGTATAAAGTACCTATTAACTAAGGAAATTGGAACTTACAAGTTAAGATCTATGCTATGACTTTTGGATCCCACTAATTCATGACTTTATTTGAATATTAGAAAAGTCTCTCTTTAAAAAGTATATTTTATTTATTTATGAGAGAGAGAGCATGCACTAGCATGCAAGCTGGGGGAAGGGGTGGATGGAGCAAGAGAAGCAGGCTCCCTGCTGAGCAGGGAGTGGAACCGGGGACCCAGTTCCCAGACCCCAGGATCATGACCTGAGCCAAAGGCAGATGCTTACCCAACTGACCCACCCAAGTGCCCCTAGAAAAGTATCTTTTGAAGAAAGAATTAATGGCCCAGCTCTGAAGGTGGTAAAATGTCAAACAGGGGTCCTTCATTGTTCCATAGCCTAGAGAGCTTATTTAAAGAACGGATATCCAGGGGTGCCTGGGTGGCTCAGTTGGTTAAGTGGCTGCCTTCGGCTCAGATCATGATCCCAGGTTCCTGAGATTAAGCCCCGCATTAGGCTCTGTGCTCAGCAAGGAGTCTGCTTCTCACTCTCCCTCTGCTGCCCCCCCTGCTTGTTCTCTTTCTCTGTAAAATAAATAAAGAATATCTTTAAAAAAAAGTAAAGAGCAGATATCCAGGACCTACTGTGGGAGATTCCAGCGTGGGAGCTTTGGGGTAAGGCTCAGTAATCCACACGCTAAGTGATCACCTAGATGATTTTAGTGCTGGTTCCATGAAACTCACTTTGAAAAACTAGGGGAAAGAACATAGATTTTGAAATCAGACAGAAGGCCTCAAGTCATAATTGAAGCACTTGCTGGTAATCTTAGTCAAGTCAGGACACTTTCTGAGTTTCAGTTTCCTCATCTGTGAAATGAGGATATAATACTCTCACGGGATTTTTACACTTATCGAATGAGATGTGTATAAAAAGCACACAGAACACACACTTGGTGCTCAATAAATGTGAGTTTTCTACCTGAGGTCCTTGGTGGCTTATAGCAAAGATGTCATGATAGGACGAAGTTCTAAGGAAACTCTAAGTCCACTCTTCTACCTGACTATATCATCTATTGCTCAAACACGGACACTACTGAGAGTGAAAGGAGAGGCTGTTAATAACCATGCTGACAAACCAGGATAATCCCAGGACTGTAGCTACCCACATTATTAGTAACACGAAAGACCACATAATTGCATTGCCTTCCCCAACTATTCTATATTCTTAAACTGAGAACAGGATGTGGTCTCTGCAGTTGCTCGCTTGACAAAAGCATTTCAACCACTGTGGATAATCTTGCAGTCAGAATCTGTCCTTAATGCACTTTTACTGTCTCTGCAGTGCCTAGCATTAGTACCGTGTACTAAAGAAACATAGTAGGTTCCTCGGAAAATGATTTTGAATGCTTAAGTGATTTAGATTCTATGTTAATCCAGTTATTCCCAGATAAAAACATTTTAAGTCAATTCTCATTTTCTGTTAAATCTGAAAATCTCCGAAGAACCCAAATAATAAGGAACAGCACAATTTTATTCAAATCTCTTTTGTTTGGTTTGTTTTTTTTTGCTTTTATAGAGAATTCATACTGAAATCTTCTCAGCCCATGAATCTTAGAATGCAGATCAACTTGCACCTTCGTGTACTTGAGGGTCTTTTTTTAACAGTAAGAGCTGGTTGATCTTCATTTTAATAGGATCTCATACTTGTTGTCAAAATAAGAGAGCCAGAAAATAAGGGATTTTTAGCTCTTTAATATCTTTGAAGCTTAAATCGTTTTACAAATGGGAAATCAAGAAATATTGATTTGAGGATATTGTACAACGAAAGTTTGTATTAGCATAGGACCAGAAACAATCTAAATGTTTAGCAAGGTGGCTAAATAAGTATTAATAGCAGTTCTCAAAATGTGATCCACAGACCCCTGAGATTGACTGTGAGGTCAGAGCTATTTTATTAATAATGCTAAGGCATTATTCATCTTTTTCATTGTTTTGACGTTTGCATTGATAGTACAAAAGCAATGGTGGGTAAAACCGATGGTGCCTTAGCATGAATCAAGACAATGGCACCAAGCTATGCTGGTAGTCATTATATTCTTCACTACTGCACATGCCCATTAAAAAAAAAAAAAAAAGCTAGTTTTACTTAAGAATGTCCTTGATGAGGCAGTACAAATTACCAATTTCATTAAATCTCGTCCCTTGAGTTCTTGTCTTTTAATATTCTATGTGACAAAATGAGAAGCGTGAAGTATGGGGGTTATCTCAAGGAAAAGCACTTGTCCTGTTGTTTGAGTTGCAAGTGGAACTATAATGGAACAAATTACTTGGAAAAGCTGAGAGGCAAACTGTAGTTATTCAGAATTCAGACTGTAGTTTTGGGGCAGATACTTCCTCAAAAATAAGTAGGCTTATCATTTCAAGGAAAATAATAGACCACCTTTCTTGCCAATGATAAAATTTGAGCTTTCAAAAGAAAATTAGAATTTTGGAGAGCCTCCAGGAACTTGACAAGTTCTCAGTACTTAAAGACTTTTGGGGAGAGATGGGTGGTGATATTTATAAATATTAATTTGTGATATGACATAATAAAATAAGCCAGCCTTTGGGAGATCTGCATAACTCAGTAAATCCTATTTTCCAAATGATTAATGCATGATACTACAACACATCCAGAGATAAATGATCCATTCAAAGTGTAAGATAGACCAATAGATTTTCATATAACGAAGTAGGGGGTGCCTGGGTGACTCAGTTGGTTAAGCGAACGCCTTCGGCTCAGGTACAGATCCTGGAGTCTGGGGATCAAGTCCCGCATTGGGCTTCCTGCTTGGCAGGGAGTCTGCTTCTCCCTCTGCCCTTCCCCCTCTCGTGCTCTCTCTCTCTCATTTTCTCCCTCTCAAATAAATAAAGTCTTTAAAAAAAATCTTAAAAAAAAAAACAAAGTAGGAAAAGTTCATGTGATTTCAGATTCTATATTGTAACTAACCTTTAAGAAATTACCACCTCTTTGATTTTTTTTGTGCAGAGAATATTCACAATTATCTGAAGATACTATCAAAATACTCCTCTCTTTTCCAACTACGTATCTGTGTGAGGCCAGATTTTCTTTACATATTTCAACCAAAACAAAATTTTGTAACAGATTGAATACAAGAGCAAATATGAAAATCCATTTGTCTTTAATTAGGCCAAACATTAAAGAGATTTACAAAATTATAAAACAATGCCATTTTTATGCTGTCTGGAAAATATAATTAATTTTCACAAAATATATTTATGTTAATGTGCAGTAGGTTTACA
This sequence comes from Procyon lotor, assembly GCA_028646535.1. Taxonomy (NCBI): domain Eukaryota; kingdom Metazoa; phylum Chordata; class Mammalia; order Carnivora; family Procyonidae; genus Procyon; species Procyon lotor. Next base: position 54,852,151 of record CM053604.1, on the reverse strand, counting down.
GTTGTCATCTTAATATATATTTTAAGTTTTTCAGATTTGATTTCTAATACATAGACATTTATATACAGTAAATATTACATAAATATCGATATAACTAAGAAGAAATCTTTAAAATCTTAAGTAATTTTTAAACACGTAAATGTTTGATAAGAGACACCCAAAAATTGAGAACTGCTGAGTTATAGAGTATTAGTAAAATGAAGTTCTATGAAACAATGAAAAAGAATAAAATAGATTTATAAATACTTACTGAAATTCACTTTATTATATATTATTTAGCAAATGAAATAAGTTATGTTGTAATATGTATAGTATGCTTCCATTTGTATAAGACAGAGGAATAAAAATGATAGCAACACAGTTGTATATACATAATATACACATTATTATTTATGAATGGAGTTTTCTTGTATATCCTAAACGGTAGTTGTGTCTGGGAAAGTGACCTGGGGTTTTAGCAGGTGGGAGAAAAACTTTTCATGATATATCCTTTTGCATTAGAAAAAATTACCATAGATTTATGCTATTAAGAAAACCGACAATTAGAAAAACAAAAATCATACAAAGAAATGATAAACTGAATACTATTAGATAAAAATACTCAATAGGACAGACTTGGCAATCGAGGTATGTTAACACAGAGTTTGCCAATTCCGGCAAAATGTCTCCTTTTGAGTTCACAGTAACAAATTTTAACTTCCACTATAGCAAATAAGTACTTTTTGTCCTGCTTCCTATCTTTCTGCAAATATTTATTTTTCATTAATGTTAAGCAATGCTACTGGCAGGACTTATTTTTGTTAAAGTGGAATGGCAAAATTTTTCTGGCAAGCAATACCTTTTCTTCTTGCCAGATTCGGTTTATCAGAAGAGGGAAAGCAAGACAAACAGAGCCTGAAGGACAGAAAAGATGAGGATCAGGAGCAGAAACTACTAACAAGGACAATGGAGAGAATTAGGATGAGGAAGGGATTAGGTGGCAATGGGAGGGGAATGAGGCAAGGGCCAGGGAACCAGGAGAGGAGAAGGCAGAATTAGTGTATGGTTAGCGAGCAAGCACTTAGAGATAGGTGTCTGGGAGAAAAATAAATAGAAATTAAAACAAAGGGAAGCCGAGTTGAAAACAAGAAATAGGGGCGCCTGGGTGGCTCAGTCGTTAAGCGTCTGCCTTGGCTCAGGTCGTGATCCCAGGGTCCTGAGATCAAGCCCCACATCGGGCTCCCTGCTCAGCAGGAAGCCTGCTTCTGCCGCTGCCATTCCCTCTGCTTGTGTTCCCTCTCTTGCTGTGTTTCTCACTGTCAAATAAATAAAATCTTAAAAAAAAAAAAGAAAGAAAGAAAGAAAACAAGAAATAGGCTGTTGGAGAGAAATGGCCGCCTTAGCAAAGGACTGAGGTCCGGCTGAAATTGGCTTCAAGAGAAATGGGAATGGAAATCACTAGACTAAAATCCAGTGGAAACTGAGTGGGATACCACACTGGGACAGGAGGGGATGCAGACTTTTTTTAAAGATGTAAATTCTGAATAGTTTCCAGGCACAAATGATGAGTCCCCTAAACTTTCTGTGTTCCATCTGGAAAACTGAAAGCATAGGGAAGGCAGCGTTGAGCTGTGATGGGCGCATAAAAGGCAGAGACAGAGAAAGAAGCTTCTGTGAGCTCTTATCCCATGAGGAAAAAGAGAGGGGGCGCTGAAAGAGTCCTTTATCCACTGGCCACACAGCTGGAGCCCGAGTCTGTCTCAGCAGCTCTCAGCAGCTGAGTGTCAGACCCCATCACTCTGACCCAGACAGTCCCTGACACACAGCGTTCCACCCACCGGCCTTGGCCTTGGGCTGGGGCCAAGGGTTGTGGGAGGCGGGAATGAGCAGAACCACCTCTAGACTAAAATATTAGGGAAATGGAAACTTTGAGAAAAGGGGAAAAAGGGAATTGGCATCAGCAAAAGTGAAACTTTCACAATAGAAAAACTGGAGTACTTAAATTAGGGAACAAAGGTAGGAAGAGGAGCACTCAATCGAACAAACATGTATAGAATACACCTGAGTTACTCCTTTTAAGGAATATTTTTTCATGGTAATAAAGAATTTGGGCATTCTGAATCAGCAGTTTGTCAGTGTTGTTATCATCTCCTAAATTCTAGAGTCCCGCAGTTTTCTCTTTTAAGGCTGAGCTCTGGCACCCATTTTATGTCAACCATGATCTGCTCTTTGCAAGCAGTGGCTTCTGTCAAAACGAGTCACACAGCAAGTTAGGGCACCAAAAGAAGTAGCTGCACAAAAATAATTTACTGATTTGTTAGTGTAAGGCATTTATTAGCTTACAGTGGATTTTGGGACGAACACCCATAAAAAACAAAGATGGCACAACTTAGCCACATTCTCGTCTTTCCATGCTATTATGTCCCGTCTGTACGGGATCAGTCTTATAGAGGATCTATGAATGCCAGGGTCCTAACATGAGGCTAACACTAAGAAGCAAGTGTTCTCAAGTGATGAGAAGAGTGAGCGAAAGGTTAAAAGATTACAGTAAAATTACCCTGGAACATCTGGGAATGAGTCATTCAATATAGTTGGCGATTTATTCCCTGAGATACAAGAATATTTTTGTTGTAATGGTTTTCCGTGGAAATCATATTAAACAAACATAATTTATTCTTCTCTTTCGCTAAGAGTGTATTCTGGTTATATTTTGCCTTTCCTTTGTTACTCCATGTTAATTAAGTTACTTTTCTCTACAACTATATAAGAATGATCTGGGTCCTTACAGAAGGATATAAATTCGTTTGCCCCCTTTGCTCAATCTCTCAATCAACTGAATGTTTAAAGGTTTTCTCATTAATTTTCTTTTTATAGCTTTCTGTCACTTTCCTTATTGCCAGGCTGTCAGCAGCTGCTCCACACCCCCAACCTCCTTCAGACTTGCCTCTAATCTACTAGGCTTGGAAGTCAAATAGCTATGTGTACAAAAATTATGGATACAGTACCAGGAAATAGGCTCTGAATCAGTACAGGAACCAAACGCCTGGACATCAGGGTGCCAGATTTGTCGGTCTATTGTGAGCTCCCTGAACTCTGACATCATTTGGATGTTCACAGTTGTTTTTATTTTATTTTACATTCTCAGCTATGATCTTTTTTACAGAGACTGCTAGATGACTTCAGGAAAAATGAAGTGGTTTAAGCATAAATTGAGGAAATCCTAGGCAGTTGTGAAGGCTTTACTGAATACAGATTTGACAGTGAAAATAATACTAGGGGGTGAGGGGACAGAGTCTCCTCGCCAAAGCAAAACGCATTTATTTATTACTCTCAAAGCTCAAGCTCATGCTTATTTTATGAAACTTTAAAAATAAAGAGAAAAGAAACAAGTATCTCAAAAATATTACCAAAGATCCCCGCTATTAATGTTAAAATCTTTCAGGGTCACCTGGGTGGCTCAGTTGCTTAAGCATCTGGCTTCAACTCAGGTCATGATCCCAGGGTACTGGGATTGAGCCCCGCATCAGGCTCCTTGCTTAGCGGGGAGCCTGCTTCTCCATCTGCCTCTGCTTCTCCCCCTGCTTGTGATCTCTCTCTCTTTCTCTCTCTCTTTCTCTGTCTCTTTCTCTCTCTCTCTCCAGTAAATAAAATAAAATCTTTTTTAAAAATTTAAAAAAAATTAAAATCTTTCAGGAACCACATTTAAATAACTTGTGTGTGTATATGTGTGTGTGTTTGTTTACATAGAGTAATAAGATAGAGGACTTACATAACTCTGGTGGTCATTTCGTATATGCAAGTTTGTAGCCTCTCTACTTAATATATCATAAATATTTTTTACCCCACTACGTAATCTCCATTAACAGTTCAATTATTACATAATACATTGAATGGATGTCCTTCAGTGATCATATTTATGGATCATTTTGCATACTGGTATATTCATATTTTTCCCCTTATTTTATGAATTTCTCTTTTGAGGTGTGGGGTTTTTTGGATATTTTGAACATAACTGTTCCTTTAGCAGATTGTTGTAAAAGTTTTCCTTAGTATTTTATCAGTTTTAACCATACTACTTAAAATAAATTCATTTTTCTAGCAAAAACGTATTTTACAAAGATATGAACTAAAAAACATAATTCATTTAGATGGAAATTTTCCTGACAGCAAACTCTGTGAAAACACACTAATCAAAGACATCTGAGTTTGTTTTGCCTACTCAGATGTCAGAAAGTTCTTTCTCTCGTGCTCATCTTGCTTATTTTAAACTCTGTCTTCTTTTTCTCATTCAAAATACAGTTGGCTCCTGACCAACTCAGGTGTTAGGGGTGCTGACCCTCTAGCACAGTCAAAAATATGTATATAACTTTTGACTCCCCCAGAACTACTGGCCTTTTTTTTTTAACTACTATTTGCTTACTATTGACCAGAAACCTTACTGATACTATAAATAGTCTATTAACACACATCTGTATGTTATATGTATTATATACTATATGCTGACAATAAAGAGAGTTAGAGAAAAGCAAATGTTATTAAGAAAATCATAAGGAAGAGAAAATACATTTACAGTTCTGTACTCTATTGGCAAAATCTGCCTATATAAGTGGACCTCCTTGCAGTTCAAACCTATGTTGTTCAAGAGTCAGCTGTAGGAATTTTTAAAAGGCTCTCATTTTCTGAATCTTCTGTATTCTCCAACTTGTAAACAAAACTCTTTGACTCCTTTAGAAATAGTGGTGACTCAATCCTTATATTTAAACCATATGTATTGTTTTTGTATTCATTGGAAATAGAAGGTGATATTGCTTCACAGCATCCCAATGGACCAAGAAAATTGCTATTATAGAATGTATATGCTGTAGGGAAATCTGCTCACTATTGATCTTCCTCACAGATATCTTTTTTTTTTAAAAGATTTTTCATTTATTTGACAGAGGGAGAGAGATCACAAGTAGGCAGAGAGACAGACAGAGAGAGGGGGAAGCAGGCTCCCTGCTGAGCAGAGAGCCCGATGTGGGGCTCGATCCCAGGACCCTGAGATCATGACCTGAGCCGAAGGCAGAGGCTTTAACCCACTGAGCCACCCAGGTGCCCTCCTCACAGATATCTTGAGAAAGAAAACACGGCTTTTATTTTTCTGCTTCTGAAGTACATGAAAAAAATAGCAAAGGAGTTTAAAATCAGATCACATGACTACCAAATTTATTGGTATTTTTTAATTGTAACTGTCTAGCATGAATTTCTATAAGAGGAGAAACTTCCCTTGGGAGACTCAATAATAGATTTAAAATGCTTGTGCCAGGTATTATGCCTCTCCCAGAGATTTAAGTTAACCTTCAGAAAGAATCTAAATACAGTAAGTTAAAGTAACAGAGTAACCAATTCCCATTACTCATCTCAGATCTGCCAGGAACAGGCTTTCTGAGTGTGGGCTAGCCACTGGCTTATCTCGGCCTCAGTTTCCTTATTTGTAAAATGAAATGGTTGCAGGAGGAGATCTGAGAGACTCACAGGGTGTTCTACCTGGTTGGATTCTCAGAGAGAGTCAGCATTAGAATGTCGATCCATCCGAAAAGTTAAGCTAAAGATATCCTTCAGGAAGATACTGATTCAGCTGATGGAGATTGCAGGGGAAAAAACCAATCCTTTCCCACTTTCATTATGGCAGCTGCTGGTTTCACTTCCTACTTTGTAGGAACCCCCTGCTGTGACGTACAGGAAGGATGCTTGAAGTGGAAGCAAAAGCAGATAGGAAACACCAGATGAATCTATATGCCTGCAAGGGGGTCCTGGCTATTTATAGCTGTGAGTAATTTGGAAGGAAAGGTAGTTAACAGTATCTACTTCCTCAAATAATACCCTCCTCACGTGAATGTACGGCCTAAAAGATAATAAACATATGAATCAATATTCCAAGGTAGACCCTCCCTTAGGAAATTTCCTTGTAAATGTTGTAACCAAATGTTAAATGTCAATTGGAAATTTTTTGGTCATAAATCCCTATAATTTTACCGATCAAATAAAAAGCAGTTAGGGAGCCATCAAGTAGAAAAGCTCTTGAACAAGACTGGTCATAGAGATGTCTTGTAAAGAGGATAGATTCATCAAAGATTTATTTATGAGTGGCTAGTTCAAGCCCATCCAAAGTACCATTTTATTTTGCAAAGTAGGCGATTGGTGGGAGTACAGATGTGCTGCTCCTGAGGGCCAAAAACACTGCCCCAAATTCAGCGTCTCTCTGCTTGGCTGCTCATGCTGCAAGCTATTAGTCAGGACCACCTCTAAGGCTGGGTGTAGAATAGCATTTTTAGGTCTTTTCTAACCACAACCCACGATAGAAATACATCTTAAACTATGTACCAGGAGTCACATATGTGAATGTATGTATGTATGAATACAAGTAAATACATCTGAAAAAAGTCTCAGGAAATGATACACTCACCATATGGGTTGAGCTATGAGACTCTATTTTAGTCTATGCTGCTTTATTTATTAAGATGCTATGGCAACCCACTGTATTGACTACATAATCCACAAATAGGTTGTAGGCTACAGTTTGAAAAACACCGACTTAGATTAATAATAAGGATGGTGATGAATATAATAATAGTACATAATAATAATAGTTCAATAAAAGCATCAACCAACAGAACCCTGAGTCTTATTCAGAATAATCAGAAGAGTGCCTTAGACTAAGATGGAGAGGAGCTGTCTTACAGTCCAGGAGGATTTTCTGAGATAACAATTGACAATCACTTTGGAGACTCTCTGTCCCCATTCCACCACCTGTGTTCCTGACTCATCTAAATAATGTTGCATTAGATCTTTGAAAGATCTACTTCTATATATATCCTGACCTTAACTGGATTTGCGAGTTAAAGGAAAATTCAATTGTATAACACATCATTATTTTATGACTGCTGAGAAGGAAAATATGCTGTCAGTTATGATGGTATAATGCCATCGGTTAGATGACACTTTTCTACATCAGAGATGTTCATGAGTATTTTTAAAAAGGTAAATCAACACTGAACTAATCACTTGGAGAGTTCTCTGCAAGCCTTCTAGGTCCCCTGTTCTTCCCTAGGTAAAACCAGCAGGGGTTTTCTTATCCACGGGGAAAGTTACATAAGATTGTGCTTTATTAATTTTTTGCAATTTCATAGAATTATAAATCTGAAAGGCACCCTCAGTGATAATCTGGATTGTTGTATGTTAACTGGTGGTGAATCCGAGACCCAGGGAGATGATGTGGCTTGACCCAGATAACATGAAAATAAAAATAAAAAGAAGTTTAAAACAAAGCGATCAAGGTTGTCAGATCGAAAGGAGAAATAAATAGTAGCATGTAGAAAGTCAAGATTAGAACCACAGCCTTGGTCCATTTAGTCTGTTTCTTCAGTTTGTAATATGGAATCAGTCATATCAAAACAAGCTCATGAAAAAGGGGCCCATCATTGCCTTGTATGTTTTGGATCCAGTATCTCCATTCTGTGAAGGCAGAGAAATTATTGCCAGACCTTGCCTGTCTCAAATATCTTTTTAGTCATAATATTTTCCCCTCCTCAAGAATTCACAAGCTACCTTACCTTGGTTTCAACCCAATTCTTTATTTTCTGTCGGACTACCAGGATCTTTCACTATGAACTCAATTTGTTTATTTATTATTTATATTCCACCCATTCTCCATAAGGAGTAGTTGGGTCAGCCTTTCTATCTACTTATCCATCATACCATCCTCATTCTCACTGATTCTTGGCAAAGTCCCAATCTACCGCGTATGTAAGTCCACCTGCTATCATCCACATGAGGTCTGAGGCTTCCCACTTCCATTGCTTTACAAATGCTCCTCATGCCAATTCCTGTTCATTTTTTCTTTTAGGTCCAACAGCCCCCCCTTTTTTTATTACTGATAGAACATCCTTTTATTAATGGGGTTTTTTGGTCCCTGTATACCTGAAACATATTCTACATTCCTTTCATTTGACTTAGCAGTTTACCTGAAAGATGCTTCCTAACTCATCTCAACTTTGTACATATTGTGTTCCTCTAAGGGTACAGCTTTTGCACTGCCCATAACTTTGAGGACGATGTCTCATCTGAAATGTTCTTTGATGCATATGGCCCTGTCTTCAGAGCTAACCACTCAGTGGGAAGGAATATTCAAGTACATGCATACACATTCAACACTGACACACAGGAAGGAGCACGTGAACAAAACAGCAAAGCCCTATCAGTGTTTACTCATGAGAGGCTACTTCATCACCCAATGAACAACCAAAGGTACAGAGTATTTGACTAAATTAGAGACTGACCTACCATCCCAACATTCACTATCTGCATCTTAACTCGTAACCCACACTTAACTGTTTCTAGTTCCTCAAGTTTGCTTTGTCATACCTCTGTGCCTTTATTTGCATACCTTCCCTGCTTAGAGCGTCCTTACCACTTTCTCCATCTGTCCTATCTGAAACCTCTCAAAAGAAGTGCTTTCTTACCACTGCTATGTCCACGTTCCCCTTCACTGTGCACGCATGGAGCCCTGAGCAAGTATGACCCATCATAGCCCTTGTCACAGTACCCTGTCTGCTCACAGGTTTCCATTTTCAACATGCCTGAGAGGTACCTGAGATAAGGTGCAAAAGATCCTCCTGGAAATTTTGGCAATTACAGTGGTGCCAGCAACTATAATTTGTGGTCAATCCATATTCCCCCCACAAGACCCACACACACAAAAAAAGAAAAAAAATAAAATTGAGAGAAATACTGTATCCCCCACTGGATGGAATAACTCTGAAGTTAGTGAGCAAACAGAACCACAGTTAATCTTCCTAGATATTAGAAGTTATTCTTAGAGTCAGGTTGCTCTTTAGAGTTTATCTTTAGTGTGGAGTGAGTCATATAAGCTTGTTAGCAATATCTTAGAAAAAATATCATCTAAAAGGTTAGAGCCAGTTGGACTTCTGTTGCAATGACTCATCAGACAGCCTTAGAAATGTTGTTTCTTTCTTTAATACTATTGTGGTTTTATCACTGCTGCAACATTGTCTAGGTTGGATAACATATGTTATATCAGTTTGCTCATTTTCTCTTGAATTATGGTCTACTTTAAAAATGAAATTTTTAAGTGAAAAGTGAAATTCCATTTCACTCCACTTTATTCTTTACTATTGCTACTGCCCAGTTGACGATATTTTTAGAGCCAGAGAAGCAATCCTCCTTAGGGAAGGAGAAGTCAGTTGAAGTCTATTTTCAAGTAATCAATGATAAATCTGAATATCAGTCAGTTTGCATCCTGGAATTCGTAATCCGAAAGGTATTCCTTTTACCTTAAAGAAGGACATCTCTGAACAGACCAAAGCTCACATTAGAGTTTCTAACTTTCCTGTCTTGCTAGGGTCAGCAAGTTTAGCATAGTAGCAATACATGAACTATGTATCGCATTCCAGTATCTGTGGAATGCCACATGTATTTTAAGGATGATGCAGAGGATATCTTAGTTACACAGAACTTGATAACTTCTGTGATTTGCCACATGGGTGAGTTAGGACAGTTTACTTTACCTCTGACTCTGTTATCTGTAAAATGAGATTTGAAATACCTGCCTCATAGAGTTGTTCTGAAACATGTACATAGAAGAGTGAATATATGTAAAGATTCACGTGTTAATGTCAAGTACATATCAAATCTTAAAAGTGTTTGTTTTTAATAATATTATCACTTCTCAGGGTGCCTGGGTGGCTCAGTTGGTTAAGCATCTGCCTTTGGCTCAGGTCATGATCCCAGAGTCCTGGGATTGAGTACCACATCAGGTTCCTTGATCAGTGGGGAGTCTGCTTCTCTGCCCCTTCCCTGGCTGGTGCTTTCTCTCTCTCTTGCTCTCTCTCTCTCTCTCTCTCTCTCTCAAATATATAAATAAAATCTTTAAAAAATAATATTATTACTTCTAGGCTATTTCATGAAATTTTTATCTCATTAAATAGTTTTTTATTCATATCTCACATTATTTAAATTAAAAAAAAAACACTGTCAATAGCCCTGGGGCTTTGGCATCACCACTGACATTGTAGATTTAGAATATTTTTTTTTACTCTTTGTTTTTTTTAATTTTTTATTATTATGTTCAATTAGCCAGCATATAGTACATCATTAGTTTTTGAAGTAGTGTTTAACGATTCATTAGTTAGTTATATGGAATTTTTTATGTAACTTGTTTTATTTTGTTTATCACTCAGGATTTATTGCTGGCTTACCCTGTGCCACGCACAAGTTTATTATTACAAAGTTGAGTCACTGATAGACCCAGAATACCATTATTGGTATTCGACAGAGTTCTTGTGTGTGAAGTCCTTCTTAAAGCTCTCTGGTGATTTCTTTTGGCTGAATCAATTACTTTGGAAAATTTTATTGATCTAGGCAGAGTCTGAGTTGGGGAGACAGCATTATAAAATGACTCATAAATTCAAAGAACAGCTTCAAAATTATTTTGTTCTTGATATGTAGGAAGACAGATCTTGATAAATCAGCAGAAAACAAGAGACACTTATTCCAAAAAATATAGACATGCCTACTTAGGCCATGAGGGATTACCTCAAGATTCTGCTTATAGATTCAGGTTGTGGGGAAGGTTCTGTAGGCAGCAAATCTACTTAAATGAGTACGGCACTTTGGAAAGTTGTCCACAATTTGTTTTAAGCGAAAAGATAATTTTAAAATACAGAAAATCTAGATACATAAGCATTAAAACATGGAGAGGGTGTGGTGGGATCACAGGTGGATTTTTTTATTGGTGTGGCTTTCTAATTTTTAATGAATAAGCATATACATCTTATGTAATAAGTCACATAAAAAAGAAAGTGAATGCTGTTCAAAATCTGATCTGAATGAAGTTCAAGGACTTCTATAGCAGTTCATATCATCTGGTAACAAGTCATTTTAGTACTAATGTAACAGTGAAAGAAGAGGAGGATTATCTTTAAAGGAGCCAAACTGAAAGGTCCCTAGAAACTGCAGTGTTTGCAGGAATACTCAGCAATACCAGGAGTACAAAATGTATTTCCTATTCATGTAGGCAAGAACATCTTCCACGAAATATTTTAAGTTACTTTTGCCAGGATCATTGAGACCAAATGCATCCTGCAATATTTCAGTAAAAAACTGTTGTTATAGGGACCTGGGTGGCTCAGTTGGTTAAAGCATCCAACTCTTGGTTTCGGCCCAGGTTATGATCTCAGGGTCCTGGGATCGAGCCCCACACTAGGCTCTGCACAGAGCAAGGAGTTGGTGGGAGATTCTCTCTCTCTCTCTTTCCCTCTCCCTCTGCTCCTTCTCCTGCTCTCTCTCTCAAATAAATAAAGTCTTTTAAAAAACAGTTGTCATAAAGTGTGTTGTTAAAATTACAGTCCTATCATAAAAAAAGAAGTCCGCAGGCCATTGCAAGAGTGACACAGAAACCTCTTGGTAAGGAACCAGTTTGTCCCACTAGTAATAAGCTTGCAGAGCTTATTAAGAAGAACTAAACAAATAGCATTTTACCAAAAAAAATTTTTTATCTTCATAAAAATGGCCATATGAAGCAGAAACTTTCTGCTTGTCTTGCCTTCCAAAGTTAAAATCTTAGTAATTAGAATTCAGAAACCAATACAGAGAATTACTGTATAACTGCTTACCACAAAAGAACAGAGCATGCCAAGTGTCAGACCACAAAATGTCACAGAGCTCAACTTCTTCCTCAACCAGGAAGCATAAAGGCAGTCAAAAAATAAAGAATGCTTTGTGTTGTAAATTTTGATTTAGATTTACAGAAGCAGGATTAAAAGGGTCTTTAGTAAAATGAAGCCAAGCCATCTTTTTTTTTTTTTAATTTTTATGAACATATAATGTATTATTTGCCCCAGGGTACATGTCTGTGAATCGTCAGGCTTACTTACACATTTCACAGCACTTACCATAGCACATACCCTCCCCAATGTCCACAACCCAGCCATCTTGAAGGTGAACCCTCTTGGCAAGAAACCATTAGACATTGAACTTCCAGTTACATGTCAGTTCCAGTAGAGGTCCAAGTCAGAGAAAGAAAAACCAGAGGCAGCTACCTTGAAAGAGACTTCCAATAATGCCACACCTACTAGTGAGTGAGCCTCACTCACCCTCTTGCCGATTAAATGTCGATGTTGGTTGAGGGCAAAAGGTTCTAAGGGTGTGGAAAGATACCTAGTATGCCAGAGAAGTGTGGTATGACACTGGTTTGTTCATTTTTGCATGGCTCTTCCTTTCAGATATGACCTCTCATGATTAAAGGAATAGGGTGTAGGTCAATTTTATAATTCTTCATTCTAATAATGTTTTGTGATTAGCCTCTACCTTTTCCTGCCACTCTAAACACTGCTTGTCTCAAAGGACAAATTGTATGTGCTGTGAGTCATTGATCTTTCTTAGTTATTAGTTATTATTTATCCAGAATTCCATGGATAAAGAGACCTTCCAGTAGACAGTTCAGAGACAGGTAGTAATATGTCTAGTCTTCCATTTGTAGACTTTTCAAGAGTGGGACATAGGAGAAATCTCAAATTGCTTAACACATATTTAGTTAAAGAACGGATGATTTCTATTATTGTAGCTTCCCCATTCTAAGAGAGTTAGGAGAACAAAGTGAAACTGTGTATCAGGATTATCACATATTGCATAACTTTGCAGTTAATTTATTAGAGAAGGCATGGTAGGAGCTAGATTTTGGCACTCATGTAGGTGTCTAGTCAATTCGTGCTTATAATACCAGTAACTTTAAGTATAATAGAAAGTATTATCCACATATCTATTTGTTTTGTAATTCCATAAACAAAACTCATATTGGTGCAAATTATTTCCCAAACAGTTTTAAACCTAGTACTGTCCCATTCACTGTCCAGAAACATGGTAATTTGATGATAAAATCTGGCCTTTCTAAAAAAGAAAGGAATCTTAACATATACGAAACATTAAAATATATATATAAAAGAAATATTAACATGTGTTATCAATGTTGCTAAATATGTAGCTGTGTGATTTTTGTTTCAAGGATAGATTCTGGATTGTTCATTTGAAGAAATATTTACTGACCATCTGTTATTTGCCAGGTAGTAGGGAATTCTGACCTCCAGGCATTTACAGTTTAGTGGAGGAAACAGATAAGAGGCAATAAGAATTCATGTGATAAATGTGAACTTTAGGCAGAAACATAATATGCTGTAATAAATTTAGTAATTTATTGACTCACTTTTTCTGAAACATATAGGGTTCCGCTAAACATAGGGCTAGCTAGATGGAGGGGCTCAAACAATATTAGCAGGACCAGGGTCTCTTTCTCTCCCTCCATCTCTAAGCTTTGCCTTCTTTGTGTCATTGTAGGCAGCAGACTGGCTCCAACAGCTCTAGGCTTACTCCCACCAAAACAGAAACTCCATCCCGTTAGTTCCTGCAAAGTTTCCAGTGCTGGCTCTGATCAACCCTTCCTGAGCCACATGTCTGCTTCTGATGCAAACATTTTGGGCCTGTGATACACCACTCTCATTGACCCTGTGGTCATATGGACTGAATTAGCTATGGGTGAATCCAAGGGAAAAACCAGGGTGCTACTAGCAGAAGAAACAAGACATGTCCACTATATATGATCACCGATCATATTAAATAGTATGAGATTTAATGACTCTATGCTATATCAATTTCTATGTTATATCAAATTTATCTCTTCTATACATGAATATAATCTGTAAGGAGAGATCTAGATTGGGCTATTCAAGACGAACATGAAGAATCACTCAAACTCAAGGAGCTGTGCATTATTCCCATATACCACTGAGAAGCCTGAGATATGAGGCAGCCAGGTGGGAAACAAGAGACTGCTTTGGAAATGAGGTGGAATAAAGAGAAGGAAAGGAAAACAATGTAAAAATAGAAGAAATTTTTCTGCGGTGGACTCAGTAGACTCCTAAATCCTTTAATCCACTGATATTTAGGAGCTACCTCTATGAATGGTTTTTAAAATGTGTCCTCCTAGCCCAGAGAGATAGTAAGATCAAATTAATACAATGACTTCCAAGTAATTTTAAAATTCCAAACTAAAAGAACTGTTTTTAAACGTTTTAATATTTTATCTCAGATAAAAATGAACAAAAACAAGAAACAAAAAAAATTTAAAAACTTGAACTCAACTCTTTCCTTTTGTAGAAGGATATGTGTTTGATTTTCTAAAATATTGCTTGAATGATTCTTTGACATAGGAGGTCAGCTACATAAGCAGGAAATTTATCAGTAATTTATCAGTAAACACATAACTGTGTTTTTCCACAGGACCAAGATGTTCCAGTGGTTTCCCAGTAAATGTGTTTACTTCATTAAAGATCTGTTTTCATAAGCCAGAGGGGTCATTACTAGTTATGGCTGCCATGAATGTGTCATAAATAAAGCAAACACTAAGCACATTAAACAATTACTACAGCAGAAATCCAGGCTTAGGAATACTTGTGTATTAAAAAATTAAGCCAAGGTCCTTATCCTCATTAATTAATATGTTCTCAAATCTTTCCAACTTAGAGAATGGCTAATGTTATCTTAGAAATTACTTGTTCCCCATTCTGTACCCCACAGCACTATGTGTCATGTTGCATTTTTATAAAATTTGTTGTATCCGCCTTTTTGTGGAGAAGGATTTATGACAGTTGTCATTTGCTTCTTTACGTGTCTGCCTTTATGCCTGGACTATGAGCTCCTTGAGGACAGGGATTAAATCTATCTTTTTTATCCCCATGAACTGTGCTGGGTGCCTAAAGATATACTTCATAAATGCTGAGTAAAATAAAGAATGAATAAATGTTTTAACGGACTCTTCTATTTAAATGAATTCCTGAACTCCTGTTTATTATCATCTTAATTAGTTTTCATGTTTTAATTGCTTCAAAGCTCAAGTCTGCATATGTGAACCAGCTCCCAGGTATATACCTCCTTATAAAATTAGATTATGGCTTATGCCGAGAGTAGGGAATGACAGATTAGTCCTGGGCCAGGTCCCCTGCTGGAGTGCGGGCATGATTGGCAGTGTCTAGTTAACTCACAAGACAGGCCCCCAGTTGCTTTTTTGTGTTGAGTGAAGAAGAGACTCCCAGTGAAAAAACCCTTAACTATGTTTACTGCTGGGATTAGATGCATGTGGGTATGTTCGGCGAGTTCTTGAGTCTTCTCCAAAGCAGATTTTCAGGTTAGGGGACTGATTTCTTCTGGAAGAGAATGAATTTTAAGGGAAAATAGCCAAGCATGATAGTCCAAGCCAATGGCACATCCTTCCTTACTTTGGAAGCAAAGAGAATTCTGTGCCCAAGCAGGTGCATTGCTTGGATTGTCTCCTCTGCCCAACATTAGACCCAGGGAAGGCAGAAAGATGATAAGCCAAAGCTGGAAAGACTCTCTCAATAAACTCTAACATTTGGGGTTCTGTTGGACAGCACACCAGAATCCTTCAAATAGAGTATAACACAAAGTCGGGTGGTCATTCTGCCTCTCACCTTCCTCATCAGCACTTTATCATGTTCTACCACATAGCCTTCAGGGAAGAAGTTTAATCTCCTATCTTCATGTTTTCACAGAGGAAGGAACCTTGTTCTCCTTCCTATCATGACTGTGGTCTTTGAAAGTAAACTTCTAACTTCTCTCCCTGCCCCACACCTGCTTCCCCACAAAGGAGGAACGGGGGAATGTCCCTGTGTTGAAAGTGACTGTTTCTGCATAGATCTCTTGCCCTGCAGGACCCACATGGGAGCAGTGGACATTCAGACTCTCTGGCTTGCTCCTACCCTTCCCTCTGTGTACTCTGGTTAGCCAATAACGGGGTCAATGAGGCAAGCCTACGATCTTCCAAGCATTGCCTGGCTGCTGAGTTTGCTCTAACGATCCGTTTTTCCCTCGCCTTGCCAACCCACCTCAGGCTCCAGATGGCCTCAAGGTCTGCATTTGTGTGAGGATGGGGTGAAACACTTTGGTTTTAGATCCAAATTGCATTCTCCAATCCAAAATTTACCAAAGTTTACAAGACACATTGGGCACTCACCCAGTTCATTCATAATCTGGTTCATTAATAAATCCACAGGTGATCATCAATTAGCTATCAGTTCCTAGACTCTGTGCTTTATCTATTGGAATCTGATAGGGAGTCAGATGGATCATAACGTCCTCTTGCATACACCTGAGATACTGGTCTGCCACTGTCAAGGCCCGAGGAATCAGTGGGCTGTGCCCAACGGCATAGTGGCAGAGGACTGACACATGCCCTAGAAAAGCCAGCATGGCAAAGCCTGATGGGGAACATTGGTGAATTATGCTGGGAGCGGCTGCATCTGGTGGAGCCTCAGGAGAAGCTGAGCATTGATGGAGGGGTTGTAGTGCCTAGCAGGAGTCTGCCCATGACTACGTGTGAGAAGACAAGGTACCGCCTGGTGGCTCCCAGAGATGTTTCGAAGATAGAGAAGCTTTACGTGGATATTGAAGACCTACATCATGTTGGTGAAGCTAGTGAAAATTATTGTTTCAGGCGACCTTGTTCACACTCACAAACTAATGGCTGCTGGGAAAATCATGGTCACCTTTGTTTTACTCGCCGGCTGAGCACTTGTTCATCAGAGCACTTTGTCTGAAACAGGCAAGCATAGTAGGGATATAAATTGATTA
>CM053604.1:54725859-54835374 GCA_028646535.1 Procyon lotor | reverse complement strand
GCCTGGGTGGCTCAGTCGTTAAGCGTCTGCCTTCGGCCCAGGTCAGATCCCAGCGTCCTGGGATCGAGCCCCGCATCGGGCTCCCTGCTCCGCGGGAAGCCTGCTTCTCCCGCTACCATTCCCTCTGCTTGTGTCCCCTCTCTCGCTGTGTTTCTCGCTGTCAAATAAATAAAATCTTTAAAAAAAAAAAAAAAAATGATTAATTCACTTGAAATGCTGACCTTTCACATGTTACTGTTAAAAGGATTACCGGTTGAAATAAGAAAGCCACTGTTGTTCGGAGGTGTTAATGTACTAGTTCAAGGATTTCAGATAATTTTTTGTGCATTTCTGAGTGAGTTTGGAATATGAGTGAAAACTAAGCCCACAAACTAGAAATGAAGGCTTATTCCTTAAAAACTGTTTTCAAAACCCATGTCATTATCCAAAGCTGGTTCTCTGTATCCTCAAGAAATTCCTTTTCTTGACACCTCAAAACCACATTGCAGATCAAAACTGTTCTTTCTCAAAGTGAATTTCTTTCAGCTAAGGTATTACTTCAAAAAATAATGCAAAATCTGCATACTGTTTACATTTGAAAGCTGTTCCAACAAGCAGATGCTACCTAATGGATTTTTAAATTTGACTTTTGACTTACCCCCTAAATATACACAAATATACACATGCATACGCAAAATTTTATTTTACTATAAAGTGCATCTTTTCAGCTATAAATATTATGGTTATCATTTTAGACATTTCCTTTTGCTCATAAGCAATTGCTTATTCTCTTCCAGACAGTGGCAATATTTGTTTCCTATTTTCATTGAAATAAAGGTCGGATAATTCTGAAATCTCAGAGATATTTTTATTTGCATGTACTTTTATTTATTTATAATAAATCCTTCTATTTATTTATGATATTCATATGGTTTTTATTCTTTTTCCTCCCAAGAATAATGTTTATATCAGTTACTCTCTGCCTCTTGAATCGGTATCAGAATTTGAGGTTTTTAAAACATCAAATTCACATCTAAATTGAGTTTGATAAACTTTCTTGTCATTAATCTAGTCCATCTATTTAAGGGTTTAGTTACAAAATAACATGTGTTCTCAATATTCTAAACAATTGGGCAGTCTTTAGGATCTTTTTCCAGCTGTGTTGACAAGTTGGCAAATGGGTATTTTTTTCTGCAATCCTGCCCTAGTAGCTTTGTCTCAAAGTTAATAATAAAATATTCTGATCATGGAAAGGTAGTTTGGTGTGGTGGAGGAAAGGAGTGGACTTTTTTTTTTTTTAAGATTTTATTTATTTGACAGAGAGAAACACAGCGAGAGAGGGAACACAAGCAGAGGGGATGGTAGCGGGAGAAGCAGGCTTCCTGCCGAGCAGAGAGCCCGATGTGGGGCTCGATCCCAGGACCCTGGGATCTGACCTGGGCCGAAGGCAGACGCTTAACGACTGAGCCACCCAGGCGCCCCAGGAGTGGACTTTTGAAAAAAAAGAAGACCAGGAGGCAAGCTACTTACTAGCTGTGTGATGTTGAGTAACTTGCTGCACCTGTCCAGAGCTCAGTTTCTGCATATGTACGTGGACTAGGAATTGTGCACACTGATGGGCAGATTAAACAAGACCATATTTGTGAGTACTTGTCACATGGTATGTACTGAAAAATGCCAGTTTTAGTATCTAAAAACATATTTCTCCCTGGAAGCTAGACTACGTCTATGGATTTAATACACCATTCATCTTTTTAATAGCTATAAAGCCATGGGACTTCGGGGCTATAAGTTACCCTAGAGATACAGTTAATTAATGGAATTTCACAGATAAGGAGCCAGGGCACTGGAAAGTTAAATGTTGTAGAAAGGCCTTTTCTGTATTTTGTATGGTAAAGAAATTGGAAGGAAGCAGAATCATTACTTGCTGACATTTCCATCTGAAAACGGTAGGCAAAACCAATCCTCAGAAAACTGACAACAGGTGTGAGCCAAACCTCATGACAGTTCATGGTTCATACCTCGAGTAAGGGAAACCCAACCTATTTTGAGAGAGGGATTTCTTCACTTTATATAATGATGCATCTGAATGCTTTGCAAAAATCCTGAAAATTATGAACTGAATGAGTATAATCAGTTGTCTAATATGTAAAGGAATAGACATTCACTGTGATTGATAATCCTACATTCCCAGAGAAATTACAGATGCGCTTAAGGTATTTTCATCAGAAATTATTACTATCACTATCAGCTGGAACCTAAAAAGTAACTCTAGGCCCTAATTTCCATGAACTTACCACATAGAGGGAGCTTCATATTCCTCGGCAGAACAAAAAGATTGGATTAGAGGAGGATTTCCCATGTTGCAAATCTTTACATTACTGCATCATAATTAGTATTGTATATGTAGCTATAATGTTATTGGTCAAATGGCTTTACTTTTTAAACCTAACCTCATCCTAAATGATAATATCTACCCCATTTGCTATACTGACTTCAGTTTTCTAATATAAAGATCATTTCATGGCTATTAAAATGAGAAATGTCTAAATACCACCTAAAATCATCTCCGGCTTCCTTACGGCCCGGCAGAATCTCAGTCTTACTCCTGCTCATCTCCAAGGCTGGTCAGCATAAAGTACGATTTGCAGTGACAAAGCCCTTTTTATTCTCTGGGATAAAAAAGCCACCATCCTGGATCCACGTGCTTTTTTGGGGGTTGGGGGCTTGTGGTAGCATCCATCTACTTTTAGATAAGCACTAAGAGAACACAAAGCCAAATCCAATAAAATGTCTTGTTTATAATATTGTTTATAGGATCTAATCACCACCATAGGAAAGTATATTTTCAGATTACTTCCAATAGCATCAAATTAAGTCCAAATCTTTCATATCAATTTGTACTTGCCCCAAAAAACTTCATCTAAAACCTAACGTTCTTTAATAATGTTCCTAAAAGACTATGGAAACTTTAACAGCCCCCCAAACAGCATTCTTTCAAAAATAAAATATTTGAATAAGAACAAGTGAAAGAAAGCACATAAAAAATTAGCCCTCATTAGTGAAGAATGTATATTTTGGAAAAGATCTTGGAGAGTGAAAGAAAATCCCAGCCCCACATAAACATTCCCGAGCAAACGTCTTGATTGAACGGATTCATTTTCACAAAATTCCTTCTCTTCCCCAAAAACTTAAAATTGCATTCCACCATTTCTCTGAAATCTAACAAGTCTATTTTCTTTTTGTTTTTACTAAATGCATAAATAATCGTGGCTATTTTCTATTAGATAAATAGAATTTGTTCGATAGTATTTATGGGACATGGTTTCTTTGCAAACATAGAGTGAAAGCAAGATGAATCTACGGGTTTAGGGTAGGTAAAAGAGTAAATTACATGTTATTTTGCAGTCTCCTAATATACTTCCTTATGCACTAAACTCTCAATCTGTAAATAAGAGTTCTTTCAGTGGTAGATTTTGAACGATGGCTAGAATAGTGCTCGTGAGGGAGAGAAACAGGCTGTCTGTGAGCTGAGATCTGAGTTGTCTAACATACTCACTTAACCTGACATTCCTAATCCTTCATTCCATTAAGGATTCATTCAGTCTATTAAGGATTCATTCAGTCCTTTCCTGCCACATTTCCTGCCATTCCCCTTTATGCTACACTCCAGCCAGCTAAACTAAGTTACTTGAAATTGCCCAAACCATGCCTGTAATTGAACTTTTCCCTGCATCTGGACTGCACCTCCTGTCTGTCCGCTGTGTCTAGTTCATGATCTAGTTCATCTCTTTCCTCCCAAAAGTTTCCCCAAATCTGCTCTCCCTGCTTTGTCATCCACACTTCTCCTGATCTTTTGTGGGACTTAACAATAATTTAAGAGTATCCATATCTTGATTCGGAGTTAAAATCTAGATGAGGAATAAAGGGGTGCCTGGGTAGCTCAATCGGTTAAGCATCTGCCTTCGGCTCAGGTCATGGTCCTGTGGTCCTGGGATCAAGCCCCGCTTTGGGGCTTTGCTTGGCAAGGAGTTGCTTCTCCCTCTGCCTCTTCCCTTTGCTCATGCTCTCTCAGATAAATGAATAAAATCTTTAAAAAGAAAACATGGGGCACCTGGGTGGCTCAGTCGTTAAGCGTCTGCCTTCAGCTCAGGTCATGATCCCGGAGTCTTGGGATCGAGCCCCGCATCAGGCTCCCTGCTCGGCAGGAAGCCTACTTCTCCCTCTTACAATCCCCCTGCTTGTGTTCCCTCTCTTTCTGTGTCTCTCTAATAAATAAATAAAAATCTTTAAAAAAAAAAAAAAAGAAAAGAAGAAAGAAAAAGTGGTGTTATAGTCTTGATTGAATTAAATTATTAACCTTCTGGAGCATAAGCTATAAAAATTATATATTCTTACTTTCTGATATATTAATTCTTACACTATTTTTTCCTTTAAAAGTTTCCTTCTATTAATAATCAGTTCCATGTCAAACTTGTAAAGAATCCCATAGAGTTATAGTTTGGGATGTATTATTATTATCCAGTGACAATTTCTACTGTGACCTTTGGCTTTCAGGACACGTTGGGGATGCAGTCTTTTTACCATCAGCAAAATTCTTCCCTTCCCTTTTTCCATTTAAAAAAAATGATTATAGCTTTTGTTGTTGTTGCTATTCATTCTAACACTATATGAATTCTCAATAATTATTATATGAAAGAAAGAAGAAAAAAAACATGACTCAGCTGGTAGCTCAAAATAGTATCCTATAGATTTGTCCTAAGACTGGAGACAAAAGTGCATTTGTGTTAAAATCCTTATTTTCTTAAAAATGCGTTGCTCTAAGATGTAGCCCAACAACTCCAGGTGCTAGTTTTGGTATCTTTGCTAATTTGTGTTAATTGTATTGCGACAGACCTACGTCATATCTTTGGTGTTCTTTCCTCTTTAGCATCAAAATCTTCTAATCTTCTAATGTGTGCTAGGGCTTGGGTCGAGGAGAGGGGAGGCCCACCCTCTGGCAGCGGGGACTTGTCCGAGTCCATCTGCTACAGGGCTGGAGCCCGCAGAGCTGGTCTGAGTGGGCGGCGGGAGCACTGAGGCTCCTCGAGCGGAGCGCAGGCCCCAGTGCGCGCCGGCTGCCCTCGGCCCAGCTCCCCTGTGCACCGCAAGGCCTATCCTGGAAGCCACTTAAACATCCGCCTTGCCCTGAGTGGCTGTGCCATCGGGGCCTTTTACCCGATTGTGGCAGCTCACCACAGGTGTCCCAGGGATGGCTGTTGCGTGGAGCAGCTGGGCTCCTATGAGCCACTGCACAACCGTCACGGAGAGAAGATCATTGCTCTCAACCTGGACCAGATCCGGGGTTGGGTCCGCTGTGGGGCCCACCTCTCCGAGCATGTGGAGAAGCTTCTGGGTCTTTCTGATTTTTTCCCTGTGCATTTCGTGATGATCACGAACGCTGAGAGGCCCTAAAGAAAACAGGAACGTGAAGTCCTCTTAGCATCTCAGAAAACAGATCCAGAGGCTCCAGAAACAAAAATGAGCTGACTTGAGGGAACAGAGCATGGGGGGGAAAGGTCAAAGTCCTCTTAAAACACTTTCTTTCACAGAGCTCTTAGTTTTATCAGATTTGGAGGTCCATAAGTGGAGTTTTCTTTTCTTTCTTTTTTTTTTTTAAGATTCTATTTATTTATTTGACAGAGAGAGAGAGAGAGATCACAAGTAGGCAGAGAGGCAGGCTCCCCGCTGAGCAGAGAGCCACATGTGGGGCTCCATCCCAGGACCCAGGACCTATATCAATGCTGTTGAAACCCTTTTCATATTTCCCTGTCACTGTTCAAAGTAAAAATATGAATATTAGCTAATTTTCCAAAATTGGCATTTTATTTATTTGTTTGTTTTTACTTAGAAAACACCACTTATTGGGGCCTCTGGGTGGCTCAGTGGGTGAATATTAGCTAATTCATTGGTATAGGTGTTTATGTAAATTTACCTGGTTCTTGGCCAGCTCCACATGGACCTGGGGGACAGCAGACTCTGTGGGACAGAGCTGCTTCCATCCAGGATCCCCTGACGCCCTTACTCAATGACCAGTGACCAGACTTCATCAACCTTATCAGCTGAATGGTCTTGTTACACTGGAAAGACATCAATTTATTCTGATGGCCATGAACGATCATAGTTAATGCATATATAAAATATATAAAATGTTAGGGTGCCCGGGTGGCTCAGTGGGTTAAAGCCTCTGCCTTCGGCTCAGGTCATGATCTCAGGGTTCTGGGATCAAGCCCCGCATCGGGCTCTCTGCTCAGCAGGGAGCCTGCTTCCCCCTCTCTCTCTGCCTGCCTCTCTGCCTACTTGTGATCTCTCTCTCTGTCAAATAAATAAATAAAATCTTTTAAAAATAATATATATAAATATATTTTTATTTAATAAATATATAATATATTAATAATACATAACTATACATATATTTATATTGATATATGTATATAAAATGTTTCCATGACCCACAGGTCTTCTCCCACATGTCTGCTAGCCAGGATGACTCTCGTTTCTCTGCCACTGCCGTGAGTCCATTTGCCTTTGGGTTCCGACTGCAACCTTGGGGCTATCTGACCACCAAGAATGGAGTTATTGTGATTTAGGAAACTGGGGTTATTGCCCTTTCATTAAAGAGGAACAAAAGAAAAAAGGACCAGAAAAGTACGTCAGCCCAGCAGTTTTCCTTCTCTCTGAGCCTTGGCTAGTTTAGCAGACCAATGTTTGGACGTACTTTTTAATTCCCAACAGTCCTGTAGGGCCCTTTTTCTTCAGTACTTACAAATGGGTCCTCTGACACTTACTGGAAGTCCCATGTGGCCTGCCTGCCTTTGAGAGCTTCTCTTGACTTCGGCCTCCTCCACTGAAAAGCCGTCTCCCACTCCCCTGCCTCACGGTCAGCTGCTGAGGGGATAGAAGGGGCCCCCAAGGGCCACTGCCCGCCTGGCCTGTGACAGCTTCCCTTTGCTGGGTGCGTTTGCTTAGTCAACAGCCTCGCCCCTCAGTCCTCCGCACCCAACCTCTGCCCCGTGAGGCTTTGGAGGCAAGCCCTCTTGCCCAGGGAAACTGCCATACTTTCTCCTTCGGAGACCTGGAAACAGTCATTCCATCATTTCTTCGGAAGGGATAAATTCCAAACAACTGACTTTCCAGTGAATTTGGAACGCAGACTGTTTGATGTGGGGACTGTGTGCACTTATGTCAAGGAAGTGAGGGTGTATATACAAACTGCCGTCTGACCGCTGAGTGAGCATTTAACATTTTTTTTTTTTAATAATTGAATTCTCCGAAGATAGGAAACTGCAGGCAGCTGCTCTTACACCCATTCAAGAAGCACTCTGCTCCTTTACAGCAAAAGAACTGAACTATGAAATGAACGGTGCTGTCTGGAGGGGGGCTAGGTATTTTGGCAGCCGTTCAAAAGTCTTTTTTGATGGTGCGTCCATCGGATAGCAAGTTAGTGGAGAACTGCTTAGAAATGCTTGGTCTTGCTTTGAAGATGGGAGCAGGATAGGGAGGGAACGGGAATCCAGAGTCACACATGATTGTTTCTTTGCAGCTGGAGAAACTGAGGCAACGAAGAGAAGAGCATTATGCAGGGTCACAGAGGGGAGCCTGCAATTTTGAGAAAATGGTCTTCATTTACTGTGTCGTTTTCACACAGGTCGTTAAAAGCTAATCTTATTTTCAGATAAGCGGGGTTCTCTGGGATATCATTGGCCTCTCCGTGATAGGGCAGGGTGGTATGTTTTGGAATAAGGTTAGTCACCAGACCTCTATCAAATACAGTATTTTTTTAAAATAGGTGTATTTCCAAGTCAGTCAGAGAAAGACAAGTATCACATGATCTCTCTGATACGAAGAATTTGAGAGGCAGGGCCAGAGTTTGGGGGGGTGGAGGAGAGAAATGAAACAGGAAGGGATGGGGAAGGAGACAAACCATAAGAGACTCCTAGACTCACGAAATGAACTAAGGGTGGCTGGGAGGCGGGGGGGTGGGGGGGGGTAGGGTGGCTGGGTTGTGGGGAGGGTATGTGCTATGGTGAGTGCTGTGAAATGTGTAAGCCTGATGATTCACAGACATGTACCCCGGGGCAAATAATACATTATATGCTAATTTAAAAATTAATTAATTAAATAAAAAATTACTGTGTAATGGAAATGAAAAATAAAAATAAGTAAAAATAAAAATAGGTGTATTTCCTTATAAAACTGTTTTAACAAGTTCACTTTTTATTGTTCGATGCCAGCAAAAAATTAATGTAATGCAATTTGAGGAATATATTAAAGTCATGAAACCTAATAAAACCCATCCCTCACCTTAAGAACTAGAATATTAACACCGTAGAAACGTCTTTTCTGCTCTCCTCCAATATCCTCCACTTACCCCAGCCCACCCTCCACCCAGAGGTAACCATGCTTTTGGATTTTAGGTTTGGCTGCTCTGTGGCTTTATTTTAATACTTTTGTCACATAAGCATATATCATTAGATGATATAATATTAAGTTTGTTTTTGAGTTTTACAGAAATAGTATTATATTATATGCCCTTGTCTGCATCTTAGTTTTTTATTTCAAGTTCATGTTTCTAAGCTTTATCTATATTGTTGCTTAAAGCTGTTGTTATGGGGCTCCTGGGTGGCTCAGGGGGTTAAAGCCTCTGCCTTCGGCTCAGGTCATGATCTCAGGGTCCTGGGATCGAGCCCCGCATCGGGCTCTCTGCTCAGCGGGAAGCCTGCTTCTCCCTCTCTCTCTGCCTGCCTCTCTGCCTACTTGTGATCTCTTTCTCTCTGTCAAATAAATAAATAAAATCTTTTAAAAAAAAAAGCTATTGTTTACTCCTATTCATTGTTGTATAATATTCATTATGAGACTATATCAAAATTTAATCATTCTTGACAGTGGATTTTTGGGTTTATGAGTAAAGCATTAACAATAATGCACTGGGCTGAGGTAGTTGTCCAACAGTCTCTCCAGGTCAGTGGTTTCCACAATTTTTCTTTGTACTCTTATCAAAAATAAATATTTTATATTGCACTCCAGTATACATACACATATAAATAATTGAAACAAAGTTTAATGAAATAATGCTATTTTTACCATGTTTGGTGTACTCTAATATTTCTAATTCAGTCCATCTATTTCAGATGTTTTTCCCAAACATGTTATAAAATGACACTTAACACTTAACTTTTTTATTGTCACCAAATTGTTTTCATTACCCTTGGTGTTGCAGATCACAGTTTGAAAAACACTGCTCTAAGTCTTTCAGTGGAGAATGAATTAGGAGATCAAAAGTATAGCATGCTTCTTTCTAATAGTATGTAATTGATTGGGGTTGGGAAAAACAGTGTAGCAAAATCCCTGTAACGTACAGTGTTCTTTCTTGGGATCACCATGAGTATGAGATCTTGTCCCTGATATTAATAAAGCTCCCTTAATGAGATAAAAAACAAAGTTCCACGAACTTGAACGCTTCTAAAAGTCTTTTTTATCTAAACCGAATTTTGAAAAAGTTCAGCACAATATATATCAGAGATTTTAATAGGGTAATTTTTCATATCACTTCAGGAAATTTAATTTTGTCATGAGACAAGGCAAAACATTTTTTCCTTTCTTTTGCATGGAAGATGAATAGGTGGCTTTCCAGATTAGGCATCAAAAAGCTAAGTCTTACACTTGAGCATCCCCTCTGCGGGTTTCCATCTCTAAGCAGTAGGCAGGAGAAACGGATACCATGAGATCTACACCCATACTCTCCTCTACTACAAAAAATTCTATATTTTAACCTCCTGAGAACATTGGAGAAAAGTCTCTTCCATCTATCCCCACGTGCGAAGCAGCCCTAAAAGTTCCTTTGTGTACTTTATCAGAGATGATGGGGATTTATTATTTTCCATCCCAATTCCAAACATCTTCAAAGTTCAAGGGACAAAGTTCCTTTCTTGTTACAAGAGAATTCTGGAATGCTGGGTAGATCTGTGTGCCAGGTATCCTCACCCTAAAGAAGACAGAGTTAGAAGAACAGATTCTGTTGCCACTTTCCCTTTTATCGCTCTCACACCCAGTGTGGGGAATGGGTTAAGGAGTTTGGGGTCCTCAGTGAAGTACCCATGATTTTAGAATGTTCTATTTGTCTCTAGACCCTGTCTCTTGCTTGGGAATGGAATTATTCTATATTAGAAGAACTACTAATGTCCTGTCCAAGTAAAGCAGGAAATATTTTTAGGAAGGACTAAAAACATATTTTTATAATTATGATAACATTGGGTTATTCTTAGATCATAAATTAGTCTCTTCCTTTTTAACCTTCCTCTCTCTTTTTTCAGAGATAGCCAAAAAGTTAGAAATATTTCAATTTCTAATTCTTTAAGCAGATATTTTATTTTTCATGATCTTTCTTCCTTTCTATGTGATTTTAAGGAGTCCTGATTAGCATTCACAATAGTATCTGTTCCCTTTTTCCCTTTATGTTTTGTTTGTAAATCGTTGGCTGTTTTACAATTATTATTTAAGAAATTGTTTGTATAAGAGACAATTTACAGGGCGCCTGGGTGGCTCAGTGGGTTAAAGCCTCTGCCTTCGGCTCAGGTCATGATCTCAGGGTCCTGAGATCGAGCCCCACATTGGGCTCTCTGCTCAGCAGGGAGCCTGCTTCCCCCTCTCTCTGTCTGCCTCTCTGCCTACTTGTGATCTCTGTGTGTCAAATAAATAAATAAAATCTTTAAAAAAAGAGAGAGAGAGAGAGGCAATTTACTTTTTGGAAAGAGTCTTTAGTGATTAAGAATGAGTGTTCTGGAGCCAGACTTCTTGAGTTCAAGGTCCAGCTCTTCTACCTCCTAGTTTTGTGAACTTGGCAATTTACTTAAACACTTGCGCCTTGGTTTCCTCATCTGTAATATGGAAATAATATCTTTTTCAAGACTTTTTTTGTGGAATTAAACAAGTTAATACATACAGATGCGTAGACCGGGATCATATACATAGCAAAGGCTCAATCCATGTTATTCTTACAACTATCATCATTACTATATCATTAGACAGTTGTTGTACTATATGGCAACCTGTGACATCCCTCTAATGCCTAAGAAGCTAATACTGATTTTTTGTTTCTAAATGGGTTAAAACCAACACATTTTTTCCTCTCCAGAGAACAACTTGTCCAACATAACTTTCTGTTGAAGGTTTAGTTTTGTTTAGTTATCAAATAAGATGAAGTATATAAAGCAGTCTGCAAAATATAAGGTACTATATTATGTCGGTTATTATAATGCCTCCTACTAAGAAAATTTCAATTTTCCAGGTGCCATTATTTAAGAGAGGTCTTATCTTTCCTTCTGGAAAGAAATTTGAGGTGATTTTCCCATAAAGAATAATCTTTACAGAGCCTCAAAGATCTTAGAGTAAGATTTGTTGATGACATTTTTCATTATTGGGATAAGGATTTAGATTGCATGAGATTTAAACACATTTGCAATTTCAGCTTTCCTTCAACAAAGATATGAACAGATTGCTGTCCCTTGTCTATTAAAAAAAAAAAAAAACTCAAAAAACCAAACCAAACAAAACAAAAGCATTCTTGGTTGCAGGAATTGCAACAATTAATGTTAAATAAAACAGGTTTCCAGAAACTTCAACTCTCAGTCCATTTGATGCATACTTCACTTGGCGAACTATAATAAATTATATATCTTATGAATTTCCTGAGAAGGAGTCATCCAACCTGCAGACCAATACTCTGCTGAAATTTCTTAGACCTTCATCACATAATATTCTGTGCTCCTTCAATTTCCTTTTGTGCACACAACACAAGTCTCCCCTAAGTAAGACCTTAGCATGGTATATATTATCCTTTTCTCAGGCTGTCAGCCCTACGCAATCTGGCATTTCGTTATCAGCATATAATGTTATCATATGTAAAATTATTTCCGGAGTGTATTTGCCTCCTTGACTAAATGTTAAGCCCTTGAAATCAAGGATCGTACTTTATACTATTCATAATCTTTTTATAATGGCCAGCCAAGTCCTACACATATGATTGCCCAGGGAGTGCTGACTGATTGATTAATCAAAACTCGTGGGAGCCTCCTTTAGAATCTAATGAGACAAAACCCACATTTTCCCGAAATGAAACAAGGCCCCCTAACAGTTTTTTCAGTTTTGCTCAGCCTCTTGTACAGCCTTCTCTGATGCCTCAGTGACTTGCAAATAAAGCAGTAGAGAGGAGAAAGAGCTCCAGCTGGAGTTTAAAATGTCTGGATTTCAAGTACTGAATGCAAGCAGAATATTTAGCCTGCAGCCTCGGTCTTCCCATCTTACTAATGAGAAAAATAATGCCCACCTCCGCATTTTGAGGATTGGAGAAAATATTTTATATAAAATGCCTTGCAGAATGTCTTGTGGGGGCACAGTAAAAGTAGGCTGGTAAACGTGTAGTCAAGCAGAGGTGCTGGTTTGACATTTATAGTGGTTTTCTCAAAGACTCAGTATGTCCAGAACCAAGCTCATGATCTTCCCCAAACCTGGTCCTCCTTCAAAGAATGGCACCATCCCCCATCTACTTCTGAAAACCCGAATCTGGAATTCATCTCTAACACCTGCCACACATTCTCCCAAACCTCACGCCCAGATCAACACCAACTCATTACCTCTTGAGTAGTCTTCCTACACCTCCACACCTTCTACAACCACCAGACAGTAGAAACTACCATCGTCTCTCCACCGAGTCCATCAAAACACTTCCAACTGAGCTTCCCTCCTCCACAAGGAGCTCCTCGCCTGATAGTACATGAATGAGCTTCCTTTACACATGCAAATCAGATCACATCTTTCCCTTGCTGCCTACCACTTTTAGAAAAATAAAGACTTGGCCCATAAGATCTGGTATGATCTGGCCCACACTCTCCGGGACATTTTCGGCTCGCCCCTCCACATCCGCTCTATTCTTCTTCACCCATTCTGTGCCCTAGGAGCTGAGTTTTATATTCTGCATCAAGGGGCTCCCTTGCTGCCTGATTTACAGCTCATTTGACTAAAGAAAGATGGGAGATGGGAAAGCAGCTGGAAATTGCAGCAAGGTATTTATCCCCCTGGATCTCTCCCTGCTGCGTAGCCTCAGACTGGCTGCTTCTCCTCACAGCCACAGCTACACTGACTTACCTCTTCCCTGCAGCTCTTGTCTTTGGTAAATACTCCTGCCTTCCGCTATGGTGCCCAGGCATAGCGGCAGCTTTTCATTCTTTTCAACTTTGCATTCATAGTGGGGGCTGTCCTTTCCTTGTGGGTTTCCCCTTAACCATTCAGACACCATTGTAAAGAGTCCCTTTATTCACCTGTCCTCAGTGGTCCCGTTTGAGTGTGCCCTGTCTTAGACCCCTGACTGAATTACTCTTCCCTCCTCAAACCACTAGTCTTTCAAGGCATCAAACACACGCTTCCTTTCACCTCTGTCTAGATGAATCTCTTTCCTTAGTTAACCCTAATGCACCCGTCAAGTCTCAGCTCAAATATGGCTTCCCAGCAGAAGCCTCTCCTGACTCCCAAAGTTGGTCAAGTAGCTCTACCACATACTTTCCTAGCTCTCTGAGATTTTCCACAGCACTTATAATAAGATAACAAGCACATCATTTAAATAAACTACGTCTTTGCCATGAATATAAGAACTGCGTATATATATAAATATAAAACTGTGTCCGTTTTGCTCATCACTATGCCCCAGTTCCTAACGCAGTGTTTGGCATGTGCGGTTCTCAGAATATAGATGGTAAAACAATGAATGCGTTCAGTCTGGTGGCTGCTACCAAGAAAAATGCCAGTCTTTAGGTGTGTGTAAGTGGATTCGATTTATGTATTTATTTTATAGATCTGCATCCTATATGCTAATCAGGGACAATGATTATTTTTTATTATCTCTTCCAATCATTTCCAAAGCCAAGCATTTCAAAGTTATATTAAGAATTCCCTGGCTGGGGTCGCCTGGGTGGCTCAGTGGGTTAAAGCCTCTGCCTTGGGCTCAGGTCATGATCTCAGGGTCCTGGGATCCAGCCCGCATCTGGCTCTCTGCTCAGCAGGGAGCCTGCTTCCCCCTCTCTCTCTGCCTGCCTCTCTGCCTACTTGTGATCTCTTTCTCTCTGTCAAATAAATAAATAAAATCTTTATTTTTATCTGCTTCCCTCAAATGACTGTAGCTCTCTTCTTCCCATGCTCTGTCTCCTTTCCTCACTGAATAGCTTTCCCCTTTCCATTTTCCCATTTGTAGCCTGGGATTACCCTCTCCTCTCCACCTACCCACATCCATGTGACTAATCTCTTCACCTCCTTTAAGCCTTGTTCAAAAGTTTCCTCTATGGAGCCTACGCTACTCACATTATTTAAAAGTTCAGAAGCAACCCCCTCTCCGAATCTCCCATGCCCTGCTCTATTTTTTTTATGACTTTTAGCATCATCTAGCACCACTGATATTTTTGACAGTTATCATTTATTGTCTTTTCTAGTAATATTATGTATCTCAAGTGCTCCAACAGCACCGGGAACATAGTAGGTCTTCAAAAAATGTTTGCTGATGAATTTCATTCGTGTCCTTTTCTCAACCTTTTACTGGCCTGTACCTCTTTGTTCACATCTGTTCTTTTCCCCACAAACCAAAAGGCAATTCTAGATTTCAAGATTGTCTCTTTCCCCTTCCTCTACCTATACGAAACTTTACCTAGACAAAAATGAGTGAAGGGGAGTGGGAGGTACAGGCTTCCAGTTAGAGAATGAATAAGTCACAGGAATAAAAGGCACAGCATAGGGAATATAGTCAATGGTATTAAAGAAATGTTATATGGTGACAGATGCTAACCGCTAGTGGTGAGCATAGTCTAACAGAGAGAAAAGTGGATTTACTGTGTTTTACCCCTGAAACTAATGTAACAATGTGTATCAAGGACACTCACAAATTTTTAATTAAAAAAATAAAGGTTAAAAAAAAAAACCTTTACCTACACCAAACTTTTTTGGTGAAAAAATTTTGAAAGAAATCTCATGTGATTTAAAGGAAATGCCCTTACCATAAATACTTCTTCAATTATTAATTAAGCAACGGAACACGTGCTTTTGGATTAAAGTAAATATTTTGTTACGAGAGCCATAAAAATGAAAACAAGTGTTAATGAAAGTCCATAAAGGCATAAATAAAATGCCTAATCTCTATTTGCTAAGCATTTGATCCCCATCTCCATTTTACCTTCAAGTCACCTTAGAAATATTGCCTCAAAACAAATTTGTCATATAACCTAGCAATAGAAACTTCTTACAAATTTGTACTTATGCAAGTCTGTGTTATATTCATCACTGCTGTTCAGAATAATTAGTCAAGGCTCTGCAGGCTCCCAGAGTGCCTTCTGAATCATCAAACGTTGCATTTTCCATGGCATTTCAGGCCCCATCTTATTTACTGAAGGTTGGCTATCCATGCCCTGTGTATGCGGTTACCCTCCAGTAACCAGCATCCTTCAACCAATTAGTCCAACGAGAAGTACCTATTAAATGACTAGTATGTGCTCACGCTACTATTGTTTCATTAACCGGAGCAGTATGCCTCTGAGGGTGCTGAATGATGAGCATTTCCTGTATCACTAACAACTGCAAATATCTGTTAGTCTGAAATTCCTCTCATCCAGATGCCGCCAAATGGCTGAGGAAAAGGAGAGGTGAAGTCTGGTTAACATTCGTGTCAGTTCTCATCCCTTCACGATGCAGCCTCTTCTCTGAGGCATTTGCCTCCCTTCTCCTCATGATTAATCATGTTGAAACTCTAATTGGTTTTTTTCTCCTTTAAGGGAACCATGGTAGAAAATTTTATCGGAAATATTTTACATGTCTTTTTTTTCCCTTTTACATTACATGTTAATAAATGAGTAATTAGGAAGTACAGAGGGGGAAACAAAGAAAAATTAGTTCCCGATTTTCCCATATATTTCATCACTGAAGGTAACTGCTGTTAATGTTGGAATTTATTTGTTTTCATGGTTTTTACACACACACACACACACACACACACACACACACACGCAGAGCAGTAATCTGAAACATGTCGATGATGGTAAGTTAGAAAAAAAACAGCCCAACCTTATAAAAGTGGCATCTATAAAAAACATACCTAAAAGAAAAAAGGAAAGAGGGAAAGGACGAAAACCTAGCCTCTAGGGTAAAGGTTAACAACTGAACTGTCATTTAGAGTTGATGATTTGGTTTCCCCTAAGCTTAGGACTTACAGAGAATTAGTTTATGATCCCAGGCAGCTTTCTTGGCAGGGGGAGGGTACCCAGTTAGCCCTAATTATTACATTTTGTTTCACATTCCCACTTAAACAGCTAACCTTTTTGCTAATGGGTCTGGACTCTGGCAGCCACAGCTTGAACTGACGGAGCTGTTCTTTCTCTAAATGGCCTTTTGTGTGGGGATAATGACCCCACTCTCTTGAATAGGGTTTTTCTCTACTTGCTGTAGCTAAATGCATCATTGGAAAAAACAAAGCAAAGAGAAATTGCAGTAAAATGGTACATAATGGCCCCCTGGGATGGCGAGTAGACTTGGCTCTCTCAGACTTCACACTCTTCTTTTTCTAAAGTTTCACACAGAATAATATTTTACCTGGGCGGGTGGAGGAGGAGGGGAGGGAAGTGGAGACTTGCACCCTGTGCTCTTTGGGCCATGATCTGGGCTGTGATTTGAGAAGACAAGCTGAGTTAAGGGGTGCCTGGGTCTTAGCAGTAGAAATAGTGCTTCTTGACCCAGAGCCTGGGTCAGAGTAAGTGCTCAGAAATATGAATTTCGGGGCGCCTGGGTGGCTCAGTCGTTAAGCGTCTGCCTTCGGCTCAGGTCATGATCCCAGGGTCCTGGGATCGAGCCCCACATCGGGCTCCCTGCTCGGCAGGAGACCTGCTTCTCCCGCTACCATTCCCTCTGCTTGTGTTCCCTCTCTCACTGTGTTTCTCTCTGTCAAATAAATAAAATCTTTAAAAAAAAAAAGAAAAAAGAAATATGAATTTCTTCCTGGTCAACCTTAGGCTTCTGAGGGATGTCGGTCATTCTTGTCCTTGTGCTGCAGTTCTTTTGTGATACCTGAATTGACCACATCCATGGCACAGGGTGTGGGCGGGGGGCTTGTGCAACAGATGAATGAAAGCTCTCAGAAACCCACTTTTATGTGTTAAAATCTAGAACTATATAAAAAAAATCCATAAGAAGGAATAATGGTATCAAAGTTCACAAAACAGGGGTGCCTGGGTGGCTCAGTCGTTAAGCGTCTGCCTTTGGCCCAGGT
This sequence comes from Procyon lotor, assembly GCA_028646535.1. Taxonomy (NCBI): domain Eukaryota; kingdom Metazoa; phylum Chordata; class Mammalia; order Carnivora; family Procyonidae; genus Procyon; species Procyon lotor. The sequence continues at coordinate 54,818,063 of CM053604.1, read as the reverse complement.
CATGATCCCAGAGTCCTGGGATTGAGCCTCGAATCGGGCTCTCTGCTCGGCAGGGGGCCTGCTTCTCCTGCTACCATTCCCTCTGCTTGTGTTCCCTCTCTCACTGTGTTTCTCTCTGTCAAATAAATAAAATGTTAAAAAATATATATATTAAAAAAAATTAAAAAATTAAAAAAAACAAAGTTCACAAAACTTTACGGCAGGTTCTGATCCACATATTTTCCACTTAAAGTTAAATAAGGGGATATCTATCTAGATTTTTTTGTAGTCCCAGTATATTTCATTACCTCTGTGTAACTTAAAGTCACAATAGGACAATTTTAAGGTCTAAAGACTTTGTGTGTTAGTGAAGACTCCCTAACTATACTAATTCACTGTCCTCTTCTGTTTTCTCTCATCCTGTATGTAAAAAGCACTTTGTAAATTACTAGACATTGTATAAATACTAGCCAGTGTGATCTAATTACTCACCCTTCTCTCCTGTAGTGAATTCCCTCCATTGCTCCTTATTTACTGTGTACTTACTAATTACGGCCAATCCATGAGGCCTCCCACCTCATCCCTTGGGCATTTTAATAGTTTCATTTAATAAAGTAATAACCCATAATGGGTTAATAAAGACCAGTTAAAGATGCTGGGGGAGAGCCCTTTGAAGATCTGCAGGGTACTCCCAGAGGTGAGTCATTCTCCCCTACTTTCTGGGCGCCTTAGGAGCCCCATCTCAAAGGGGGTAATAATAGTACATATCTTCTTTTCTCAAACAAGATATAGGTGTGGCACATGTATGTGTGTTTACTATTTTTTACTTTTGGCCTCAGCAAGAGAGCAAGAACTAGGACTGAAACATGGACAGAAGGAAGCTTCTGAGGAGATTGTTTCCTCCCAACAACTAACTTAGCAGGGAGAGACAAATATTAGGAATTACAATATATTTTATTGTAATTTTATTTTATTAATTAGTTGAACTTGACCATTTCTTTTTCATCACAAGAGACTCCGAATAGGTCTTAGGCAAGTCACACCCTTGTACAATAATATTAGTTTTAAAAATCCAGTGAAGTTTGGAGAAAATTCAAGCAATCAAACTCATTCTCTAGGAAGGTAGAGTTCAGCCATTCATGTTTGGAACATTTTTGGGGGCAAGTGCAGCTTTGCCCAATAGTTTTGGGCCTCAGCTGCTGAAAAGAAGCGTGGCACTAATGAGACGCACTGACTGGCCCATAAACCCAGCCTTTACACGTGGACTTAAGTGCCCTTTGACTCTCAAACTTACACTTTCGACGTGAGCTCGTCTTTATAACTCACATGAGAATCTGCAATGTAACTAGTTTCTGACATCAGGAAGGCTGGTGTGTCTTAAAGTAATACTCTTATTTTTTTTTTTTTAAGATTTTATTTATGTATTTTATAGGGAGAGAGAGCAGGGGGAGGGGAACAGGGAGGCTTAAGCAGACTCCACACCACCCAGGTACCCCTAGAGTAAAACTCCTCTTGAGTGCTCTTTGTTGGGCTCTACATGTGTCAATATGAATTAAACCATTTACTAGTGACCTGGGTCAGTGTGACAGGCTTGGAACACTTTCAGAGCAGATGTTAAACAGTGAGGGCTAAAATAAAGACCATAGACTAGGGATAGGACAATTCCAATGAGATCATCACTGATGAAATAGCAACATTCTATGTCACTCTATACTACACATGAAATTCATTCATTCCCGTAGTCACAAATCTTTATTGAGGGTCTCTTATTTGCTAGTCATTATATTCAGGTCCAGGAATATAAAAGGCAAATAAAACAGGATTATCACTTCTCTCAGGAGGTCACATTTTACAGGAAAAGACTGAATGTAAATAACAAAATAATACCTCTTCTCATCTATCTATCCCAAGTGAGTTCCGGCTATGGTTGTGAGTGATTTGCACATACTCGCTCACTTAGTCTCACAACTACACAGGGTAAATATTACTATCATCCCTTTTGTTTAGATGATTGAGCTAAGTCCCTGAGATATTCCTACCAGTACGAGGTCACACAGCACAGCTGTTCTTCAAACCCAGACCTGATGTTCTTCACCACTGCCACGTTATTCTAAACAAAAGCTGGAACAGGGGGATCAGGAATCCCTAGGAATGGATTAGCACTGTTTTTACCACTTTATTTTATTCCTATGTCCTGCATATAATTACTGTTAAGAGTTCAGTGTGTTTCTTTTCATTCTTTTACGCAACTGGTTTGGGTACATTTTTTTAGATACAGGTGTGATTATATGGTATATACAATGTTTAACATGTGATTCTGAGGTCTGAAGGCCCTGAATATTATTAAGCAATGACAGGGGGAGTCCTTGAAAATCATTGTTTAAGGGTTTTCCTGGCCCAAGAGGTACTATTTTTTAATACTATGTTTTAAAAACGTAATTCACAGGGTGCCTGGGTGGCTCAGTGGGTTAAGCCTCTGCCTTCGGCTCAGGTCATGATCTCAGTGTCCTGAGATCAAACCCCACATCAGGCTCCCTGCTCAGGGAGCCTCCCCTCATCAGGGAGCCTGCTTCCCCCTCTCTCTCTGCCTGCCTCTCTGCCTACGTGTGATTTCTCTCTCTCTGACAAATAAATAAATAAAATCTTTAAAAAAAAAAAAACATAATTCACTGGGAAAGTGGTCATTACTCATAGGAATTGTATATTTTAACAATAAGCAATTTATCTTTAAGAATCATCATGAAAGCTCACCTACATGTTGACATAACTAGAAGTCTCAGGTTGTCAAAATGATATTTAAATACTTTTCCATCCTCTTGTTTTTTAACCTAAGCAATTGGAAGTTGGTGCATCAGCATGGGAGATACAGATGCATTTATGATTTTGGAAATTCCCACAAATATTTGTCAAGAACTCAGTAAGAGTGACGCTTCTTTTATAGTGCTCAAAATTGGAGGTGGGGGAAGGGATTTAAAAATCACGATAATGGCCAGTCTTTCCATACAGTATACATCTGCTTAACTTTTAACGATGATATTAACAGGAGTGCATTGCATGCCATAAATACACGTCTATTAAGAAGGCACATGAAACTCTCGTTAGAAAAATAAGGAAGTGGGTGGGGGAAGGGGAAGAAATTTTACTGCAGACTTTAAAACTGTAGCTACTGACTTCCACTTCAGAAGCCAATTCTTAAATTTGAAACCCCAACTGATCTAAGCAGATTTTTAGTTTGCCAGCTAATGAGTTTGAAAACGAAGCCCTCCTGTTGTTGCCTGCTCTTCTTTCTGCTTCAGTTGTTCTTTCGAATAAAATGCTGAAATGCCAAGGAAGCAATTTTCAGAAATGCACTGGTAGCTAAACCGCAGCTGTATATTGAGATCACATGCAGGTGGACTTGACTGGTATTACCTCAAGCCTCTGTAACATTCTAATATTATTTAAAGGCAGAAAAGTCAATGCTTAAGGAAGGGAACTTCTTAGCTTGGGTAGACAAAAGCAGAATAAAATTGCATGGCATGAAGTCATAAAAAAGCCTCTCGGCTTTTACTTATGATTGCCAAAGTCGATGCAACCTCACCCTAACATTGATTTGAGAGTAAATTTTTCAATATAAGACAAATTTGCTTAAACCCGATCCAAGATAAGCTTTTAAAAAGCAATCGTATCAGACCCAGGCATTTTACTTAGATGATTTCATTGGGTCTTCATAACAAGTTTATGAGATAGCTACCATAATTTCCTTCATTGTACAGATAAGGAAATTGAGATTTTAAGCAACACAGAGGTTTAAGTGACTAGCCCACATTTACAGTTAAGGAGTGGTGGGGGCTGGAATGTGAACTTAGATAAGGCTTCCCAAAGCCTTATTTTTTTGCCACTTCCTTGTTCAGAATCTCCAATGGCAGCTAATAGCCTATCAATCCAGTTGATAAGAGATTAGTGGGCCTGGCTGTATCTTTGGAGAGAAGAGAATGATCGAAGGCATAGGGAAGCCAAGGCACGAAATTTTTTAAAACCAGCTTTCATAAAAGTTGCTAAGAGAGTGAATTTTAAAAGTTCTCACTAGAAGAAAAAGAATTGTAACTTACACACGGGGATGGATATTAACTAGACTGATTGTGGTGGTCATTGTGCAACATACACATGCATCAAATCATTACGTTGTATCTCTGAAACTAATATAATGCTGTATGTCATTTGTATATCAATTAAAAAAAAAACCCGGCTTTGCACAAGTTTCAGTTCACTCCATGGACTGTTGGTTTGCCCTCATTCCCGGATTCTTTCTCCAACCTTCTCTGCCCTGCTCTCACACCCTCTGGCTTCTGGAGGGGTTTGGCCAGTGGGAGGCCCTGGCAGGAGAATGGAGGACTGGAGGGGAGAGAGGTCAGGTGTGTCTTCCTCACGTCTTCCCTACTTCAGGGCTTGTCTCTGGTAGGAACTGCATCTGTTCTGTCAAATGGTTGCTTCCGTCCTGTAGGGGTGCTCTCAGCTGGAGAGGTGCTGGGGGCCTCCTCTTTCTACTTTCCAGGTGCTTTGGCATTCCTTATTTCTTCCCTCAACCAGGCCTTTTTTTTTTATATTTTATTTTGTTTTTTTTGTTTTTTTTGTTTTTTTTTTTTTTGAGAGAGAGAGAGTGAGCGAGAGAGGGCAAGCTGGGGGTAGAGGGAAGGGGCAGGGAGAGAGGGAGAAGCAGGCTCCCTCCTAGTAGGGAGCCCGATGCAGGGCTGGATCCTAGGACCCTGGGGTCATGACCTGAGCAGAAGGCAGCCGCTTAACAAACTGAGCCGCCCAGGCGCCCCTTAACCTTTTTAAGTCATTTCTTCATTAAAGTGGAAATTGAATTATCTGGGGGAAATTCTGTTTCCTGTCAAGATCTAACTAATAAACTTTGTCTTTCTTTCTTTTTCTTTTTTAAAAATTTATTTATTTGAGAAAGAGAGAGACACAAGGAGCAAAAGTGGGGGGAAGGGCAGAGGGAGAGAGAGAAGCAGACTCCCGGCTAAACAGAGAGAGCTCAGGACCCTGGGATTCATGACCTGAGCTGAAGGCAGATGCTTAACTGACTGAGCCAGCCAGGTGCCCCAGACTTTGTCTTTCTGGTCTTATTCTTCCCTCCTCCCTATATAAATCCATTTACTCATTCATTCATTCAACAAATACTCATTGAGCCAGGCACGCCTCCAAAAGCTGATGGTAAAGGACAGCAAGGTGAATAAGATAGACAAACTCCTTGCTTTCCTGCATGTTAAAATAACTCATACCTTCATTTCCTTATGCTTTTGTTCATTATCAGCTCCTCACTCATCTCCTGACAATTGTAATTTTTTAAGCCCTGGTTCCAATATTTCTTTAAAATTTCAACATCTAGATTCCTGTTGAGCACTGTGAAGGGCTAGGTTCTACGCTAACAACAATTTGAAAAAGAATTCTAGAAGTTTCACTGGTCACGTCAGCATTCGAGATCTTCTTTCCAAGAATTCTTAAATCTGAAAAATCCACAGGAGCGGATGGAATTTTCCTGAGTGGACTGCAGCTGACTATTTGCCCCCTTGAAATGCTTGGTTCCCCCAGATGATAAAGCAATGCTTTATGAGTCAAGGATAATTTATGGGACTATTAAAGTATTTTTCCCTAACCATTTCTAAACAGTTGGCAAGTGTTTTGTGCTCCTTTTGCCTTAGGATAAGGGTGTGTTGAGGAAAGAAGTTTTCCACAACCTGCCTTCTGTTTCTAGAGGCCTGAACTCTTGAGGAACTCTTGGTGATGGAGAGGGGAGAGATGAAGGTGGATGGAGGCGGGAGACGGAGAAGTAACTACGGATGCCCCAAGGTGGAGCAGAGGCTGTGGGGCAGCCTTCCAGAGAGGTGTCCCTAGCAAGTTTGACTTCTAGGCTCTCAGGTGCGACAAAGACCCACGGAGGCTAGGCGGGGGCCTGTCTGGGTCCCCTACATCCCCTGGCCAAATAGCATCTGTCTTCAAGGGGCACAAATAGCAAGATGCAAGCATACCATTAATCTTCTCAGAAGTTTGGTTTTCATATAAAGTAATTACATACCGTCGATGCGGATGTTGCTTAATTTCCCAGCAGCTAGACGTACTGTCTACTACTGTGTTTTCCAGCATTGACGTCATGATGCTTAGCTGATATCAACTCAAACCTGTATCTAAACGTGTATATGAATCATTAAATTCTATTTACAAAACCCTAAGCTGCTTATGAGAAATCAAATTGTGGCTCCCTGGGTAAGTGGGAGTATTTCTTCCAGAAGGGCCTTTTGTTTTCCTGTCTGCTTGTTTATGAAAGTGGGGCAGTGGGAGAGAAAGATTAAGATGGAGAGAGAGACAAAGAGAGAGAGTTGGCCAGATTCAAGAGGTGTTTTATCAAATCATTATAATATAGGGTAGAAGGTGGTAACTATGCTAACTTTGGTATGACCCACGAGCTATGGGTAGTTTTTACATTTTTTTAATGGCTGAAAAAAAGCAAAAGAAGAAAAATATATTGAAACTCATGTAAATTGAAATTAAATGTTAGTATCTATTAATATCAAATGTAAGTTCGAATCTCAGTTTCCACAATAAAGTTTTATTGGAGCATAGCTACGCTTACTTTTGTGGCTGCTTTTGTGGTACAACGCAGAGTTGAATAGTTGTGACTAAAAGTCAAAAATATTAACTATCTGGTCCTTTACAGAAGTTTGCAGACCCTTGATGTACAGTGAATATATGGTCATTCTTGTTCCCAGGCTTTAAACTGAGCTGTCCAAGAAAGGGTCTTGTGACGCAATATCTAGATTTATTTTTATTTTTGTAAGGAGTAGACAAAGGTTATTACTCACTCAGGAGTAAGTTTGGCATCAAAATAGACTGAATCCAAAAATGGGACCATCTCTATGAGTCAAACAGAAATCAATACATTTTGAATGAACTTAGCCTGACACAGGAAGTTCTCTTAGAGACATTATAATAGCTCCCATTTATAGAACTCTCACCGTATGCCACATACTGTGTGAACAACTCCATGTAATCCTGAAAAACACCCTGAAAGATGGGAATTTTAAGGCTGTTATTTAGGTGGAGCAATGAGTTGAAGTATAAAAACCAAAAAGTATATTTAATCCACATGAGACTCTAGAGGTTGGAGAGCGAAGAGAAAGTACTTGTAAGGGCAGCTGGGTGGCTCAGTCAGTTGGGCGTCTGCCTTCAGCTCAGTTCATGGTCCCAGGGTCCTGGGATGGAGCCCTGTGTCAGGCTCTCTGCTCAGCGGGGGGGTCTGCTTCTCCCTTGCCCTCTGCCTCTTCCTCGGCTTATACGCACTCTCGCTCTCTCTAGCTCACTCTCTCTCTCAAATAAATAGAATCTTTAAAAAAAAAAAAAAAAGAAAGTACTTCTAAAGTACAATGCAAAGGGCTGGGGTTTCTTCCCACCTGACGTGGGGTCTGGGCTTGTGGCAAATAGAAAGACCAACTTTACAGAGCTGTTTTAAGGAATCAGCGACCTAACTTATGGAAAAACACCTAACAGTGTCTGGCAAGTAGTGGCTGCCCGATGAAGGTTGGTTTATTTCCTTCCTCTTTTTCTTTCCTAATTAAATTTCATACTTACTAACATGTATGTGGGCTCTGCATAAAGGAAGATTGGATGAACACGGCAGTAGTTAATAAAGACGGCTACCCACGGGGACCCGGCAGTGGCTCAGGGTTAGACAGGGATAGGAGGGGGAATGTAGCTTCTCTCCATATTAGTTTTTATTGTTTTGATTTTGAAACATGTAAATATATTAGCTATCAAAGGATTAAATTAAAAATCTGTAATGAGGCTTTATTTGGGACCTATACATTTTAGAGCCTCTTTGGTAGAGGCCTACCTAATTTTATGAAGTGGTTTTCCCCTTACATTGATTTTATTCCATTTTCTTCTCTTCCTCCTCCTCTTCCTCCTCCTTATTCTCTTCTTCTTCCTTTGTAATTTTTTTTAAGTAATCTCTACATCCAGCATGGGGCTTGACCTCACAACCCTGAGATCCAGAGTGGCCTGCTCCACTTAGTGAGCCAGACAGGCACCTTCCATTCGGTCTTCTCTTTTCTTTCTTTCTTTCTTTCTTTTTTTTTTTTTAAGATTTATTTATTTATTTTAGAAAGAGAGCACAAGCAGAGGGGCAGAGGGAGAGGGAGGAAGACGCTGAAGGAGACTGCTGAGGGCAGAGCCTGACGCGGGGCTCGATCTCAGGGCCCTGAGATCATGACCTGAGCTGAAACCAAGACTTAGACACTTAACCAACTGCACCCCCCAGCACCCCCCTTCCCAATTCTGCTCTTTCTTAAAATATACTTCAGACTTAACTTATTCCTTGATTTGGACTCATAATACATACCCAATTTCTTTGTTTATACCAGTAACTCCCGTGGATAATAGTGATTCTTCAGTCAGCGGTTCATTTCTATACCTGAAACAGCTTCTGAGAGCTTGTTATATCTGGTTTTCATATACTTTTCATATACACAACTACTGTTGTTTCGGTGCAGTAGCTTTGTTGGTACAAACACATGTGCTCTGTAGGAGGTAAAATACTATTTATTGATGGTATACCAAAATAAATAATAATAAACTTCGAAGTTCAACGACTTGTTTCAGTGGCTTGTGACTGTAGAGAGAATCAAGTCCTAAAAAAAAAAAAGAATCAAGAATCAAGTCCTAGCTCCTGGGACTAGGCCTGCCAGCCTGTCTGTGTCCGGATGCCCCTGCTTCACCCTCCGACATCACATACAATGTGCATGTCTCAGGATCCTTTTTTCTTTTTTCTTTTTTCTTTTTTTAAGATTTTATTTATTTATTTATTTGACAGTGAGAGAGAGCACACAAGCAGGGGGAGTGGGAGAGGGAGAAGCAGGCTCGCCACTGAGCAGGGAGCCCGATGCGGGGCTCGATCCCAGGATTCTGGGATCATGACCTGAGCCGAAGGCAGACGCTTAACGACTGAGCCACCCAGGGGCCTCAAGGTCTCGGTGTCCTCATGCTGCGTCTCACTCATGTGCCTGTCACTCTGTGGAGGCTGAGTAAATATTCGATTAATTGATGCATGAATGACCAGTGAACTTTCTGATACTGATTTAATTTTTCAGAATGCTGTTTCTCTTAGAGGGGAACTAGTTAGGCCACCACTTATATAAACCCCATTCTTCTTAATAATTCTTGGTCGCTTTCTACATTTTTTAAACTGTCTCTTTCTGAGCCAGCTCTCCTGAGTTTAGGTTCATGTGGATCAAACCACCATATTGGTAAACTGGTGAAAACAAGTTTCAAGGCCCACTGAGCCTATGGCTTGGAGCAGACCCCAGAAGGAGACATTTGGGAAGTACAAATAACCCAGTCACGCACCCCCTCCCCCCGCCCCGCCACACACACACAAGCACACAACTCTAGCAGAGTTTCTGGGTGTTGAGCAGGTGCACGGTCCACCCTGAAGAGCAGTAACCGCTCCAGACTCTGCTTTCATTCTCCTTCTGAAGACCCCATGGTTCAGATTCAGTTCGTTAGGATAATATGCAAGGCTCTTCAGCATTTGATCCCAATTTCCTCTTTTTGAGCTATTTCCCCCAACGAAGCTCTCTGTTCCAGGTTGGTCAGTTTCCTGAGGACATATGCCCTGTTCATTTCTACCCTCTTAAATCTTATAGATTTTATTATATCTTAAATCATATTCTTCCCATTAAAAAAAAAGTTCCCTAGGTTTGTTTGTTTTTAAAATAGTTTGTTTTGCTTATGCCAATTAAAATTCTCTATGCCACGAAGCCTAAATAAAACCCATCCCTTTCCCATAATCCTCTTGGCACCTGCTGTTTTTACCATAAGCTCTAATACTTGTCCGTATGTGCCCTAATGGCTTCCCGGTTGTGTTTCTTTTACACATCCTGTTTCCTCAAATAGAAGGAATGTTCTTCTGAGACATAATTTGGGTTTTCTACTTCTTTATCATTTCTCAGTAATGCCTACCACAGAGCTCGCTGGAAGGCTAGGTGTTCTAAGGATGCCAATTAAGTTAAAACTTCCAGAAAGCATTTTCGAATTGGGAGGAAGAAACTGAACAGAACAAATACATAATATCTGCCATGATAGGTGTTCAAGCTTGGTTATCTGATGTAATTTCAACAAAACGATGCCAAGTATGTGTTATTAGCCTTATCTCTTAGAGGCAAAGAAACAGATGTTCACAAACATTTAGTGACTTACGCAGTGTCACACAGAGAGTATGTGGCGGAGCTGGATTTGAAAACACATTTGCTTGATGTCATAGTGCCCCCCCCTTCCACTGAGTATTGTAATAGTGGTCACAATCTTAAGACTGAAGAACATAATAAAATCTTATAACTCATTCGTAGTGGATAATTATATGAAAAAAATTAGTTTTGCCTCTAAAATGGCATTTTTCTCTTTTTTGAAAAATTAGATTAAAATTGCATAGGGGACAGCTTCTCTTTATCAAATAAAATATGGAAACGAGGGGGAATCGCTAGGGAAATAAAGTCAATAGTTAAAGTAATAAAGCTTTGCTCATCTAAGTAAACTATCAAAAAAATCGTAAGGTTAGACAAACTTTAGCCTTCCCAATTTCTTGGACAGCAACAAGATCATCAAGGTATATTTTCTACCCCTGCAAAAGGGTCTTTCAAAGACAGATTTTTTCCTTCCTTTCTCTCTTTTTAACTTTAAAAGACAAACTAACAGTAATACCAGTGTAATTTTGAATACTTTCTGAAATAAAATCTAGGCCCAAGATGTCAAGAAGGCAAATGGCAAAAAAGATCTCATAAAATTCTTTCTTGAAATCCAGATCCTCTTTCCTTCTCCAAACCGCATTACTCGCTCTCCCTGCTCCTGAGCCTCCCTCCTGCCCTGGAAACAGAGAGTGTGTTTGTTTTATCGTTTCTTCTCTATTGGGCTTTTTCTTTTTCACTGAATTTTTTTCTTTTTCTTTTTCACAACTGAGTCCTGTAGTTTGCATGTCGGGTGTAGGCAGACTGTCTCCGGAAGCTGCTTGACGCAGGCAGGATGGTGTGTGGCAGACAGAAGGAAGGATTCAGTCGTTCTTACAACAGGGCTACGTCCCCCTGAGAAACTTCCGAGCTCCCACAGAAAAATACCCTTTATTGACATCTTCCTTTCCCATGGTTCACACCGCCTTCCCTTCCAGTGAGCTCTGGAAACTCACATGATAAGTCATATCCCTGTATGTCCTCTAGCTGACAGATATCATTCTGAGGCTGGATAATAAGAGGAAGGGAAAGGATGGGGGGAGGGGCTTTTTGGGGAGATTGAAGCTTTCCTTACATAGAAAGACCATTTCCCTTTATTCTAACCCCAGGTTTGTTTTAATTTTAAGCTATTAATTTGAAATAGCTAATCGGTTGCCACAGGCATACACACATTGCCAAGACTGCAAAATACCTGCCCTTTTCTAATCAACCCCAAAGTGATAATGATTTATATGTATAATGTGCACTTAGTCTGAAAAGCTCCGGCACTTCCTACCAGACGATTTGCCGAGATTATTCAGTAGGTCTTTCTGATTCATACTAATGGCTGAGAGGCCCAGGGAGGATTACATTTTCATGACTGAACAATAGCGTGAAAACACACTTTTTTAAAAACAAAAAACAAACCCCACAAACTCTAGGAGGAGACTCCACGAAGCTTATTTTACCCATTTATTTGGACAAGTGTCATTTCGCTTTGAATGTTTACCATTCTCAATAGGGTACAAGTGGAAATGTCCTAGGATCTCCCAAAGAGAAGTAAGGTTTACATAGCATGAGCTTTCATTGCTGCTCTGATACCAAATATTTACTGGGAAACAGGATGGGTTTCTCCATTTAAATGAGAATTATTTGGTTTGGCTTAATGAAGCAAGAATTAACTGTTAGCTCTAACACTTAACCCACTGCTGTGATGTATTTATCTTTATTAAGGAACCTAATACACTCTTGGCAGGTCACAGCAATACTTCACATCTGAGGGAATTGGTAGGAAGACCATTGGCTCTAATTGAAATGACAGCAGGAATTTGAGCAGCATGCAGTAAGAGTATTGAAATATTACCGCCATCCCCGTCAGAATTTGTGTTTCACCTTCTACCCAAATGCCAACCCGATCTTCACTAACCTTGCAAAACAGTGTCTTGACCACCCCCTTGAGTCCCACTCCAGGCATCCCATTCCCACGTTGGGGTGCTCTTTCAAGGGAAAGCACAACTCGGCATCGTTAAGTGCCAAACCTGGCATAGCAACTTCTCTTGGCGTTCTGCCATTCAAGTCAACTGCAATGTTGACCCAAGTGAGATTATGAAATTATCTTGGGAACATCATAATCCTAGGGAGCAGGGTTGCAAAAAGATTGGCTTCCGCTTGCTTGAATTTGACTTACCTTTTCCAAAATGCCTTTCTCAAACTAAGGTGTATTTAATATCGTGATTAAAATATACTCAACATTCAAATGAGATTTCCGAGGCAAAATATTTCTATTATTGGGTCATTGTAGTAGTAGAGATAAGGAGTCATGGGAAAAAAGCAGGGTGAGAGACAAGAAGAGGAACTTAGGGTTAGTTTTTCAAATAAAAAGTCTATTCGATATGCTACTTTACAATAGCGCTATTTGAGTGCCTGCCTCTCCAAGATCTCAGTATAGTTTACCGAAAGAATCCTTCAATTATTGGTGTCTTAGGTTCTAAATTTTGTAAATTCAAAAATATGGGTTTTTTTCCCAGTAATGAGAGAATCCTTTTATTTTTATAGCAGATCGGTGAAACATCATTTTGGTAGAATGAGTACATTTGTCCCTTTCTATGCATCCGTGTTGCTGTTTCTTAACCTAATATTTCGAGAGAGAAAGAAACCCTACACTGCCTGGAATGGATAAGGAACATGAACATCGTCAGACCACATTCTCTTTATGAAATTTGTTTTCCATTTGGTGTTGGAAACATGGAAAAATAGGCAGAAAAACACGGAATTAACTCGTATTGTGTATCACTGCAGTTGGTAGTGTGGGAAGTGAATCAGTTGGACCTAAGGGGCATCTTTGCCCAATGCTATTTGGATGGTTATGGACCGAGCAATTTTTGGTGAAGACATGTCCGCAGAGCACATAGATGTTCCGAGAAGAAGTATGGCTAATTCAGTTTCTCGCAAATGCCTGGTTGTGTTGTTAAAGGGGACTCAACATTTTCCTTAAAGATGCCCTACAGTTCTTCTGGTCCAAGGTTTCTCTCTTGTTATCACAGTCATATACTAACCGAGGTAATTCCATCCCAATGTTCCTGTTAGCTACCAAAAGGGATGTCATGGTACATTCCCCCCCATGGCTTCTGTGGGTAAGCCATGCACAGGTATCTGGATTGTGACATAATCCAGAACCCTGTTGGAGTTTACTGTAAATGCTCTAAATATACAGTTGAAAGTTTTAGGGTGTGTGAGTATGGGGGAAACTGTCAATCAAAGATGGAGCTTAACTTCTACCATGCCTCTTGATACTGAGGTACAATTTTTTTTCTCTGCTATAAGCTCGGAAGTGGAGGGGAACTAGTTAATTAACACAATTTTCAGCCACCGTTATGCAAACAATCGGCACTTCTTTGCCAATCTGTACCTTCACTGGAGCCTTGTTTTTGTGAGACTCATCTGGGGCCAATAGAAAGACTTTAAAAAACAAAATAATTTTTTCTAATCTCTTTCTGCCCTCTCTTTTAAGATGTGAAGGCAACAATTTTATGGACTATTCAGTAATAATCTAACCCCTCCTATGATACCATGGAAAGTATCAGGGAACATCACATTTTTTAAGGACATATCTAGAAAACAGCTTTATCAGCAGGCGTCAGCTCTGTGTCTTTACCTATACACTGAGACTGGACAGTGCCCGCCAGCAATCTCTGAATCCTGAGGAATAAATAACAACAAAATCCTTCATAGGTTTCTTAGGTTATTTTTGGCCCTTGATGTCCTAGATATAGAAATATGCAGGAAGAGATCTATTTGTACATTGAACTCTTTGCTCTGCGTGGAATTATTCAAAGAATTATTTTAAAACTAAAATATTTTACTATACAAGGAGTGAGAGTGCAATCATGGAATGTTCCTCTTCCAGAAGTTGCTAACTGGCAATCCCTGCTAACTGCAGCCTGCTAACATGCTTTTTGTGGTCTCTGTGTTTTGTTTTTTGTTTTGTTTTGTTTTTATTAATTGATCTAGGAGCCATTTTATGTGAACTGGAAATTTCACATAAAAATGGATTTAGGGATTAAAAAATCTGTCAATAACAGGTCTACACTACCCCCTGTCTGCCTCCTTTAAGTGGGGCTCAGCCCCTCCAGTAGATAAGGTATACCCCCTCAAATCAGGCATAAATCTTTCAGTTGCGCCTTTAGGACAGCATGGGTCGCCATTTTGCCACAGTTTCACAAATCGAATCCTACTATAGGTTTGCCAAAGACATTTGCTTTTGTGATTACTGCTCTTGACAAAGACCTTTTTGATGTCATAATCTTTATTAGAAATCATAAAGAGAAAGTATAATAATACTTTCTAGGCTCCTTAGGGACCTTCCTTTCCAGAAAGACAAACCATCATTCATTAAATACCCATCATGCGCCAGGCACCTTTCTTCCCCTATCACACGATATCATCATAACTCTCTCAAGTGGTTATTTTACAGACAAGGAAAGTGGAGCTCAGAGAGACTGAGTAATTTGCTGAAGATCACACAGCACCTGGCTGGCAGAACTAAATTGGATTTCTAGGCCTGCCCCGGTTCCAAAGCCCAGACTCCTCTACTAAACCTCCCAAAGAGCTCAGAGGACTCCATAAGAAACTTATACCTCTTACCACATCCCTGTTGAGGATAAGGAATTGAATCAGAGAGGCGGAAGAAGGAAAGGGAAATTTTTAAGCTTTTTTATTTCTCAACGGCTATGTCATCGTTTCCTTATTAGGACGGCAATAAAATTACCTACTTGGGTTTCTGTAATTCCTCAGGAGCTGTGAAACTAAAATTTACATGTGACTCCTGTAGGCAACTAGAAGGCTGGCATCCACATGACTTCTGTTTTTTCCCTGACTGCGTAGACTCACTACTTAGTTGCTGCACAGCTGTATGGAGCTCAAATTAAAAGTGGTGTAGTGCAAACCATACATGCATAATGGTCTTTGATTTCCCCCTAGGCTTTGAAAATCTCTCTTAATTATCTGCCCGTACGCTTGGAATTTCTTTGCCAAGTCCATCTTCATCTACTGAAGTGTCTCCAGAGCACCACTTTTAGAGGAATTTCTTCAGAAGTGGAAACTGGCCCCCGAGCCCTCATGTTGGAGAAGGTCAATGCAAGCGATAAAGTTGACTTGAAAACTTATCCAGTGAGGCAGTCACTTACGGAGAGGGAGTCTGGGCCCACTCTGTAAGAAACATTGTAGAAATAGGAGTAAAGAGGCAAAGAAAAATATGTCAGAACTGGGGGAAATAACAATTTAGTTGTTGATTCTCTGGGTAGAGGAGGAGGCCTTCCTTCTGCTCTGGGTAACTCCAAATTCCTGCTCACCCAACACACTTGTACCACTTCCCCAATACCCTTGTTCAAAGTCTTTCATCCATCAGGGACCTGTTCAAGCCATCTTTGAGCACCTATATAAAGTGACACCTCTCCATTCCTCTCTATCTTCTTGCCACTTTACTCTTTCCTTTTCACACTGATCACGGCATATTATAACATATATTCAACAGTTTTATATATTATTTGTCTCTCTCACCTTCACGTAAGCTGTTTGTGCCCAAGAACCTGATCTGTTTTATTTATTGCTATACCCTTAGCACTCTGTGCAGAACATGTAGTAGGAATTCAAGTTATTGAATTTTCAATATGGACTTCGGATCTAAAAGTGAATAAGACATGCTTTCTACCTTCAGGAATTCGTAGATCTTTTTTTATTCATGGGTTTTTTTAAAGACAGATATAAACATAAATACAACTCATTCTATACCTTGACCTGTATTTTTGATTTTAGCAGAAGTACTTTAACCGATTAACATTGGATTCCATGGTTGTGATGGTTAATTTTATGTGTCAACTTGACTGGGTCACAGCATATACAGATATTTGGCCAAACATTATTCTGGGTATGCCTATGAGGGTGTTTCCAGGTGAAATTAACATTTGAATCAGTAGACGGAGTAAACTGTCTTCACTAATGTGGGTGGGCCTCGTCCAATCAGTTGAAGGCCTGGATAAAACAAGACTGACGCCATATTGCGTCACACACCAGCCCCTCATTCCAAAAGAGTAAGAGGGGATTCCTCCTGCCTGACTGCTTTGACATTGGTCTGTTCGGTTCTTCAGACTCAGATTGAAACATCAGCTCTTCTTGGGTCTCTCTCAAGCCGGCCAGCTTTCAGACTAGAACTTATACCGTTGGCTCTAAGACCCTCAGATTCTGACTAGGACTACACATCGTTTCTCTTGAGTCTCCAGCTTGCCAACTGTAGATCTTGGGACTTCTCAGACTCTGGAATCACATGAGCCATTTCCTTATAATATGGATATATCCATGATGAATGATACTTAGATGGATGGTAGATAGATGATAAATCTTTATTGGTTCTGTTTCTCTGGAGAACCCTAACTAATATAATGGGTCAGAAATGCTAACTTTGAAAGTGTCATGCCTTGCTTGTCTCAGAAGCAGACGCCAAAAGGAAGGCATTGTGCAGGAGGTTTAGTGAGGAAAGTGCCTGGAAAGAATAAGCGTTAAAGTGGGGAAGAGAAGGAGCAGGCAAGGGGAATCTTTGGCTTATAGTGCAGGTCTGAGATCTAGGAAAGGGAAGAGGGAAGGAAGGATTGAGTAGGAAGAGTTTCAGACCACGGCAGAATTCTGAGAAAGTTTTGACCATCCTGGTGGAAAGTCCCTGTACCAAAAGTGCCCACATGAGGAATCCCCCCTTGAGCCAGAAATGGCCCAGTTCTAATTCCCCAATGGGCTTAGTTTTTGTCTGGGAGCAGCCCTAGGGGAAGTGTGACCTCTGAGTGAATGCTCAGTAAATCCAAAATATGGAGCTGGAGGCAATGCTCCACCACAGGTTCCCTCAGAGGGGGAATCTCAGCAGGGCACCCTCATGACTTTTCTTCTAGAATATCTTTCTGAGGCTGAGGGTAGACTTTTGCAAGTTTCAGTAAATATAGAATCTCTGTGAGGAGGACAGCATATTTTTAAGGGGGGCTGCTAGGGACTTCTCTTGGAACATATGATCTCACTTAGATTGTATATTTACCAAATCCAGTCTTGGGGTTGTCTCTGCCCACAGCCAAGAATAGGACATGGTGGTGGGAATCTAAGGAAATCTGGTGTGGAAACTGGACTATCAATCCTGCCAAGGCCCGTGGCATGGGAACAGCCAGCACGTGCCCTCCGAAGTGATAGGAGGAGGACCTGTGCATGGACCAGTCTTGGTACCCACACTCGACTTGACAGACCTCTGGCTGAGACTTTGAGGATCTGGATACATTTCAATAGAGCTAGGAGGAATATGGCAGAGATTGGCTCTCCTTAGTTGGAGCAGAAAGTCTCCTGTGAGTGGGCAGGAAAAGATACTAGGCCACCTGTTCTTCTGGCAAACAAAATAGTGCTTGTTTGTAATGATTATAAATCGAGTTCTTTCTTTTATTTCTCCTTTAGGACCACAATTTATTAGCAATTCAGAAGATTTGTGTGGGCTGGGCTTCCCCTGTAAACGTTTCCCTCTGTTAATGTATTTCCCCGACTCTACAAATTAAGAGAACCTGAAACTTGCAATAAAAACCAAAACAAAACAAAAGAAAATCTTTGTCAATTAATTTTGATGGAATCATGGTGATAAGACACTAGCACTGGACAGGAATTTGGAGACCCTTTACTGTTACACGTAGGGAAATTGGAACCTAGAGTAATGGGTGATGTCCCAAGTTCACTTGGCTGATAATGGCGGGAAGAAGGCTGCAACCCAAAGCTTTCATTTTTAGGCCAGACCTCTGCCCACCATGGCGGCCTCATCTTCTTCTCTGATCGTTGTTTTAAGTCCTTCAAGTTAAGCACATCCTTGGTGAGCCCAAGATTTTTTTCTTTTCTAGGAAATCACTTTTTTCTCTGGCTAAGAGTTTAGTGACTCAATATGAGAAAGAAAACAAAAAACAGTGTCGTGCTCCAGGAGCCTACGCCAATTCCATCGCCTTGAAGCCTGACAATGGCCAAAGCCTAATATAAATCCTGTGAGGGGAGAGACGAAGAAGCGGAGGGCCTAAAATCACCCCACTTATGGCCATAGATCCACCATTTGTTTACTGAGTGAACGCAAGACTCTGACAGCTGCTTGCCGGTGGACTCCGAAATTTCTTTGAGCTGGAAACAACCTTCACAATTCTCTGTGAGGAAGCAGAGCCCCAGAAAAGGCAAGTCAGGACTGGAATGCACACACCTGCCAGCTCTTAGCCCGATGATTGTCTACAACAAAATACTTTGAAGAGTCCGAGGAAGAGGTTTTTAATTGAAGACAGTGAGTGCAAATCAGGAAGTTGTGTCAAAAGTCAGAGCGCATTGGCAGTGATAATCACTACTGAGTCCCTCATATGTTCCAGGCACCGTTCCAAGCGCTTTCCGTGGATGGGGTCCTTCTTTCACTGGGCTATGCGTCAGCTCCACCACGTTATGTCCCAGCAACGATCCCTAAATCCCAGTGGCCTACAGCAGCAGAGGCTTGTTTCTCCCTTGTTGGATAGTGGTTGGGATGGCCGAAGTTCTGCCCCACATGGCTTCTTCCACGCAGGGTCCAGCATGAAGGAGGTGACCCTAAGTGAGATGTTGTCAGTCTTGTGGCAGAGGAAAAAGGGCACAGTGGCCCCGAAGCCTCCTTTCAGTCATGGCATATGTCACTTCTCCTTAAATTCCACAGGTCAAAGTGAGTCACATGGCCAAACCCGATGCCAATGAAAGGAACAGAGCCAAGTCATGCAACAGTGAGCAGCGATGTGAGGCAATGAGCATATATATATATATGTGTGTGTGTGTGTGTGTGTATATATGTATGTGCATATATATAAATATATATATAATTTAGACATATTCTATTTAATATATGTTACTATTAAAAATTTTTTAACATGGAAGGGAGAAAAATATTTGAAACAGTACTGCAATCTACCACAGTGGGAATCACCACTTTACATTTATTAGCTTTTTTAGTCTTCAGTAACAAAATGTACGAAATAGGTAAAAATACCACTTGATGCCGCGACATCAATACCGATACCACATGATGATCAATAGCGATATCACATGATGAAGCGACAGAGCTGGTATTTGAACCCAAGCAGCCTGACTCAGGAGCCCACACTTAAATCAGTAGGCCGTGTCACTTTTCATAATATGCTGCCTTTAATCGGATAGCCCTCTGACACAGTTCCTCTCTCCTCCTTCCCTCTGCCAACTAGTAAAGCCTGCCCGATGCCTCATGCCGAGACTTCAGCCATCTGTTATTTTTACCTGCATTGCCACATTCATTTATTTATTCAAAAAATATATATCAAGCGTCTGTGAGCTTAACATGATGCAAAACAGTAGGTGGAGAGCGGTTAGAAAGATAATTCGGGAATGGATGACAGGCCCTGCTCTCACAAACCTGGTCAGGCACCCACAACTCAAGCGCATGGAATAGTGATAAATTGTAACATGTCTGAACCCACGTGAAATTGCTGTGGGGAAGTCAGAAGCGATTTCTTTCTGAGGGGGGAGGCCTAGAAAAGGATGAGAGAAGGGCATTTAGTTTAGCCTCTGAAGGAGAAGTTGAGTGTGAAGATATGAGTGTGAGGGAAAGAAGGGGATGTGCGAAGGAAGGTAGCAGACGCGTTATTAGTTTGAGGCCCACACTCGGAGGGGGCATCAGAAGCCCTTATGCCTTCTTTCAGCAACACATATGCTGCCAAGAGTGAAGATCACCTTTGTCACTTGATTTTAAACTGCTGTTCCCATGCCAGGTCACACTGCCTGTCATGACTAATAATGATTATTTCTAGAACTCCCGTAATTATCCTTGCATAACACAATTATATTGCATTTGTTTAATAAGCATCAAAGCATTACTTTGATAAACATTATTTTCTGCAATATATCAAATATTTAAAGATCCTGTGTTGGCTTTTCTTCATCTTTAAAAATGATGCCAGCCACTTTAAAGAATGAAAGCAGATTTCCTGTCTTTAAAGGACCAATAGGCTCTGCAGTAAAACACAGTGGAAAGAAAGTATCATCAATTTATCGGTGAAAATTGTTTCCATTCATTCATTCATTCATTGAACCAACAAATATTTAGTGAGCACTTAATATAGATAAGCAATTATTCTAGGTATCAGGGAGGCAGCAACAAACAGGAGGCACAGATTTCAGCCCCCATGGATCGTGCATTTTGCTGAGTATGCAAAGAGATATTAATAATGAGAACCAAAAAGCTAAGTTGCACATTTATGGAGGAAGCAGACCTTGATTGTCAAGCTGACTACTATCCTTTTTCTTCTGCAGAATGTGGGAAGTCATTGAATTTCTTCTGTAGGGAAGTTGTCATGAGAGCTAGGCTTTAGGGGGTTAAGCAGGCAGCAGTATGTGTGTGTGTGTGTGTGTGTGTGTGTGTGTGTGTGTGTGTGTTGGGGGGGTGAATTAGAAAAGTACTTGAAATGAGAAAAGGATGTCCAGAAAACATCTGATATCCAGGAAACAGAAAAGCAGTCCTGAACCAGGGTAGTCAGAGTGAACGTAAAGCCTGGACAAGTTGTGAAAGATTGCCATGAGGCGGGATAGCAGGAAAGGAATTCCCAGTTGTGTAGATAGGAGACCGAGACAGAAGAAAGAATCAAAGTTCCCACTGTTTGCAGCTTTGTCTCCGGTAGGGGTAAGGTAGTTTAGCTCTAGAGGGGGCATTGATACCAGATGACCGCAGCTGCGAAGTTAGGCCTGAGGCTTAACAGCTGTGAAGCTTTGGGCAGGTTACTTAACCTCTCTGGGCTTCATTTGCCCAGTATGTGAAAGTGAAATGTAATCCCTAACTTGCAGGATTAAAGAAGACAATAATGTTCAGAGCGCAGACTATGCTCTCAATGACCACATTATTATGGTGATATGGAAGGTGCCCTGGCTTGGGGCGTGCATTTAAAGTAACCGTAGGACATCCAAAGAGAAGTGTCAGGTGGACAATCACAAAGGTGGGAGCTTTAGATGAGCCCCTGTATCAACTAATAATAGTATTTTTATTATAGGACCTCCAAAAGGAGATGTTAAGTTGATAATCAGAAAGATAGGAGCCTCCCATGAGTCCTTATATTAATTAATAGTAACAACATATTAATGTTTATTTTTGGGCATTTACTGTGCTGAACATTTGACAGGCTATAGCTCCATTAGCCTTCATAGCAAGCCTATAAGGAAGATTTGGTTGTCACCACTGTTTTATTTTATTTTTTTTAGATTTTATTTATTTATTTGACAGAGAGAGAGAGATCACAAGCAGGCAGAGAGGCAGGCAGGGGGTGGGGGGGAAGCAGGCTCCCTGCTGAGCAGAGAGCCCGATGGGGCTCGATCCCAGGACCCTGAGACCATGACCTGAGCCAAAGGCAGAGGCTTTAACCCACTGAGCCACCCAGACACCCTGTCATCCCTATTTTATAAATGAAAAAACTGAGATTTAGTTGGCCAAGTTTAGCCAGCTAATGAGAGGCCAAACGCGAATTCAGGTCCCCTTGACTCCGAAGCCCAGACCCTTCATGTTCAAGGTTTGGAGTGGCAAACTGGAGGTGGCATGGAATCCGGCTTGAGAATTCTAACTCCCTCCGGCCCAAGCACCTGCAGACACACCCACGCCACCACGGTGGCTGGCCCCGCTGGGCTCATGAGGTCCGCCTGAAGGGAGCCACCCTTCCCACCTGAGCACCCCCCATCTGTGGATTGGAGCAGAGTTTGTTGTTCCCCTCAGATCCCAGTCAGTCAGCCTCCTCATGACCACAGACAGTTCTCTGGGCTCCAGAAAGGTAGTCACAGTCGTTCCAGGCTATCTCCTTTCTCTGGGAATTTTGACCAATCCCCCTGGGGCTGGGAGCCAAGGCTGCAGAAATGCACCAACCCAGGAGATGAGGTTGAGTCTCAGGTTCACTCTGGGCCTCCACCATTTATACCCGTGTGATTTGGGGCAAGCCCCTATCCTTCTGGGGCCTCTTTTCCTTCCTTTTTTGCAAAGCAGAGACAATGGCCCGGGCACAGATCAAACAACCAGGAAATGAAGGCATCTGCAGAAGGAATCACTGTGTAAAGATCTGCTGCTCTCTGTGGCATCGCCGGGTCCTAACAGTGGCCAGTTGGGGGGAGTGAGAAAAATCCGGGCTCTTAGCCCCCAGAAGATGTCAAAGTCTTGAGCCCCAAAGTGCTTCCAAGGGAAACCTCGCCTGACCCTGTCATCAGACTACCCTGAACTTTGGTAAAACCTATTTTAACTCCTCTTTTGTTTCCCAAGTGCAGCCACAGTGAGTCATTTTCCACTCGAGAAAAAGTGTCACATTCGCAGTTCTGCCCCTTCTATTTTGATGTTAATTTTAGCATTACCTGTGTGGATTGCTGGGTTTTAATCCAAAACAAGCCCTGCTAGGAATAGAACAGAGGCAGCTCTCTGACTCACTTCACAGTTTAAGAATCAAGCATGTTAATAGCTTTGCCATTTCTCAGTGAGCACATTCGGGCAACAAAGCCTACTGTGGTGTTCTGTCCTCATAATTTTCCGTATGAGCATCTGAGAAATTGGCTTTCAAAATATCCAGGGCACAAGATGGCATCTGCCTGCTAGTGTTTGGGAAGAATTTGATATTATCAGAAGAAAGCACGATGCCCATTGTCCTATGTGTAAGTCAGGGGAGCTTGACTTTGCTTTTTCTTTTAAGCCAATCCCTTTAAAATATTAACTCGTCCCAGTGAGCAAAGACCTGCCTTTTTTCTGAACCTTCCGCTTCTCCCTTACACGGTCTCACAAGCAGGCATTTTCCTGTTTGTCTTTTTCTTTTCTTTTAATGTACGATCTGGCCTGTCGAAGGAGGCACCAAAATGCCAGAGCAGTCGAGCGAATAATCGGCATTTACTCTGGGCTCCGCCACGTTTTCCAACCAGAAGGACGACAGAGTTGAGTGAGTGGGGGTCTCTCCGCATGTGGCTTTGTGCAGCAGGCCTGCCAAGCATTACTATTCCAGCCCTTAAACCTGTGCCAGACTGTTAATATCTTAATGCTTATTCAAGTGTCAGGAAGTGCTGGCAGATGTCAGGGAGAATGGGAGGCTGTCAATAAGGAAATTACTTACATTCACAGGGTGATTGCGGCAGTCTGTCAGGTAGCGTTTGAAAAGAAGGGAGCAGAGGGGGGAAGAAAAAGAAGGTGGCAGCAAACAGCGTTGGGGGAGGGGCCCGTTTAGGTCTACAAATTGTTTAAAGATAGCTTATTTTCCTTCCATTTCTAGAGCTAACCCCCAGACGCGGCAGTCATAGGTCAGTCAGTAACCCAGGAGTTGTCTATTTCTGGGGACGTTCAACAAGAGCCGTGAGACGGGGGCCTTTTGTGTGTCACCCGTGACAAATAATTCAGCTTCTTTCCTGAGCGGCGGGAGTCCGTCCTCTGGTCATCGGGAAACACATACGGTTTTCCATACTTTATAGATTTCACTCAACGACTCCTAAGTACCTGCTCTGTGCCAGGTGTGGTAAAGAACCCAGTGACTGAATGTACGCGGGAAATATATTTTAAAACACATTCTTTACATTCGAGAGAGGAAAAGGCATCCTCTTTGCTGTGCCATTTTAAGATCACGAATGTGAACTCGGTAGAATCCCACCCATGCAGATGTAGCAGGGCCTGCCTGCTTGCTTGCCTGTGTGACAGAGGGGGGTTGAGGATCGGAGCTTCTGGAGAGAGGCTCGTGGGCGATCTTGCCTTTGAATGCTTCTCTTAGTTCTGGATTTGCCACAGTAATTCTATTTATTGCCTCCTTATGCCTGTAAAGCTCTTTCCCTGTCTTGTTTCTGTACTGGTCTTTACACCCTCCCGTACCCCATTCTTCCATGTACATCTGTGTGTGTGCTTGGAGATGGGGGGACAGAAATACCGTGGGCATTAGTCAGTACTCAGGCACACGGGAAAATGCCCGTATGTAGTTACACAACTTGCCTTTGAAATGAAAGGTCAGGACCCCCAGAATCACCCTGGAAACATGAGATACCTCCAGTGTTTGTCTCTGATGATGAGAAAAACACCACTGCATTTAAAGGGAACATGGCAATCCCATTTGTAGTTAATGGTGGCTTATGGGCGCTGCTTGCACTTAATGTCCCATATCTCCTATTTAACATAGCCTCCTTTACTATTTTAGAATTTCTCCCAGAAGGAAGAGGAGAGAGGAAGTCAGGCACATGTGTTAGTTGCTTCTAGACTACCTAAGGAAAAGCAAATATCTTACTGATGGAAACTCCAGGGTAAAGGGGCCCAGAAGTATAGGAACTGAGGACAGGGAACTTTTCCCCAGAGCGCCCGAGTCAACTGAACTCCTGAAAGATACCCTGCCGGGGGACCAGACTCCGTGGGAACCAAACCAGTGGCTTGAAGGGCGGAGCAGCGACAGTCTAGACCTCCCTTGGCCAGGGAGGTGGCTCTTGTCCATCCCTCTGGGTCCCACTCCCCACCTCCCTTCCTGGCCCCCCTTCCTGGCTGGCTCTTGTCCCTGCCCCCAGATGAAGTGGTGTGGAGTTAGGACTCAGGATAAGAGTGCGCTCCTGTCCACGTCAGCACAGCCGCCCAAAATGCCCTAGACCACCTGCTGGTCTAGCCGTGGACTCCCGGACTCCGGATACCTACCTCCAGCAGTTGAACACTCGTCGTGCACGAGGATCCCGCCCTCTGAAGCGTCCCCTGACCCTCTGAAGTGCTCTCCTCAAAGGGGCAGAGGCAGATTTCTGTCTGAAAAAATGTGGGATCGCTGAACTCATCCCGTGGGATTCTTTCAGGGACACCTCACATTGCAGGAAGTAGTCAATAAGTTTCTATCAACTTACCTCGCAGCTTTCCTTCTTTTCCTTGCTGAAGCACAGAGTCATCGGGCCGGAAGCTCTCTGTGGCCCACATAATAGCTTTGAAACATCTTTCCTCAGGAGAGCTAGAGAGCTTCCTCACCTTCCTTGTCCTAACCCACCCAAGTGAAGTCAGTCCAATCCTTTCTTCTATATGCTACCATAGTAAGCTCTGGGTAAAACACTGTGCAAATCAATCAATCAATCCAATAACTAAGGCTAGAAGAAATATTGAAAACCACAGAAAAATATGCTACCAGCCAGACATGAGCAATATCATGACAAAACCCTGAGATATTCAAAAAAACACGAGCTAGACATTAAGCTTCCTGTATGCATCTATTTTCCCACTTGGTTACTTACCATATACCACTCATTTTATTGAAGCACTCTGTTTTTAAAAATTAAAATCCATAGCATTTTCAAATCATTTTCTTTTTCTCCCCTCTCCTTTCATGTTTATGATTGCTAAGTTTATTATTCTAAATCTTTATATTTCCTATATCCTATTCTCTAAGTAGATATGGGTCACAGAGTAATGAGAAAATTAAAAATAACAAGGCAAACAACTACCATTAAGTGCTAGGATAATGTCCTGAACCATTGCCCCTATGTTATAGGTGAGGATTAGGGCTTAGAAATGTTAAACAACTCAAGGTCTCTGGTTTTGTAATCTCGCTCGAAGGCCAAAGTCCCTCAGGGCCTGCCCTGGACTAGGACTGATGCCAATTTAAATATTCATATAATCTTATAACATCTTGTATATTTCCTTCATACTTCTTATGAAAGTTTGTAATTTTACTTTTTTTGTGTCATTATCTGATAAATATTTTTCCCCCCTTGACTCTCCGTTGGAGGATAGCAGAAACCACATTTATTTTTGCTATTACTGAGCCTGATATATAGTAGGATTATAAGACATCTTGAATGAATGAATATTGGAACGACTTAATAAATAAATGAGTTCTTATCTGTCCAACAGAAATCCAAGGTTTTAGTGTAGGCAGCAAGATTGCTATTTTTTTTTTAAGGTTTTTTTATTTATTTGACAGAGAGAGATCACAAGTAGGCAGAGAGGCAGGCAGAGAGAGAGGGGGAAGCAGGCTCCCCGCCCAACAGAGAGCCCAGTGCAGGGCTCGATCCCAGGACCCTGAGATCATGACTTGAGCCGAAGGCAGAGGCTTTAACCCACTGAGCCACCCCGGCGCCCCAGTGAGATTGCTATTTTAATGAAGTTCTAGGCGACAGAATATGCAAAGCGCCATATAATATGCAACATTAAACTGAACTGCCTGGGTTTAAGCCGCAGCTCCAAAGGTGGCTTTTTCAGTCTGTTTGAGCTTGGACACGTTACTTGACCTCTCTGTGTCTCAGTTTCCTCATTTGCAAAACGGAGATAGTAACAGAACTTACCTTGTATAGTTATGAGCATTAAATGAATGCATAACCTCTCAGAAGAGTACACGGTACTTAGAAAGGTCTATGTACATGTTAGATATTATCACTACTCAGGAATTTACTCAGCACAGAAAAAAAAATAAAATAAAATACCCCAGGCTAATTTCATTCAAAGAGTCTTATCAATAATATTTATTCACTGATTCAAATCCCCTGTTCTGGTCCTTCTTAGGGGAGGATCCTAACGGTGTTACTCTCAAAGTGGCTTTTCAGGTTCCAGGTTTTTCACTCTCAGGCAGAAAATACCCAACATGAGTCCATCTGGAGATTTCTACTAATCTTTCACCCCAAAAGTTCAGACAGAAAATATTTAGCAAATATAAGTTATTTTAAAATTTTGAGCATACATTATAAATAAATATTTTTAAATGTCTACCACCGTCCCATTGGGCCCACATCCTCCATGATGGTTATCAGCAACTGGGGGATGAGGCATCACGGTCAAGGGCCAGACCTAGAGGCCCTAAGTCTCAGATTTCATCACCGCCCTGTGCATTATTGGCCAGGAGGCCTTAACTACTTCTTGTCTTTCTTGTCTTGTTTCCTTAACTGGAAGCTGGAGAGGACTTTAGATTGCTGTAATGGTTAAATGAGATCAAGTTCTCGAGACCTTGGTAAATCAGAAATGCTTAGTACAGGTGGGTTTCCTGTTAGCTCCTGCCTTCTTATGTTCCTTTTTATAGCTACCCACCCAGAATTGAACCAATACTCTGCTATCCTTCTGTGCCTTCTCTGATCATTTTTTCATTGTTTCTCCAGCCTTCCTATGACCAGGGTCATCAAGGGGCCCTTTGCCCCTTCCCATTTTCCAGGTTTTCTCAAGGCTCAAAGTTAAATAACAGTGGAGTCTTAGAAAGTGAGCCATTCAATCAAAACACCTGCGTGGGAATTTGTCTCCACTTCTGCTTCCAACTTGCTCCTTGCCTTGGAGCAATTTATTTAACCTTTCTGGCTTTCTCTGCGCTCCTCTGTAAAAGTGAGACTAATTCTCCATGATGTGCATTTTGGAATCGGGTTCTCATTCCTCTGCCCTATCTGTTCACATCTGTGTCATAACAGCAGTCACAATGGTACTATTTTTGATTTACACTTTTCCAAGTCGTTCCTATCTATTGTATTATTTGGTCACCATTTCAAAGTGGTGAAGTATTCCAGTTGGGCTCTCCCCCTATTTCCAGATAAGGAAATTGAGCCAAGACAAAGGAGGACGTATGACTTGGCAACATTACAGAGATCCTAGAACCCAGAGGTTCTAGGATTCTATTTTACTGTGGCCCGTACAGCTTTTCTGGTCCACATGCTGTATGCACAGCATGGGGCAAAACGCTAGCGATAACAGCGACAGTCCCACGGGTTTTTGGAATAGAACACATACACACAGACAACTGGGAACTGAAAGTTCTAGATGGAAGAACCTAATGAATAAACCACAATTTCCTTTCACTCTGTTGTCTGTGAAAACAGAATCCCTTCTTCTTAGATGGACGTCCCCTATCTTTGTAGGAGAGAGCCCCAGCTCTCGTGGATTCCATGAAGAGCCCCATGAGAGAAAGAGATTCATTTTACTTTGACATCATTACTTCAACCTCATGTAAGCACTGGCCTTGGGATGGACGTCTCTCAACAGTGGTCTTTTTGGACTTTAAATAGTGCATGTTTTAATGTATTCTAAAATGTGGACCTGCTGTAGAGCAACAAAAACGAAAATTGGAAATTAAATTGGTAAGTTTTCTTCTGAATCCATGGTTTAGGTCTGGGTGTATGGGAAGTACACAGACTTTTAGTTTCATTTTTAGTGAAATTGAGACATAATAGGATTTACTCTGAAACCACACAATTTGTGTAAGAGCTGAAAGAACAACTGGGTTATTTTCTATTTTTCTTAAAAAACTACATTTTCCTAGGACTTTTGACAACGCTTTTAAGGAATATTTAAGTTTTTGAACATGTCGTGCAGTCACACGGTTTAAACGCGGTACAGTGTGACAAGGTGCCTGTCGTGTGAGAAGTTTCCTTCCTGTCTGTCCCTCTTGCTGCGTTCCACCTACTAGTTCTCATCTCTTTCCCAAATAGCTAACCACCTATCAGTTCCTTGTTTATCTTCCCATAGATTTTTTTCATATAAGAAATAATACAATACAAATATATATGGCTTCTTATTGTATCCTTTTATGTACATTATGGCACACACCACGTAACAACCTGACCTTCTTTCACTAAGTAGTATAGTACATGAGCATTACATATCCGTACATAGTTTCCTTATCATTTTCTACTATGCTTGCAAACTCTTTGATTCTGTGAATGTGTCAGAACTTATTTATCCAGTTCTCTAATGATGGACAGGTAGTTACTTCTGATCTTTTACTTGAGGAAACGCATAACTTTGTTCATGTGTTATTTCACGTAAGGAGAAGAACGTATCTTTAGGATGATTTTCCTTAGCCGCTATTGGTGGATTCAAAGATTCATGCATTTGTAATCTTCCACAACAGTGGATTTTTATTAATCTGATGAGCTAAAGAAAAAGATATCTCGGTGTAGCTTTAATTTACATTTTTGTTAATATGAGTCAGATTGATCATTTTTCCTCGGCGTAAAAACCATTTCAGATACAAACTCGTATGTTCGATCCTTTGCTGAGTTTCTCTCAGTTGGTGATGATTTTCAATTAGTGCGAGCACAATACATAAGCATATATTTACTATTTTCCTACTTTGCTAATGGGATAAGCTTTTCATTTAGGAGAAAGTGACCATTCTTATCTCCTTTGCATTTAAAGTTATAGATGGTTAGTTTTGGCAAACCCTAACGAGCCATGCATCTTTTTATTCTGTTTTTAAGATCTGGCCAAAGTTGAATTCAAACAAATAGAAGTATAACTATGCCATGAGAGACTGTGGACTCTGAGCAACAAACTGAGGGTTTAGGAGGGGTGGGGGTGGGGGGCTGGGCGAGCCTGGTGGTGGGTATTGAGGAGGGCACATACTGCATGGAGCACTGGGTGTAGTGCAAAACAATAAATCTTGTAACACGGAAAATAAATAAATAAATAAAATTTTAAAAAATTAAAAAAAAAAAAAAGAAGTATAACTATGCCCAAAGCCCTTCTCTTTCCACTGCATCCCTGCATATAGTTGAAATTTGCTCAATATATTTTGAAAGGAACAATTACAACCAGAACAAACTCCCAAACTTTCTTCTTCCGTAAGTAATTTTAGAATCATTCCACCAGTCCTAACAAGAAGAACTGGAAGAAGTGATAAGGTGAAAGAAAAAAAATGGAATTGTCTGCCACAGAACCAGTCTAATAGTATAGCTAAATGACTGTTCTTTTTTCCTCTCTTGGATGTTTAAAAATGCTTCTTTTTCTATTGATATATAGTTTTCAGAAATTTGAAAAGTAGTGGCTTGTTCCGATGTGGCTGAACATGTTCTAAAGTTAACCTACTGACTTCCTAGTGGCCTAACTAGAAGAAAAGGAGACGCTAGAGTATGAAAGGGGGATGAGGTTGCCCATGCACTGAATATTGATGAACGGATTGATGCAGCCTATAGTACTGAGCAGCTGGTATGAGCCAGACACTGCGAATGGGTATTAGTAAGTGAGAAGGGGCAGGCCCTTGCTTTCCCAGAGCTGGTGTTCTAAACCTGTCCCTCCTTACCCTGATTACAGTGAAAATCACTTGGGGAAGCTTCACAACTCAACGAACGGACCAAGAAACCCTAAGGATGCAAGTTGGGAACAAATATTTTTTAAAATTCCCCAGATGACTCTAAAGGAAGCTAGAGTGGAAAACCACTGGGGTAGCCATGTCCCGGAGATGCCTACCAAACCACAAAGTATTTTGAAGAGGAAGTGGTCATGGAAATTTTGATATGATGTCATATGAACTACCTAGCGTCGACTTTGAGGCATTTTGGGCACAATCTTTAGCTTAGAAAGCAATAAAGCCTTAAGAGCAGCATTCCAGTTTAAAGGTAAGTTGGAAGATAGAAGAACAGGTTAAATGGCACCGCCGGGGAAAACACTGGACAAATCCAGACTGTGGTACTTCTCCAAGATGAATGGCTTGGTTTCTTCCAAAAAGGCAATGTCAAGAAAAGCAGAGAGGGCTCGGACTGAGGTGGAGACAGATATAGATTAACAGAAAATAAAGAAACAACCCAATATAACACCTTGATTACATCCTTGTTCAAAAAGGATGGGAATAATTTCTGTGGACAATTTAGGAAATATTTAAATATTTAAATATATACTAGAAATGAGATGATATTAGTTAATATGGTTGATTTTTACTAGGTATTAGATATATCATTACCTATGTACAAGGATGTCCTTATTTTTAGGAGACGCATGCTAAAGTATGCAATGGTATCAGCAACTTTCAAGTGGTTTTTCAACAGAACGAAAGCCACATGTAGAGGTAAGCAAATACAGTCCTACTTTTTTAAGGAGTTTGAAAGAGGCTGAGGCATTAAAGAAGAGACAGGCTGCTGCATAGCGATGATAATTATATTTAATTAACTACCATTTCTTGAGTTTTATGTGCCAGATACTGTACTAATGACTTTATATGCAGGATATTAGTTCCTTTTTAAAACAAGCATTATTAGTATTTTAACTTTACAAATGAGAAAACTGAAGCTTGTAATAAGTAAACAACTTAAGTTCACACTGAGCCAGAATTTGAACCAAGTTCTTCCTGTTTCCACTGTGGGTGATCTTGATTATTACGCAGCATCGCCCCGCCTCCAAACGGTACTGCAACCACATATGTGGTCATGGAAAGCGCACAAGCTGTGGACTTACTTCCATTGCAAGAGCCATCACAGGGCAAATCCATCTGATGTTTATGTGTCTGCTCCCTGGACTGTGTCCTCCTTGTCATACAGAGACCATAGCTAGGCTGAGCTGGGTCTGAATCTTGGATCTGTCATTTATTAGACATTTGTTCTCAGGCAACTTTTTAAAAAACTTCCCTCAGTTTCAGTTCCTCTTCTAGGAACTGAATCCTCTTATAGGATTGTTAGGCAGATTAAATAAATATATAGAAAAAGCACTTAGCACAATCCCTGGTATACAGTAAATGCTGAATAAATGTTAATCACCCATCCCATAGCTTTTAAAAAATTTACTTTGAGTGGATACAAATGACTCCTGCTTATACAGAAAAACCCCTGATGCTCAAAGTGATTGCTAGTGCTGGATCCAGCAATCATTGACTATCGACTTGTCATCAGGGATCATGGCTTTGAATCCCTACAACCTACAACAGCAGAACTCAGCAAGTAGGCACAAGTATGTGTTTGTTGTCAATCATTGTTATGATAGTCATTATGATTCATACATTAAGGCTGTGAATTTATTAGACCTCTGCCTTCTTTTAATTAGTGACACCACAACCCACTGATAGAGGTAGGTCATCCTAAAGCTGAAGACTTAAAACTATGAGCTATATTTGTCCTCGACTCAGGTGACCGAGGACCTAACATCTTCTGAGCTAAAACGTGGGCAGAGAACAAAGGAAAGTGCTTCAAAAATCTCTCTTGGAGCCAGCAGGCACACACTGGTTCAAAATAGCCCTAGCCTGAAGGTGTTCCATGGCCCATAGGATCTGCAACTCCATCTACTTTATGGACAGGCTGGTTGAGCAAAGGGGAATATTTTAGCGAAAGTGAGTTAGGGGAACTACATAGTAGATCAAGAGGTAGCAATATTCTCATTTATTCAATCGATATTGAACACCTACTCTACACCAACTATTGCTGTGGGCATTGGGGTTATAGATAAGGTCTTTGTTCACATAGGCTTTTTATTCTAATTATTCTATTAAAATACTTATTCCAAATTTAATTCTAGTAGTAATTACATAAATGGATTAAAAAAAAAGGTGATTTTAGAGAGTGCTAATATGATCCTAAGGGTTGCTTGAAGGGTCTCTTCCTTCTTAGAAATGACCTAGAACTAAACTCTTCTGGCAATATTCATGACTGACGCCTTGTCCTACACATCTTGCTTCCAGAGAAGCCTTTCTTGACACCATCTGAGAAGGGCTCCCCAGCTGTTCTCTATCTCAGTAAATGACCACCGTGTGGGATGATTGGTTGTTTATTTATTTCCCTGTTTTAAGTCTGTCTTGCCCACATGGAGGGAAGTTCCATGACACCAGGAACCTTGTCTATTTTGTTCTCATTGGGTTCCCAAGGCCTTTTCCGTGGAAGTTTCTCTCTCCAGTACATACCCATAGAGTTAGGGCAACTAACCATCCCAATTTGCCTGGAGCTG
This sequence comes from Procyon lotor, assembly GCA_028646535.1. NCBI lineage: Eukaryota > Metazoa > Chordata > Mammalia > Carnivora > Procyonidae > Procyon > Procyon lotor. The sequence continues at coordinate 54,785,183 of CM053604.1, read as the reverse complement.
AAGATCTGCCCCAGACATGTGCTAAAACCAGCACAAAACCAAAGTGATTGTGGTCAGGTCACCCTGCATGGAATGCATATCCTTTGGATAAGAAATTAGTCCCAGACCTTGCATTACTGAAGTTGAATCTCAGATCTCATTACACTAGACCCAGAGCAGAGGTGTCACTATGCCATGATACAGTTACTGGTAGTCACAGCCTCTACTGTAGGCCAAGCCTCAGGGAAAAGTGAAAGTAGATGCCCAGGGACTCTTTCAAACATCACAATCACTATAATGATGCAGACATTAAACTCCAGGGAAAGGATATGGCCACAGTCATAAGGTCAGTGGGGTTAGGGCAAGTCTATCACTGCCAGGCTTCTTCAAGCCTCTTGCCTGGCTGCTGAGTTATTCAGATGAAACTGGTCTAAAAATGAAAACTTAACATGAAGTAGTATTTGACAGTGAGAAAACACCTCTGAAATCGTGTCATCGAATCCCCTCATTTTACAGTTGAAGAAACTCAGAATCTGAGTGTTAACTTCTTTAGCGAAGAGCCAAGTTTTACAGGATCTTCTTTATTTGTTCCCACACAGCAGGGTCCTTTTGAAATATTGGTCACTGCCCTTGCTCTCTAGGTGAGAAAATGGGTGCCTTCCATTGTTTGCTCTCAACTAGCTCTCCTGTTTTACATTTCTTTCCTCATTTTGTGTGCTTTGGAACAAGTTCTGCCAGCCTTTTTTTTTTTTTTTTTTTGCATATGACTTATTTCAATATACTGGTTGTTTCTCCTCAAAAGGATTCCTGTTTAACAGGTTCAAATATTCCCTCATGCCCTAAAAACTTCTGTAAAAATTTCTAGGGCCTAATAGGCATCTTACTTGTCAGGTGAGATGTTCCTGGAGTTTATGTCATTGAGATACACTTTAAAGGACTGGTTCCAGCATTATATGTGGGTTTTTCTCACCAAGGGAAAAACACAGAATAAAATTCACATTCATTTTTATTTTGTTTGTGTTATGAATCAAAAAATGAGACTATGTCTGCCATTAGCCTTCATGTGAGAGCGGGGGCAGGGCTAACCCAAATCGCATCTATTTAGAGATATTTTCAAAACAGTATGTCCTAGTTCAACTATTTTGGGGAAAAAATAGAATTTGTTGTTAGTATTTTGGAAGTTAGAAAGTTTGGATTCACAACTGCCTTTTGTAATATCTGGTGTTTAACTTTTAACTTAGGGAGGAAGCGCATTTCAAAAAAGGGTTATGGGTTCTGAAAAAAAAAAAAAACAACAACAAAACAGAATGACCCAAGACAAATGTTTTATTTATCTGGGGAAACTTTATTCAGACTGAGGCATCTTATTTGACCCTCTGTTATAAATTTCTTGCTGTAAGAGATATGAAGTGCATACCTCCACAAAGAAGGCCTTAGTCTTTCTCAAACTTATTTGCTTACAAGCCTTCTCTTAGGAGATAATCTCGTTAAATCATTGAGCAATAGTCTGGGCCAGAGAATTCCTCTTTTCTTCCAATTGCCCTAAACTCCACCTCTACAAGCAATAGCTATGTCCTTCCACCGCACTGACTCATCTGTACACATCTCCAAACATATACTTTGACTCTCTCAACAGACCTGACGTAAATGGGCCATTCCATGAATAGGGAGACATGTCCATATATTCAACCTCCATTTTCCTTTAGTTCTTGACCATTCTTCAGAGACAGCTAATTGGAGATAATCGTGAATAATTGCAGATTCTAAAATTATCACTAGTTAATTCCAGGCCCTGGAAACGTTAATCATACACTAGTGGTGGTAGTCTGAGGGAGATTTGACTTTAAAGCAGGTCTCAGTCAAGAATCAAAGCCCTTTTGTGTGTATACTCACCATATGCATCACTGTCTGAGAAGGGACACATGCAATCACATCAAAAAGCAAGAGGAAACGAATTTTGATAAACTTTGTGAGATGTATAACATTCTTTAACAAACTTTTCACACATTATACTTTTGTATGGCAAGACCAAAGAAAACTCTGCACTTCTGACTGTCATACTTTATAAATGATTAATCAGTGAGCAGAACAAGCTAAAACAATAACACTACTTATATATACTGCCTTATAATATTTATAATGTATATAATACTTATAATAAGTATATACTTATATATACTGCCTTATAATGTAAGTTTTAAATATAGAAGTCTTAATTAAGGGTATGCAGTGTATCTCTATGAAAATATCCAGCTATAATTATAAAAATTGGGGGGGTTTGTTGGAGAAATTTACGAAATTTTTAAAAAGTATAAACACTTGGGCATCCACCACCTACAAATGATAAAAATGGATATTTTGTCATATCTGCCTTATATCTTTCTTTAAGAAAGAAATCAAGCACAACACAAAAATTTGTAGCCCCCTTTGCCTTCATCTTCTTCCCACCTTCACCCCTTCCCAGAGACAACTGTTCTTTCTAATTCACTAGTGAAATACAATTAAACTCTATGATCTGCTCTGTTTGTTTTTGTGCAGAAAATATAGTTAGCATTATATTTTCTATAGCAATATCTAACCATATGCACAGAAATGCTGGTTTTCCAATGAAAATAATATTATTTCTCAAAATAAATATTTGGATATTTTACCAAATAAAACTTGACAAAATTATCTAGAAATTACAAGGCTGTAATATTTTTTTAAAACAATATAGTCTTATTAAAATAAATTATTTTAGTAGATGAAAGAGAAAATATGTTAGACATGTGTTTTCATGATGATAACAGTAAATGCTTACTAGAGAAACTTTTGGATCAACGTAATTTCTTGAATATACTTTATGATGTCTGATGAATAGTTTACGCCATGGTTACTTTAATGATAAAGCAACTAAGAGTTTACTATTTTACTCTCTTGAATATTAAATAAGATAAATGGTATTGGCAATGTTCAGAGAATTCTAATGAAAAGTATTAGCAACATCTAGAGAATTCATTTCATCAATAAATATTTATTATCTTGAGAATATTTGTCATCAGCATTTGAAAACAAATTGTACCTTCTACTGTGTCAGAGTAGCTCCATAGATGTCACCCCTGCAGAAATAATTAAGAAATAAAATCATGTAGTTTTTGAAGTTTTGGGCTTATCATCCAGGCTCTTTGACTTGTATAACTTGGCTATTTTCTTATTGGATGGCCTTGGAAAGATCAGTTAATCTGTCTAGAATTCAATTTCCTTTAAAAAATGCCTTGGTTGGTGGCATGGGGGTGGGGAAAGATTAAAAGAGATGGTCATTAATATTTCTACCAGTTCTAAAATTTTATTATTCTATTATTCATTTTCTCCCTTCTCCCTTCCCACTCAATGTTCTAGGACATAGACTGGTAATTAGTCAAAACTGAGGAGATTTTCTAGCAAAGTAATCAGACTTAACATTAAAGGCTGTAAGAATTTGAAACAGAAAACCTTACCTTAATTCACTTTAAGATCAATTTATTCACAAGAAAGCTGACAAAAACTGCTAGAAAGAAAAAGTAGAAGTAGAGAAATACATTTATATTTACTATTCACTATAAAGAGTTTATAGGATGAATACTTATCTAAACAAACTCATGTTGAACAAATTTGAATTTACACTCAAAGAGCATTACATCTTGTCAAAATGCTGCATGCGTAAGGTTATGAAATATTTCTTTGTGCAGAAAAAAAATAAGTCGCTATGCATGATATAACCAATGAAGATGATGAGATTGTCTCATAACCTTATGATCAGTCCAAGTTATATTATTTCTCAACATCAATACCCCTCCTGAGGATATTACAAATAATTACTTTGTATGAGTAAATAAGAATGGATGAATGAGTGAAATAGTAACGCTGATAAAGGAAAAATAATAACTTTGCCTTTCAGCAGTTCTTATCTAGCATAAATGAAGATCCGTTAATTCTTTACATCTCCCTAGGGGATTTTGAAAACCTACTATATCTGTTGTGGAATTTCCCACGGGGTAGTACATTCTTTTGTACAACTTAAGGTCTGAGAGATAGAAAGTGAAAATCACATGGGTCTGTGGAAGAGACTTCCCTGGACTTATCTTTTTTAGTCATTTCCTTTGTCTTTAGGAGTATCTTCTTAGCAAGTTTAAATGAATAACTATCTGTAGTATTTTTAGTGATCCCAGGAAAGGGAAATATATGCCTCTGTAATGACAACTGTCAGAATTAAATGACCCTCACTGACCCAATGTTCTCCCTGAAGGAGAGAGTGGATGTGAAAAAACATTGTAAACTATAATAAATGTTGGGAATTTCTATTGAGATGATCATTCCAAGACTGATCCAAGCACATGTTTCATCACAAAATTCCTTCAGAATGGCGGGGCTATAAAGGTGTTCACACAGTTGGGCAGGGACTGGGGATCTTCCATATCTAAATCTTAACGTCTTGCTTTCATCATCCTTCTCTCAGGTTCAAGGGAAATACAGGTACACAGGTCAATGCCAAACACACACACACACACTTCCAGTGAAATTCCAGTGCGGTCCACCTAGTCAGCTAGGTTGGCCCATAGACAGAATTCCCATGACACCAAATCCTGCCAAGCAGCCTCCTTCAGCCTTTTGCTCTAAGCTCTCAGGTGATGAGGAAAGGGAAGCTCAGGAGAAGCCCACTGAATGGCAAGGAGAAGATAAGGGATTTTCTCTAAGGTCTGGAGCTGGGCTGATCTAATTGGCCTGTCCACCATCTTGCACGGTAACCCCCCTTAACCATTGCTGCCCCGGGGGAGAGAGTCCAAAGAGAGGGGATTCCCAAACAGGAGTCTTGTGGCTCCAAAATATTTTTGTCTTGACTTAGCCATACCACGATAGTATTTCCTCATCCTGTGTGAAAGGGGTGCCGGTGGGAGTGAAATAGCTATATTTCACAGTAACAGAACTTGCTTAGGTCGTATTAACATAGCTTGCTTAGGAACTGTTAAGTGATTTTCTCAAAATTGCATTTGATCATTCTTCATGTTTTTGCCTTATAAAATTCTCATGAATCTTTTGTTCAAATACAAGACAGGCAATGCACATCATACTTAGCAGGTTTGTTTCCCTCGGCTTTGAAAGTGAGAAGGCCATGGTTGTGGTCTAGATTGATTGTTGATAAAAGTAGGGTGATCAGTGCCTTTGTTTTCTTATCTGTATAAGCTCGGACTAAAATGCCTTATGCTTAAACTGCTCATCTCCATATTCCAGAGTGACACTGAGAAAATAAATGAAAGAGAAAATGTCAAAGTGTTTTGGAGAGTTACTTGGCCATTTCACAATGCCTTTTAAAATCCAGAGAGAGGGAATTCAATGCTGAAGAAGGCTGCTGTTCCACCTTGGATATCTTTAATGTTTTTCTTACACGGAAGCTGTGATCCATTCCCTTATTCTTTTCTCCCTTTAGTTCTATTTTGTGCTCTGGAGCCTCATTTGTCTTTCATAGGGCACGTTTTACATATTTGAAGGTAGTTATGCTTTGTGAAATTTTCATTTAAAGGTCAAGTGTTTCAAGAAGATCATAAACCAGGGCTCCTGGGTGGCTCAGTCAGTTGAGTATCCAACTCTTGATTTTGACCTAGGTCATGATCTCAGGGTCCTGGGATGGAGCCCCCATCGGGATCCATGTTCGGTGCATAGTCTGCTTGAGTTTTTCTCGCTCTCCTCTTCTCCCTGCTTTCTCTCTCTCTCTCTCATATAAATAAATAAATCCTTAAGAAAAAAAGAAAACCATAAACCATGATTAATATTGAACTTGATTAATATTGAATAAATATTATTTGTCTTCTAGTTTTAATAGCAATATCTTAGACATGTAAAATGAGTCACATTGATGATGTATTTTTTCAGACATTATTTCACAAATCTTACAGTCAGTAATTAAACCCATTTTATAGAGTAGGAAGACCAGAGCACTGGAACTAGAAAAAGACAAAGGTTTAATTTATGGTTTCTTCAGGTATATGGCCATGGCAAATTACTTACCTTCCTAGGCATCATTCCTTCATCTCAGAAGTGGAGAAAATAGTACCTATCTCTCAGAGTTTGGGCAAGGATCAAAGATGATGTAAGTAAAAAAAAAAAAAAAAAGCAACACAAATATGGTGAAATACTCAACAGAAAGTAAAAGAAGTGAACAATGTCAACATATATCAACATGGAAAGATGAGCAAAATCAAAAGTTGGAGGGAACATATTGAAAAACAGAATAAGATGGATTGTACAATAACATTTAGTAAATTTACTCATATGGTACTCACATAAAGCAATACCATCATTGTGCATGAAAGGCAGATTGAAAAACACACTAAATACATTGTGAAAGAGTTAAGTGCCTTTGGAATGGTGAAAACTAGGACTTTACATGGGAAATGAAAGAGACTAATAATACAAAATAAATATATTAAAATAAAATTTTAAAAAGAGTGTTAGACACGGATTCGTCATGATGATTGCTCTAATTTTGTGCACTTGAAGTGCAAGAAGAAAAGAAGAGAAAAATAATGTTTAGCACAGGGCCTGCCATATACCTGAAGCTCCATACAAGCGGCTATTTTATTATTTGAATATCCTATTTATCAGGGCTTTATTTGCATCAATGTGACTGGTACGACCGAGCTTACCAACATCACAGGGATAAGAATTGAGCCAATGGAGTCAAAAAACCAGAAAGAAACCACGTGAAATAGAAAATGGAAAAAATATCTTTTTATGATAGAGAATAATTGATACATAATCATCACAGCTATTATTTATGGAGTAGTAACCACTTACTAGGCATTAATTAGTCAACTGATACATATTTATTGAGTGCTTATTGTGTTAGACATTGGAAAATACAGAAGGAAATCAATAACTAGACATTGTTCTAGACATTGTTCTAGACATTGGAAATAAAACAGGAAATCAGTAACTACAATGACAACAACAAACCCTGAGGTTTTTGAAGCTTATATTCTAACCAGGGGGAAAGGCAATAATAAGTAAAATATACAATATGTTAAATGGTGGTAAATCCTGTAGAGGAAACCACAATGAAAGGAGGGAAGGATGCTGTGGAGAGAGGGTCAGGGAAGGCTTCTCTGAGGTACATTGTTCCAAACCCACTTCAAGTATTAACTCTTTTAATGAATCTTCTTCTTCTTCTTCTTCTTTTTTTTAGATTTTATTTATTTATTTGAAAGAGAGAGAGGGAGAGAGAGCATAAGCAAGGGGGTAAGGAGAGGGAGAAGGAGGCTCCCCACTGAGTAGGGAGCTGGATGTGGGGCTCGATCCCTGGACCCCGGGATCATGACCTGAGACAAAGGTAGGTGCTTAACTGATTAAGCCAGCCAGTGTCCCTTTAATGAATCTTCTTACCATGCTGTGAAGAAGTTACTTTGGGGGCCGCCTGGGTGGCTTAGTGGGCTGGGCCTCTGCCTTCAGCTCAGGTCATGATCTCAGGGTCCTGGGATGGAGCCCCGCATCGGGCTCTCTGCTCAGCGGGGAGCCGGCTTCCCCCTCTCTCTCTGCCTACTTGTGATCTCTGTCAAGTAAATAAATAAAATCTTTAAAAAAAATAGTTTACTTTTGTAAACTATGACTGCTGTTTTCATTTGAGCAAACTGGAGCCCAGGTCCCTCAGTATCTTTTGAAAGGTTTGATAACTGGCTAAGCCATAGGACAGAATCAGAATTTGGGCTACCCAGCTTTGGAGCTGTCCCCGTCTGTGTGTATCACCTCTCATACAGGGAGCTGGAAGGGGCTGTGGGGGATCCACCAGAACAGGGAGCAGGAATGTGGTTTGGTAAGACATTAAATCAATACTATCACAGTGCCCATTTTTTATTTTAAGAATCTAAAATAGGCGCTCCTGGGTGGCTCAGTTGGTTAGTCTGCTGCCTTCGGCTCAGGTCACGATCCCAGCATCCTAGGACAGAGCCCTACATTAGGCCCTCTGCTCAGCGGAGAGCCTGCTTCTCCCTCTCCCTCTGCCTGCTGCTCTGTTTACTTGTGCTCTCTCTCTGTCAAATATATAAATAAAATCTTTTTTAAAAATTATAAAAAATAAAAGAATCTGAAAGAAATGAGAAACACTTAAGGAAGTAAAATAGGACAAAATCTTCTGGGGTGGTGGGTGTATCCAGAGGTTAAAAAGGATATGTCAATTATTTCCACTAAGAAATCTTGATTTACTCTAACCCTTTTACTTAATTGCTACCCACTCAGGAACCTCAGTATTGCACATGGCTTGCACAACCTCAAATGGCTTGTTTGTTACAGAACCAGGATGGAAAACTGAGCTTGAAAGACAAAATAACTAGTACAACTGCAATAACTAGGCTGGGCAACCAGAGCCTCTGTGCCTCCTTACATGGCCCACTCCCAACAAACCTTTTAGGCTGCATGGTGGCTTCTCCTTTAAACAGCAGAAAGGCTCAGAGTGAATTACTGATTTGGGGAGACTCATTTGCAGAAGTAAAGAGAGTATAATTAGAGGAAGAGAAATGAAAGGAGGCACAGATGAAGCAAATGGGGGGAGGAATCAGCCAAGAATAGGCAAGGTGAACTTGAAAATGACCGTTTCCAGGCTAGGCAGGAGGAGGGACAGAAGGAGGATGGAGTGGGGACAAAAAGGGTTCCTCTAGCTCAGTAATCCCAATTATAGTCCTGTAAGACAGGTATGAATCGTGTTGTTTTTTATATATGGGAAAACTGAAGCTCAGAAAAGATACTTAACTTACTCAAGGTCATGTAGCTGGCAAGAGAGTCTCCAGCCGCTTCAATTTTTTCTTTCCATGGGCCCCTTTCTTCCCTTGTTTCCATCGTTTCTTCCCTTCAGTCTCTTATTTGTACAAGGTGAAGTATTGAGGTTTTTACCCTTTTTCTAAAATAGTTATCAAGTATCCAATGATAGAGTATGTGGTTACCATGACAACACAGCCTTTATTGAGGACTGGCCTCCTCGCCTTGCCTCCAGAATCATATTTCACAGCACAGATTCCATTCCTTTGTGGAACTTGTAAGAGCTGCAATTTTATATTTTGTTTGGGTGACCATTTGCTTAACGATTGTCCTCCACTAGATTGGCCGTAAGCTTCAGAATAGCAGGGACCTGCCTACTGTTGCCTGGAGCCTGCCCCCAGCGTTTTGCACAATGCCTAACATTCGGGCTCTGCGTAAATATTTGCTAAGCAAATGTTCTTGTGGTTTCTCTCAGCTCTCTTCTGAAAGTACACGGACAGTAACCTTTAGCTCATAATTATGTTAATAGATACTGTATAACGAGTCGGGCCGGTATTAACAGGTAGTACACAGGTAAATGAACACACACACACACACACACACACACACACACATACACATGACTTCACAAACAGCCCCGGGCAGGCGGACTCAGAAAGAGACGCACGCCATCCGAGCGGGCCGAACCCACGCAGGTAAACACCGCTGCGCCCTGATCGGCCGGCCTCCGCAGCGTGGGAGGGCACCGGGGCGAGCGCGGTCGGGCCGAAGTCCCCGGCTCCCAGAGACGCGTAGGCGGGTCCCGGGCCCCGGAGGCGGTGGCGGCGTGGGCGGTGAGCTGCGCCACGATTGGTTCGCGCCTGCCGGGGCGGGGCGGGGCTGGCGGCAGGGGGGCGGGCCCTCGGAGCGAAGGGGGTGTGCGCCGCGGCTGAGGCCGTAGTTTCAGTATAAACAAGGCACCCGACTGGTCGGGCGAATTTTTTTTTTTCTTCCTTCTTCGCGCGCTCTTTAGCTCCCTGTTCCCTGGTCGCGCTTGTGGGCGCGCGGAAACAGCCGGGGAGCCGAGGACCCGGGGTCCATCTGCAGGTGAGTTGTTCCCTGGCCAGGCATTTTCCCGGAGGGACCGGAGCCTGGCTGCGGGAATGTGCGGCCGTGCTGCCCCCTGCGCTCTCCCAGACGGCCGGCCCGGGAGCGGCGCTTGGAGCGAGCCCGGCTCTCAGGCGCCCCGGCTGCCGGGTGCGCCTCCAAGAGGCGGGAGAAGCGGAGCGACCAAACGCTCTCTGGCACAAAGCGCCTGGCAAAAGCTAGAGACCGAGGGAGTCCCCTGCCTGGCCGCCGAGGGCGCCTGGGACTGCCCCGGGAGCAGACTGGGTGCCAACAGGTGCGGAGCCGAGCCGCTGGGGCCGGGGCGGGGACAGGCTAGGGTTTTTGCTTTGCTTCTCTCGCCCCATCCCTCAGCCAGGCCTTAATGTTTGAAATCTTGGTAGTTCTTGAGGATTTGTCTGAGTTCTAGTTGCGTTCATCCTTTCATCTTCTCTTCCTTTCCAGTGCACTGCTAGGCTGTTCCTTCTACTACTTGGCTAGTTTTCGTGTGTGTTGGGGTGGGGGGGGGATTGTTTATTTTTGGTGTGGGTGTCCTATAATCTAAGACGTGATTCTTAGGAAAGGACAGGAAACAGAAATCATGTGCTTGTCGCTGACGAGGTGATTTTTTTCATCCCTCCGTTCACCTGGCGAATTTGGGACACACCGAGTCTCCTGGCTTTGGCCAGAGCCAGGTGAGTCGTCTCGAGACACCTGGCTAGGTTATAATAACGTGAGCGGAAGTACCTGGGAGCCTTGCGGCAGCTATCATAAAAGAAGCTCCACTTTATAGAGGAACAACTTCAGTAATATACAAGAGCAAAGGAGAAGACGGGGGCGGGGGGTGGTGGATGCTGGTAGGTACGCATCTGTACGTGTGTGTGGATGTCCGCATCCGTGTACCCCTTGAATATTGCTTGAGTATTGTTTCTCACCTTACCCCAATCGAATTGACGCAGATCAGGCTGAAGCAAGGTAGCTAACTCTGACAGTACAGAGGGTGGTCCAAGTGATGTAAACAGCAGGAGGAGATCTCTAGGGAGCGACTTTCTCCTCTGAATGTGGAGGTGCCCATTTCGCCGATGAACTCGGTGGGTATCCTGTATATAGATGAATATGCACACAAATTTGTGTATGTGTGTTTGGGCCAAGCGTGTCTCCAAGGAGTCCATCGTCAGCAGCACCATGTGACAGCGGTCAGGAACTGCTGGTGTGCGTAGATCTATATTTAGCCCTGGATGATCTCCAAAGGCCAAGGGAGGGTCTCTGAACTGGGTGCATAAAGGGGAAGAGTCTAGGGAACAGGGTGTTGCACTTGAATAATGTCTGGTACAGTCAGACTCAGATGGGGTGAATAATTATTCTTTCCTCCTGAAAACAGCAGCCAGAGCTTGGCATGTGATAGCTATGTCTCAATTTAAAACATAGTTGGACCACTGTGATAAAACCTATGCTAAGAAACAAGGAGGTTACAGTTAACCAGAGTGTATGCCTCATTGGAGATTTGGGAGGAATATAACTGATCATATGGGGTTTGGGACAAATATAGCATTGATTTTCAAAAAGAAATACAAATAAAAATTTTTGGCTGTTGAGATTTTTCTAACAGAATAAAAGAATGGCAGCTTATGAGAGCCTGTCATTAGTGGTTATTTTAACGGGGGGCAGGGGGCGGTGGACAGTTGTTGGGCCACTTTTGACAGAAATCAGGGTTCGCAAGCATTGCTATATTATTCCTTTCAAGCAGATTTTCTGGCAAAGGTGAAAAGATCAGCTACTGATTAGCAAGTTTCTTGTTGGCATTATTCCACTACATGTCGGTCAATCCTTTGTTTTCCTGGAGGTGGCAACATTTCTGGCTACTAAGCATACTGGCCTTGTACTTTCCAGTTGTCTAACGGACTGTTAAATTCTTAGAATTTATTCCTCTCCTGGTTCATTTTCAGTATCACTCCATTTTATGTGCTTCACAAGACATTTTCTCTGATAATACCTTACCTGGTACCTGAGCTAACACTGTGTTTTGGAATAGAAAGTCACCAGAAAGCATTTACAATTATTGTCTTTTTACCCAGCTTACCATCTAATTTAATATATTCTTAGGTATATATTACTTATGTTCCTAAAAATGTATTATTTATCATAATACATATTTCTTATTAGCATTACCTTCTGATAATCTAAAATTAACTCCCTTCTAATAAAGTACAATAGACCCTCTCAAAAAAATAACAATTGAATAACTCCTATCTAGGAAAAAAAAAAATGAAGGGAAGAAGCTAAGTGAGTGTCTACACGAGGTAAGGTACCTAATAATGGCACCGGAAATGAGAGACTCAACATTATCAATCTCCAAAGGCTACTTGGAAGAAGTGGACCTTGGAGAAGCAATTTGAATGACCCCAGCAAGTCTCTCTTCGAGACAAGAGATGGGGAAAAGAGGCTATTCTCCCTTACGTAGAGAAGAATTTGGAATTCCTGAAGCAGGGATTGAGAATCTTGATTCTGATGTCACAAATAATCAATGGAAAAGACATTGTAATATATTGTGAAGTCTTAGAGACAAATTGTACTGTTGAAATACTGCTTGAGATTTATGGCATTTTTATTGTTAGTGGTTGAACTTAGGTGTTGGCTTCCCACCCCTTTACTGTTCTAGAACTGCAGTTGTTCTGTTTTGGTTCTCCAGTTAAACCTACTAAAAAGAAAACCCTTGATTATCTTAAAATGACAGATATTGTAGCCTCACGCTGTGGACAGATTTCCGTCCTGGGATTAGGGAGATGGGTTTTGGAGACCTAACAAGTCATTTGTTCTCTCCCTCTCCCTGCAATATCTATAAAGTTGATGGGCTGTTGAACTAGATGATTTATGAGTCCCTTTTTGTTCTGTGACAACTGATTTATTTTGCTATCCTATCAGTTCATGCATTTGTACTCTAAATGGGGTAGAAGATGAAGGATGACGTATGTGCAGTTAGATGTTCAGCTACTTTCTGGATGTAGGGAAATGAAGAGGATAGAGTGAAGTTTCTTTGTATTGGTAACAACTATGTAGAAATTCAATATTTTCTTGACCTCCTTTTTGCTTTTGTTTTTCTCCTGTAAGTGTGTTAAAAAATACTATCAAGAAAGTTGAGTTGGAAATTTTTTTGACTTAAGTCAGTGTTACCATTTATGAAATTTTTAAAAAGATTTTATTTATTTGTTTGAGAGCAAGAGCCTGAGTGCAAGGGGGAGAGAGAGAGGGAGAGAATCTCAAGTGGACTCCCTGCTAAGCGCAGAGTCTGACACAGGGCTCCGTCTCATGACCCCAAGATCACGACCTGCGCCAAAACCCGAGTCAGATGCTTAACTGACTGAGCCACTTGGGCATCCCACCATTTATGAAATTTTTAACCAGTCTTTGACCTATCATTTTTTCTTAGGTTTATATACTTACTATTCCATTTCAAGTTATGTCTCTATCTAGAAGTCATTCATTTGATTCAAATTTTATTAAGAAGCCCTGGTATGAAAATCAGTTTCACACAAGGAAAGTACAAAATAGCCCTGTAGGGAAGGAAAACCCTTTACAGACCACCAGAATTGTTCTATTTATCAAAAAGAGAAGAACGGAGGGGGAGGGATAAGCATAGTTTTTCAAGAACGTGCAGCCAAAAATTAAAATTATCCCAGGAACCATGTTACATAATAAATGTAAATAGAAAATTCTGTTTGTTTACTACATGTCCTCCCTAAGTATCAGGTCATTTTCCCGCTGAAATGAATTGGGTTTAGAAAAGTAAACCCTTTTAGTAAAGGATGTTCCCCGTGTGATATTCTATAATTTGGCTTGAGAGCTATCATATAGATGATTCCACACCTTATATCTGTGCTATCCAGTAAGGTAGCCACTAGCCACACAGGGATATATAAACTTAAGTTTAATTAAATTAAACAAAATTAAGAATTGAATTTTTTAGTTGTGCCGACCACATTTTAAGCGCTAAGCTACTTGGCCGCTAATGGCGACTGTACTGGACATTGTCAAAGAGGACCATTTCCAATATCCCAGAAAGTTCTTTTTGACAGTACGTAATTAGATCAGAATGATTTTTATTATCCAGAAGATCACTTTTGTCCCCCGGGAAAATGAAATAATTAATTCTCCTTGTATTTGGGTACCTAAGTCCTACAAAATAAGACCAGCTTTTTCAGCCAGTGTTTGTTTTCAACTATGCAGCATGAACAGTGCCACTTTCCGAAGTTCAATAATATGCCAAGATCAAAAACACCAGTTTCTTGGGCTTTTTTCACCCAGAACTCCAGTCGTCCTTTCACTCTTCTAAACCAGCACCCACTGTTTTAGCTGAAAAGCACCAATCTTTTCACAGATAAGGAAGGTGGAGCCATCTACTGTTCATCTTAGGAACTACATGGAAGGTGTAGACTGAAAACAATGCATAAAGAGTATCATCAACCTGTTCTGTGATCTCTTTCCACGCAGTAAAGATTAATCTTGTAGAAAAGTTTTAAATGACTCTCCAGGCCCATTTAGAGTTGCCATGTAGAGAAATTTTGTTTTGTGTTTTAATAAATAAACTGCTAACAGGATATCTCCAAGACAAAAGATGACAAATTTTTTAGCTTTAATTTTCTTCCAAGGAAACCAAAGACAGTAATTATTTGAGTCACAATCCTCTTCCTCCATCAGTGAGGAATTAGTAAAGATTTCTCGAGCAGCATCCATGGTAAATCAAGCAAAATGCAAGTTCATTTTTTTTTATATGAAAGCCTATAAGATCGGTAAACAATACCATCAATTTCATCATTATGGAGAGAAATAAGGCCTTCTTTAATAAAAAATATCACTTTCCCCTCCTTGATTACAAAACTTACTAAGCATTTGGGGCTTGGTTCCAAAGAACATATGTCTGGGAGTGAGTTACTTTTTGTTCACGCGCCTAAGAGGTGAGTTGATTCGGAGTTGTCTACTCTACATTGTTTGTACTCTCAGGAACTGTACCTCATTTCTCAAGGAGGTCAGCAGAAGTGTAGCATTTCTACAGCTTTCAGAGCTGTTGCTAGGAATCTCTGCCTTTAGGACTTCCCTTGGGCCGGGAAAGATGTGAAAAGATAATCTTCTAGACGTTTTCAAGCTCAAAAGAAGTCATATTTTAGATAGCATCAGAAACGCGACTTTTACCTCCACTCTGAGTCATATCCATTGTTCTCTACACTCTGTGAGCACACGGTCCGTCCTCATATTCTAAGATCCGGTGGTACCAAAACGAGGCTAGAAGTACTCGAGAAAACCAGCTGGAGTAAAGCTGAAATGTGTGAACTCGTTCTCATTCAGCTTTCTGGAACCTCAAATGAGAAAAGGAAGAGGGTGCATCTCACCAAAGTGCAAAGTCCCTTTGGAATCTAGATGGGAATTGGGAAACCGGTAATTCCAGGATATTAAATTAAGCCTCTCCTCACTAAACAAATACTCTTTCAAAGTTCAGCTGTGATAGGGAGGCCTTCTTCTACTTCAGTGGGTTTGTTTTTTTAAATTGGGACACATGCCTAGCACTCGAACGGAAACAAAAAGATAGTGATCAATATAAAGGCATTGGATTTGTTAAATATTTCACCAAAGTACTCTATGATGAGATATGGATCGAAAGCTCCCTATACCTTGTTTTTGTTTTGTTTTGCTTTGTTTGTTTGTTTTTGTTTTTTTTCTCAGTCCTACATTTTCTAGCTCATTAAGTGTAAAGGAAATGCTGACTTGACATTCTGGTAGGAATTTACAAAGCACCTGTAGCAGATGTTGAAGGATAGCTTTTGATTTAGTTCCCACACCCATCTTTTCCTCAACCTTTTTTCAAATTTGAATTGTCACCTGAAACCACCTCATCCCGGGGCACCTGCCTCTTCATAAATAACGTTGTGCAAAAGCAGTCGCTAATTCAAACACAGTCTGCTGTTTAGAAAAAGGCAGCTTTTCATCTGCTTTCCCTGGTTTGAAACCATTAGGTATGCCTTTCAAATCCATTCATCCCTTAAATCACCCAGAGCTTGCTTCCTTGCTTCTGGATCAATGTCAGGCTGAACTTTTTCAGAGTCCTTGGAAGAACATGATATATCTTCGTGACTGAATTAGCTGCCCCTGTAACATATCTAGTCTGTCAACCAACTTTTCAGCTTACCGAGTTATTTTTAAGAAAGAACATTCATCTTGTACACCTGAGTTGGATAGATCTTTTACTTCCCAGTGGGAAGTTTTCCAACAGAACCTGCGATCTGTATGCTAATTTCATGGCTCTAAGCTTTCTTTTAGCCTGGTTCTTTGTTTTAAAAACCAAAATCTGTTTCCCATTGTCTCATCGCATCTTTCCCCATCCCGTAGGGCCATCCCAATTTAGGGGGGAAAATACCTGTTTAAATATCTCTACCCAAACCAGAAGTGGTATCATGTTAAAATTCTCTTTAACTCCGTTTGATTGGCACTGCCTGAAAATACTAGCGTTCTTTGATTTATTTTTTAAAGATTTTATTTATTTATTTGATGGGGGGGGAAGAGATCATAAGTAGGCAGAGAGGGGGGAAAGCAGGCTCCCTGCTGAGCAGAGAGCCCAATGCGGGGCTCTATCCCAGGACTCTGAGATCATGACCTGAGCTGAAGGCAGAGGCTTTAACCCACTGAACCACCCAGGTGCCCCGCGTTCTTTGATTTCTAAGGAGCCAGGCTTGAATGTGTTAGACCAAGCTTCCCTTCAGACCCGCCGTGTTCTTCTTTGAAGATGATTCGATAAATCATATCTAGGCTCTGTACAGGTCTGCACATGTGTTTCCTAAACTAGGCTCTGAACTCCCTGAAGGTATATGCAAACTCGGTACATTTTCCTCAGGACAGTGTGGGGAGAGGTTTGTGATCTCCCTAGAAACTTAAGAGCCATTGGCCACTTTGAATGTATTGTTTCCCAGGAAATGATTTACAAATGAAACTTTTTGTAAGGTGAGAATTGTTTTCTTCGAGGTTAACCTGTCCTATGCCTTATCTTATTGGTAGTGATTTGAATAAAGTCCTCAGTTTTTTTCAAGTATGTCATATAATTTTTTTTCCTAAAGGAATTAACTCCTTTGAAGTTTGACTTAATAGTAAATTAATGCCAGCATTTACCCTAATGCCATCACACATTCTAATTTTGGAATTTTGGAACAGCCAGGTTCTCCTGAACAAGACTTTTGGTTAGCAGATAGGTCTATTGGATTGGGCAAAATCTGTGCTAAGGAAGGGTGATAGACAGTGGAGAAGCTGGTTTTGAGATTATATTGGAAAGGGCAGAGGGGAAAATTGAGAGTTTAAAGGACCGTAGAGACAGATAATTTTAATTGTGAGCGCTGTAGAGAGAAGGTTTGCTACAGATAAGAAATCAGAACTACACAGCGATGAAAACAAATAGATAAATGGGATCTCTGGGCTAAGGGCAGCTTTGCCCTTTGCCCTTCTTCCACAGCAGAAATCATTAGCAAATGGTTCCTGGCATTAATAGTGCCTGGGGATAAATGCTTTTCTGGATTCTCATGTCCAGTACTTGGATATTTTCTCTGTTTGTTTGTTTGTTTGTTTTTTAAATAAGAACCAAGCTAATATTTAATCTCCTGAGCCTCATTTTTCAACTCTAGAACCGAAGCAAGTAGAATTTAAGTCTTGGGTGACAAATCTGAGTAATACTGAACAAACAGTAGTTCTTGGGCAATAACAGGGAAGATACTTGAAAGAAAGAAACTACTATGTTTATCTTCTTAGGTATTTAAGGTTCACTTCATGGACAGTACTTTCTGTACCATACTGCTGACCTCCCCTTGTTTGTCAAATGCATTTCTTACACAGGGCAGTTGATCTTTCTAGAAAATGGCTAGACTGGCCACTTGTTAGAGACTGTCCAGAAGTGGGTGATGAATACTGTGATCCAGGATCTTTATTTTGGTCATTTGTCTCAGTAAGATTTTTTACTGGAGATCTATAAAGTAAACACAAGCAAATATTACTCTATTTAATTGAGTCTGAGATGCCATCCATTATAAGATGCTCTTTTATTTCATATTGCTTAAAAAAAAAAAAAAAGACCGTCACGTATGCCTTTTTATCACTATGTGCATTCCAATTACAAAGACACTAAAATATAACATAGTGTATGTTAAAATCCAAAATCTCTGCCTAGATGGGACTGTGCCTTGATTTCAAAGGTCAGTAACATAAATACTTCCATTGTCATGATAGTGTTGCTTCTTAATAAGAATAATCAGTGGCATTAATACATCTTGGGAACAATGACTTACATAGAACATGTAAGGCATAGAAATTATTCTGATAGCCTACAATTTGGGGTAGACTGGCAGACTTTTATTTTATGGTTAAACATTACAGCTTCAATGTAGTACAGCATGATGTAGTATAATGAGCTGGGAACCTCGAACCCGGAGGTCTAGGTGTGAGACACTGTCCTATCTGTCCCTTATCTGCTGTGTAACCCCAGTCAGTTATGACAGGTTTTCTGAACCTTAGCTTCTTATGCAGTCAAAACAATGAGAGGATGTCTCCCAAAAAGAGTAGCTCTCAGAATCCCAAAAGGCACTTGTAGGCAGTAAACCTTCAATAGACGGGAGCTGCTGACCTTCTCAGAGCCTCTGTGCTGTGCATCTAGGCATTTCCAGGTAAGCAGCTTTGTAGGGGACTCAGAGACGTAAAAGAAGGTGGAATGTGAGATCTGTCCCTTGCACAAAGGATCCCATAGTAGCAGAAAGGGGAGGGAGGGAGAGGGCCTAAGGAATGGAAAAGATGACGTCTTGAGTATAAAGTAATGTAGAAAAATAGGAACAAGGTGCATAAATAAGGGGCCAGGGTTTCTTGGAGTGACTCGAACCTCAGCAGTTGGTTGTTTCGGGGTGCAGGTTCACCAATCAAGTGGATAACGGGAGAATGAAATCAACTGATAAGCGATAGAACTTAGGGCTGATTAGAAGGCAGAAAATGACCTGTGACATACCCTCTTCTTAAAATTGATTTGTAGTTGTAATAAGCTATAACTCCATTTACCTCAGTTTGGTTTCCATTCCTATTTGCAGTATTTTCCTTGGCGCTTGGTTGGAGGGGATTGTCTGTGTGGATATTCTGTACCTCGTCAAAGAAATCCCATGAGTGACACATTCCCAAGGAACAATACAGAAGCCATTACTCTAATAATGCTCTAAGAAGAACCTTGCTATAAGAGAATTTAATAGTTTTGTTATAATTTAGGATTTGGGAAGGAATGAACAAAATTGAGAATTATTTTCTAAATAAAAAACACGCGTTGGGGGAGCCAGTGGTGGTGGATTACCTTCTGAAGTTCTCACAGCTGTGAAGCGCCAAATCAGGGCTTTGTTAAATCTGAGTTCTTGCTCAGATCCAAGTCCTTGTCTGTTTCGTGGGAGTAAATAATTTGAGAAGTACAAATACTTGTGGCTTTGGGTGCTGATTCCTTGAAAGGGAACTGGGTGACCCTTGACTATCAAGGGCGAGTGGTTACTGTTAATAAATAGAAGGCAGCAGGGGCGCAAGATTCACAGGATGGGGGTGGGAGTCCATTGGGTTCACATGGTGCTGTAGCCACAGGGCTGTGAGATCTTAGCCTGGTCACTTCGTTCCACCTTCCAGGATTTGCACATTGATAAAAATAGGCGATTGGAGCAGAGTGTGCTGGTACCTGGGCTCTGGCCTCTTCCACGACCGTTTTTGCAGTCGTTGCTAATCACTTAGGACACACATTCTCCCACCTAGTTACAACCTTTGAATTCTTCTCAATCCCCCTCAGGCCACTAGGTAACTTCTAACTGATGGCATTGGAAAGTGAAATGAAATCTATTTTTCATCCCAGACCAGATGCTTTCTGTGATCCTTTTGAACTGTCAACATCTTCTGATTTTTCTGAAATTCCCAAGTCTTTGGCCAACCATCGCCCCGAATCACTTTATTAGGATGGTTTCAGTAGTGATGAATAAGTGGAGAAATTGAAGAAAATTCATGGTTCTTTGCAGAAAAAATTTTAAAAACCCAACTCCCAGGGAGTGATGGAATTCCACCTGTGATCCTGCTCATGGAGGACAGTGTGTGGTTTTTAACCATCTACAGGGTTTTTTTTTAAAGATTTTTATTTTTTTACTTTAGTTTTAAAGATTTTATTTATTTATTTGACACAGAGAGAGAGATCACAAGTAGGCAGAGAGGCGGGCAGAGAGAGGGGGAAGCAAGCTCCCTGCTGAGCAGAGAGCCCAATGTGGAGCTCGATCCCAGGACCCTGAGATCATGACCTGAGCTGAAAGCAGAGGCTTTAACCCACTGAGCCACCCAGGCACCCCCATCTAAAGCTTTTTAAAGCCAGAAGTAGGTAACCAAATTCAGATGGACAGTTTCCTCCAGGCTATCACACAGAACTTTGAGGTGCTTCTCATCTCAGGTCCCAGAGTCTCTGTTTATGGACATTTGGAGTTTTTCAGGGAAAGGGTAGGTGGGCTCTTTTTTAAATCTTCCCACCAAGGACAACTCATCTGCAAAGATTATATTGCACATTAATCATACTCAGAAAACTGGGGATTTGAAGAGGACCGAAATACAGTTTGTCCAATGTCTTATAAAATGGTGACATAGAGTTCTTTATTTAACAATGATTTCAACTAAGCATGGAGCATTTGTGTTAATGCTTACATCCTGTAGTTCCTGACCCTTTGGCTGTTAGGACCGTGTCCTGCCTCAGCGAGAGGCATGGCAATGATGATGCAGGTGGTGACTGATCTGCCAGAGAGATTCGCAGTAATCAATTTCTTCCCATTGGTGGCTGTTTTTTGTTTTTTTTTCCCCTTTGGCCTTCTCCCTCGGTAATGGTTTGTGGACGGGATAGAGTACAAAAGGCTGACGCTTGTCTTCTGTTTCTTTTTCTTGATGCTTCCTTCCCTAAATGCTGTTTTCATCTGCCACGTTGTCCTAATAGTAGATTTTTTTCCCAACACCCCACCCCTTGGCCACCCTTGCCAAGGCCTGTGCACACGTTATGGTGCCGTGGGCACCATTGGCTGGAGCTGGAGCAGATGTCCTTGGAGTGAAGGATGTGCCTTCCCAGACAGGGCTCTGCACTCCTCTCCCATTCAGATGCAAATATCTTTGGCATCTTGAAAAGAAGGATTAGCCCAGGTTGTGTCCTCCTGCAGCCTCCTCACACCCTGTCCCCCTCAGTCCAAAGCTTGGGGTTGGCTTCCCACATTGTTTGCCTTCTGAAACTCAGTCTGGCAGCTCGTGAATGCCTCCATTGTCCAGACGTGCTGCCAGAAACCGAGAGTCTATTCTCAGGGTCCGGAGCTCTGTCCGTAGGAATCCGAGTAACAACTTAATAGCCTCTGGCCTCTGCTGAGCCCCATCTAACAAGGGCTTTGTGAGTTGCAGAGCATACAAATGGACAGGACCAGCACCGGGCTTCCTGTCCCCCAAATCAGCTGCTTCTCAGCCCACGTGTTTGCCAAGAAGGGAGGCTTCATAGAGCCCCAAAAGAATTTGACAAATGGGTGAAAATTGACAGCATCGGATTGCCCAATGGAAGCTGGAGGGTCGGCATCAAATCTCTGGATTTACATACACACATTGGTAAACACACATGCACCCGCATGCGTGTGCTCGCGCGTACACACACAAACACACACACACACAGTGTACTTTAATTCTAGGCCTCTCTTACAATTTTGGTTTTCCAACGTCTGTTTGGATCATCTCCTACTATACCCCATGTTAGTCTGGTATTTCTTGTACACGATGTAATTCTTCCCAACCAGCTTTGAAGTCTTGCACATTCTACCTTAGCATGACGTTTGGCTCCCTGAGATAAAGCAATTGGAAGCTCAGTTCTCTTCCCCACCTGTGAAGGAGTGATCTCTACCTAGGGCAGCCGGATGCTTGAACTCAAATCCAAGCTGGATCCTTTGATCTGAGCATTTTATGGTATTTGACTGAATGACATTGGTCCTTGGTCATATGCATACATGTGTTACTCAAAGAGCAATTTGCTTTCTCGATGGGGGCTGGTATTCTATCAGAACCTAACCAATTTTTTAAAATTACCTATTCCCTCCTAGCTGTTAAAGCTTATTTTTCTTTTGGACGGCATATTACTGACACTGTGTTTTCTCTTTTTAAAATTCATTTTAGGAAAGCATGCCTCAGACGCCTCCCTTTTCAGCCATGTTTGACAGCAGTGGTTACAACCGAAACCTCTATCAGTCTGCCGACGACAGCTGTGGAGGGTTGTATTACCATGACAACACCCTCCTCTCCGGATCTCTGGAAGCACTCATCCAGCACTTAGTACCTAATGTGGATTACTATCCGGATGTAGGTATCCCTGTTCCTCGGCAACACATCCTTGGTAGTCTTCAGAAGAAATTACAATGTAGTGGGCAGGGACCCTAGATACTACTGAATTATATATGGGTTGCTAAGAATTTTTCAAATCAGAAATGCATATTGATTATTGAGTATTTTGAGATCCAGTTGAGCCGGCGTGTGATTCAGAGTCTGATTATCGTCTGCATCTCAATTTCTTCTCAGGGCTGGTACCACGCGGTAGGTGGCCAGATACCATCCGAGTGAAGTATCTGTAGGTATAATTCATGCATATACCTCGGTCCTTACGTAGAAATGCCAGAGGACATTGGATATTCCGCACAGGGTCTCAGCCCCAGCATTAGCAGGTGGTGTTTTTCTCCCCCCCATTTGCTCGTGCCATAGCTGCCCCTGTTATTCAACAGCAGCTGGTTGTTGATGAGGATTTCATGAAACTATCTAGACACTAGATTCACATGTTTTTATAAATATAATAATGACCTTGGTGTGCGAAGGATAGTTTGTGCTTGCCACCGTAATTCACCATAGTGTTTCTCCCTGAGTTATCTCTCTGTGTGATTTGTTACATAGCATTGTGAAATATGTTGCCACACAGGGAAAACTTGTAATCAGAAGTAAAAGGAATCCCTTGTTCAGCCCTGTAAGTGTTTATGAGCTAGTAAAGGCGCCTAAGGGGGGGAGGGGGTAGGAAAACAAACAACAACAATCCTGGAATTTTTCTTTTCACTGTGAGTCTGAAACTATTATAACAAATAAGCCCTTACTTCGTTACTGGCTTCTTGGGAAACAATGTAGTTAAAGAAAAGTATATAGTGTGATATTGTGTTTTTATCAAGTTGCTTAGCTTTTGAGCAAGTAAACAGATTACTTGAAAGCCCGCCTTTGAATGTTCTAGCACAAGCATAGACACTGCTGTGTGCCACACCAGACACACTGGAGAATCCTTGAGCTGTTGTGGGTTGGACCGTGGATGCTGTGTCCATAATATTTGGACCTAGAACAAGATTCTGTAGGGGTGATCTATTTAAGTTAGATCTATTTCTCTGCGCTGAATTTCATTTTCCTTAACTAGGATGAGTTATGGGTCCTGGCGTCCAGAGGAGGGACATGAAATTATGCTTTGAATAATTTCAGGAGATAAACTTATCTTGTATATCGTTTTTTTTTTAGTATGGTTGAAGGGAAGAGGTACATCAGAAGGCAAAGGAAAAATCTGTCTTAAAGTGTTTTACTATGAAGCATTATTTTTGAGACTGCAGCATATTAACTTTGATCAAGAGAATTTAATGACATAAAATGTATAAACTATAGGAAAGATATTAGTTTCAGAGAGAATGTAACCATGATGATTTTTTTTTCTTGCCACAGCGAACGTACATATTTACCTTCCTACTCAGTTCTCGGTTATTTATGCATCCGTATGAGTTAATGGCCAAAGTTTGCCACTTATGTGTTGAGCACCAGAGACTAAGTGATCCTAATAGCGATAAGGTAATGATATGTGTTGATGTCTTGAATTTTACAATTTTCTCTTGTAGGCTTGGTAACTCTGTCACTTAGATTTTGTGAAGCTGGCTTCCTTCTCCCCAGGCTGAAGGGCATAAATGGTATCATTGCTGTGTAAAGGGAATTGGGAATGGCAAAAAGAGCACAATATAGGGTTGAACACTGGAATTATTTAGTGTTCATTTTCATCTAAGCTCTTTATTTCTCTAACATTCTTTCTTGGTCCTGTTGAAACATTTCAATATATAAAAATACTGCAGTGTTACTACCCAGGAGGAAAGCCTTCATAATGTGTATGCTGGTCATTATGATCAGTGTGGTAGAATTTTTAAAAAATAAACCATCATGCCCTTCTTGCCAAACAAACGAACCCCTGCAATATAGCAATATAAATCTAATACCATGGAAGATCCCTAGATTCTGCCTTAAGCTGGTGGTACTTGGCATTGACTTGGGGGAGGGGGACTAGACTTCTTCTTCAACCCCAAAGACTTTGCACTAGAAGTTTACCAGTGACTCTGTTCACAATTATAGATTTGATGCAGTCCGTGGTGATAGAGATCACTGAATGAGATTTGCTCTTTCTCCCCAGAACCAGATAAGAAAAATTGCACCCAAAATCCTTCAACTTCTGACAGAATGGACGGAAACGTTTCCTTATGATTTTCGGGATGAAAGAATGATGAGAAACCTAAAGGATCTGGCTCACCGAATAGCCAGTGGCGAGGAGGTTGGTATCCTGAATTTTAGCAAAAGCACTTGAATTTCCAGGCCGAGCATTGGTGGGAACTGGTGCTGAATTATGTATCACTATCTCCACGTCTTCCTTTCTGTGTTGCCTTTGGCCAAGTCTTTGACATGGCATTGTGGCCCGTTTGGTGTGTCAAATGGGGATGATTACACAATCCCACTTCAAAGGGCTATCATCTGGAGTTCTATGTGATTAATTTGGGGGTATGTTCATGTCAATTAACGCATAAGATTCACATTGCAAGGGTGTTTTAATTCTACATATACTTTTCTTCCTTCTGAGAAGATTTGACATAGCAAGTTACATATCATGTATGATAATACATGTTAATGTATCTAAACACAATATAAACTAAATAACATAGTAACTTATTAGCAGATAATAAGCTCTATGTTGCTACATCAGAAACAGAAATAGACACTTTGTACCACAGAAGGGAGAAAACAAATAGGCTCTGGAAACAGTCTAGTAGGACAAGACTGCTGTGATTTGAGTGTCAACTCCAGGTAAGAGAGAAATGCAGTTGGTTATGGGATTTTCACCATCAGAAAAGAGAAAGCCTCCTAATTCTTCAGGGCATTAAATTAAATGAAATTTTAAAAACTGTCTTACGGAGGACTTTATCTAGGGGGCATAGAATGAGATCATGCTCTGATGCGTTTTATAACAAATGCTCCTTGATAAAAAACTAAGGCTATACGATTAATGTGTCATTAGCAAAGGTCATTCTTCTGGAGAGGAGAAGACAAAGAAAAAAGATCCAAGGCTTCTGGTGGCCGGAAGTGGGTTCTAGGCTAGCACCTAGGGTAGGTGGAGAAAGGAAGTGAGTCTCTTGGATACTCTTTCATAAATATCACTTCCCTCAGTCAAGCCTTTGATAAGAGCTAACTAGCTGTTCACAAACTCAAGGGGATCCTCTTTGAAGCAGGCCTGGAGGGCTGATATTTTGTGTTGAGGCTTGTTGGGCAAGCTTTGTAGCTTTGTTTTTGTAGCTTCTGTGCAGCCCCTGAGCTCCTGGGAGCAAGGTCCTTGGGCGCAGACACAACACTTTCACGCAGGAAAAGACTGACGGAGCATTTGGCAGCTGCAGAGATGTCTTGCTTCATTCGTCTTAAAATGCATTTTCCCATTTGAAGTAACTTCCCTTGAGAACTCACTCCCTCGGTGGTGTGCTGTAAAGATCAGTAACAAGATACCCTATCTGTTGTGTCTACCTCTGGTGAATCTATTTTAATACCATTTCCCCCCACCCTAAAAAATTGTATAAGATTTGCAATTGAAAAACTTTGCTTGCCTGTAGTTATGTCCTCGTGAAAATGGATTTAACCCTTCTACTGCTCCCCTATGACTTTATACTGGACAGGGGTGCTCAAGATAACTGTGATTTATATCTGTAAGGCTGAATGAGTGGTTTCCTGAGTTGTTTTGCAAGTTATGACTGTTAGAATTATTTTGCCAGTTTGCCTGTGACGGGTTCCAGCCAGGTATGAATTGGTGGGTCCACCAGCTTTCTAGTCAATCTTACATTAGAGGAGCTATATCTGCTGGGTTGCTTGGCAGGGTCAGTCCTGGTTCAGTAAACTCGGTTTAGGACAAGATGCTCAAAATATTAGTGGCATCGTAAGGACTTTTTCTTGTATGAAGTCTGAGTCCGGAGTCAGTAAGTACTGCATTTTAGTTAAGTTGTATTTTAGGTACTTAACTTGATGGGTCAGTCAACTGACCTTCCCTCTATTGCCTTTTTATTAAAAAGTAGGAATGGGCACTTGATCCTTTTCAAAGGAACACCTTAAAAATCTTTTAGAGATAAAAAGTTAGCCTTCTGAAAGTGTCAGATGGGTGGCCTTTTGTTTGTCTCATCATGGTAGTCAGTGAGGGAGATCGCTTCTATCCGTGTCAGCCAGATTGGATCCTGTCTAGTTTTTTTTTGACAGGCTCAAGCCACTCAAGGGTTGGGGGGACAAAGGGCCACAAAGGCTTCTAACCCGGCTTCCTGTCAACACTCCTCTGTTAATAGCAAATCCTTGACAGACCTTGAGATTGTCAGATGGTTTCAAGTGAGAAAAGAGGAGATGAGATAGTAAGCCAGGTTGAACCAAGGAATTGATTAACCCAGGGACTGAGCCACCAACCGTCATCTGCCTTGATGAGGTTGGGTTTTACAGGGAGAGGCCCTTCCTTCAGATCCTTCAGTCCAGTTTTCAGAATCAGGGCCACACTTGGTATCTGGTTGATCCGAGTGGGCTTCAGCAGGTTCCCCAGATTCTGTGCGTCTTCTCCATTCCTGTAAATCGAAGAGGTAACTGCGCTGCATTAATGCCTGAGTCAGCGCTAAAATTCTGCGATGGATGCTCTTTCCTCAGTTCTCTGCCTGGCAGGCCACTTATCTGTGATGTGCTCAAGTGTCTCTCCTCTTTCCTCACCACCCCAACCACCCTGCAGCCCTCTCATTGTTGGCTTTCACCACTGTTTTCTTCATAGCACTCTGTGGTTAGTAATTACTTGCTTTTTTTTTTCACAATTTATTTCCCCGCCCTGACTCCTTGCTGTGCCCCCTTTGTTCATCATAGCATCCTTAACCACTAGCTCAGTGCCTGGCATCCCATAGGTATACAGTAGTGTTTGAATGAGTGAGTGAACAAACGAACTCATCAGTTACTGGAAGAGGAAAAAAATATTTCCCTCCACAGGAAGGAGTGTGGGCTTGGGCTGAGACTTGTTGCTTCTTGCCCGAGACTTTAGGGATTTTTTTGGCAGTCAATGAATCCAGGTGCGCCCTAATTTTGTCGGGTTCTGCTGAATCTGCTAGGACAGTTCTGCATAATTTGGCTTAATATGTTCCCCCCCTGGGGATTTGCCCAAAATGAAGTGGTTTATTAGGACTTGCCTGCAAGAAACATGAAATGGAGCTAATGATTGAATTACATGACAAATGACTATAGTGGGTAAAATGCAATTTTCTCTTCCTTAAGGGGCTGGTCTTTATTCTATCTTTATTTGCCAGGTAATTACTGTCACTGGCATTTGAAGTTATAAAAAAGAATAAGTGCATATTTAGCAATTCATGACTCAGTAAGGAAGCATGCTTAACAACACAAAGCTTGGAATGGACTCACATGGCAGCAGGAAACTTTTAAAAGAGGTCATGCATACATACTGTCTCTCTCTGTGTCTCTTTGTCTTTGTCTCTGTCACACACACACACACACACACCACACAGACTGGTTCTTTATTATTTGCATAGCTTTACCATACACCCTGTTGTATACATTTTCCCCTTATAGCTTGCTGCTTTTTGCTCACTAGCTGAGTCTTTGTATATCTCTCAACCTCTTCCCTTAAAAAAAGCATATTTTAAAGGGCAAAATAAGAATCTTTCACCAGATATGCCAGTAGAGTATAGATCATGACATTGCTACATACCAGGATCACCTGGGAATATTTATTACGACATTTGGGACAGGGGACTGAAGAAACCTTTTTTAAGTTCGTAGATTTTTTAATGTAACTCAAGATGATAAAAATAGAAGAACAAGGGAAATAGAGACAAGGAGCTTATTTTATTTTGTTTTATTTCTATTGTTATTGAGGTATGACTGACATAACATTGTATTAGTAGTTTCAGGTGTGCAACATGATTTGATATTTGCATATATTGTAATGTGATCACAACAAGTCTTACTAACATTCATCACTACACGTAGTTACAGAACATTTTTCTCTCTCGTGATGAGAACTTTAAGATCCATTCTCTTAGCAAGTTTCAAAGATGCAATCCAGTATTATTACCTATAGTCACCATGCTGTAATTACGTCCCAGGACTTATTTATTTTCTAAATAGAAGTTTGTACCTTCTGACCAGCTTCACACATTTTGCCCATCCCCTGTCCCCTACTTCACTCCACCATGAGGGCTTTAAGATAGCCAGCCCTTAATTCAATCTTGAACTCTTTCAAATTCCAAAGAAAAAGACATTTTTCTTTGAGTGAAAAGCGTGTTACCAAATAGATAGCATCTCCTAAATTGATAACCTTAATACTGGGTCGAAGATAGGTTTTTTGAAGGTTCAACTTTTTAAACACTTAGGTATTTCATTAATGATTTAGGGTGGTCTGTGAATAATAGAGGGGGGGAAAAAAGTCATCTAATGGACCAGTTTAAAGAACTAAGTGGCATATACTCCAGACAAGTAGAGAAAAAGAAAAGAAAAGCTAGATATGATTTTTGGCTTGACTAAATAAGAACTGAGCACTTACGATTTTCCTTAAGTATGCAAATATCTATTCATTTGAGTTTTTGTAATTTTTTTAATAAAATTTTTGTAATTTGCTGGTAAACCAATTTGCCTCTGTAAAATAATATGGCTCCTATACTTGTGGGTAAGATGCCATTCAGTTTTGAAATAATTAATCTCAGAAAGTAATACTGTGTAGTACCTTTTAAAAAGGGTCTGACTGGGCAGAGGAGCATAGCCATAGGTCTTTCCACATCTCAGTTCACTGGGACGGCCCCCCTTGGAGGTGTTGACCCAAGGACCAGGTTAGCGTGTGCGCCTCTCTCAGGTAATTGACCTACAAGGGTGATTGTTGTTTGGCAGTCTGGGGCTCGAAAAGGAAGAATAAAAGAACGCCGTAGCTTCCATCATGATGACAGGACTCTGGGGACAGATTCATTGTGAAGTTATTTCTTGGACTTAACGAGTGCTGTAAAAAGTCGAGAGACTGACATTTATCTCTAATACGTGAATTGCTTTGGAAACCGACTGGTCTTAAGTGTTGTGACTGTAGCATAACGCAGTAGCGGACAAAGTGGCAGCTGGTAATAGCATCACGGGGAGAATGGCCGCGTGGAAGAGCCACATGGGAGGGTCTGGTTGGTTGCAAACGTTAGCACTGACTCATGAATGTGAGAGTAAGTGGACATGATTCAGATGGAGGTCAGATGCCAAAAATGAATATCCACTGCTTCCTTGTGCTAACCCGTGTTCTATGTGGAAGTCCGGAAGGTGGTTGCGGGGGTGGGGGGTGAGGGGGACGTGGGGAATAATGGTGTTTTCTGTCCGGTTGGCATCCGTGCTTGTAGACTAATGAGACTGGGGGAAATCAAGAAGGTGACCTGACAGAAAAAGCCTTAGGAAGGGGCTGCTCTGAGTGGAGATCAGTGTATTTTAGCCTGAAGCAATCACAATAAGTCTTACTAACATCCATCACTACACATAGTTACAGAATTTTTTTTTACAGAAAGTAAAGCAGGACATTCCTATGCCCGCCCAGAGAGCACTTAGTTCTATGTAGTAGCTAGTCTAAAGTGTCTCTGGGGGGTTTTCCTGGCCCAACCTGAATTGCACTCTCAGGAGCAGCCTGAGAAAAGAGCTCCATGTCACAGGTCTGAAAAGACACCTTATGTGTGATGCGTCTCTCTCAAACTACGAGGGCTAGGGCTGAATCGTCCCATAACTGCCCTGTGGGTTGTCCAGCGTCCGGGGAGAGGCACTGAGGAATATGGTCCCTGAGTTTGCATGGTGGGGAAAGTCGACACACAGAACAAGGACGTAATCCTCTGCTTATCCCCCGGCAGACATACAGGAAGAATGTCCAGCAGATGATCCAAGGTCTGATCCGCAAACTTGCCGCTCTCAGCCAGTACGAGGAAGTCCTGGCAAAAATCAGCTCCACGTCCACGGATCGGCTCACGGTTCTCAAGACCAAGCCACAGTCCATACAAAGGGACATCATCACCGTCTGCAGTGACCCTTACACTCTGGCTCAGCAGCTGACTCACATAGAGCTGGTAAGGTCCTTGTCACCCTTTGCTGTGGCAGCCGCACAAGTTGTCTGTTGGCAGTCACGTCCCAGGAGATTATATCAGAACAATCCAAACAGGAAATAGTATGTGCAATAGCTAGATTATGTTTTTCTTAGACACTTGAAAATGAATGGTTTTGACATTCTGGGAATTCACTTTTTTTTAAAGATTGATTGATTGATTGATTGATTTATCTGAGAAGGAGAGAGCACAGTGGGAGAGGGAGAAGCAGACTTCCTGCCGAGCAGGGAACCCAACAGGGGGCTCTATCCCAGGACCCTGGGATCACGACCCAAGCTGAAAGCAGACGCTTAACGGACTGGGCCACCCAGGCACCCTGGGAAATTCACTTTAAACATTAACAAGCAAGATTGAAGGGCAGATTTATTGACCTACCTCAGCTTCCCCCTCTGCTTTTCTGTAACTTGCCCAGCTTTTCACTATGTCATGTAGCATTGACCTCTGCAGAAAATTTCCTCTGCTTAGATCTTGAAGGTGATAACAGTATTTAGGGTTAAAGCCTCATTTTATAAGCTGCATAAAAAGTAGAGTTTGTGCCAAAAGTCAGCGGAAGGAGTTAACAGTCCATTTCTTCTCATTTTCTTTACTAACATTGACCTGCTGGTTTGGTGTTTCAGGAAAGGCTCAACTATATTGGGCCAGAAGAATTTGTTCAGGCGTTTGTACAGAAGGACCCTTTGGACAATGACAAGGTAATCAGTCTACCTAGAGGTCAGCTCTGAAATTGGAATTTCTTAGTCTGTGATAGTAGGTACAAGAGACAGAAATTGGAATTATTTTGTCTGAGGTTTTACTACCAGAAAAAAATTTTTTTCATTAGCCACGTCTGATTCATTGCAGTTTTCTTAAGCCAGATCTTCAAGCACTTTCATCATATTCTGACCCTATCAGGAACGTTGAGCCTCTTCTTCCTCCTTATTGGGAAATTTAATAAGCAGGTAGATGCAGGATTTGTGGTGATGAAGGTAGGAGATAAAAGCATAATGGTCTTAGCAGATTAAGTCAGAAAGAAAATACGAACAAATGCTCTGCTCATGATTCAACAATAACAGGGGCGGGAAAGACAGGACGTACATCCGTGCTGAATAAGGGTCTCTCTCCTGCTTTGCCTCTTGTTTTAAGGTCCCTCTCTCATGACAGGTTCATTGCCCGAGTGAAGCCCACATGCAAAGCAAAGAACACTGGGCATGGGCTATAAATTTGGTGAACACACATAAGAAATTTCTTCCCCCTGTGACCTCCAGAAGAATCTTGAGTTATTAGACAAAGACTGTATCACCCACTAATGAAGGCCCCCCTTTGGAACATAGGGGTAACAGCTGTTTTCCGGCCTTAGACTAGCTTCCCTCAGTACAGGAAGCAAGGATTAGGTTTTGCAGTAGAAGGCTAGTGGACTTTTTGTTAGATTTTTTTTTTTTTTTTGAAGGAAGGAAAGAGGGGTGTAATTAACCTGTTCAGGCTTGGCCTTGAGCTCCAAGATGAGCTGAACTCCTTTCGCCTTTGAATAATATGTCGTTCACCCTACTAAAGACCATGATGGCCTAGACTTCCATTTACCTACCTTGGAAGATATTTAGTTTCTTGCTACATGATGCTCCAAAATTTTGTCCTAGACTGAATTTTAAGAGAAAGTATTCTAGTCCCCTGCTCTCTCAGCTTCTTCTTGGCCTGTTGCTAGTAATTGCCATTCACACTCCATTAATCAGTCAGGATTGTCTTAGAATGCAGCCAAAACCCCTTCGAATTGAGGGCTTCTGAGGACAGTTCCCACCGAGAGTGACTTAGTTTCTGGGGAGGGAGCAGTACCACTTTGAACATATCAGAGTACCTTTCTGGCTAGATCTTATGGCTGTCACTGGACTGTACGAAGAGATTGTGCTATTTCTGCAAAGGAAGTCAAGAATGTTAGTGATTCTCTCTCTTTCCCCATCCCCTTGTCTTAGAAAGCTGTCTTGCTCCATAAGCTGGCCTAGAGGCCCATATCTGACAAAAATGAGAGCCTAATCCACTCTCTTTTTTTTTTTCTTGTCTCCGAACTCATCTGCCCCCTTTGCTCTCTCTACAGAGTTGCTACAGTGAGCGGAAGAGAACACGAAACTTGGAGGCTTACGTGGAATGGTTCAATCGCCTCAGCTACCTGGTCGCCACAGAAATCTGCATGGTGAGAAAATGCATTTTCTCTTTCTCCTCGCTCTCTCTGTTACTTTTTCATACTTATTTTACCTCTGTTGGTCTACGTGTCGGATCACTGCCCTCTTTCTTTTTCCCCCCTTTTGCTTACAGCCCGTAAAGAAGAAGCACCGAGCAAGAATGATTGAGTATTTCATTGACGTAGCTCGGGAGTGTTTTAACATTGGCAACTTCAATTCCCTGATGGCGATAATCTGTGAGTGTTTTCTGGAAGACAGGTGTCCTTTATCTGTATAGGTCCTGTGAAATGTGTCCGCTAAAAATTTACACGTAGTACAGTTTTATTAATGAAAACTCTACTTTTGAATCCTGAATTGTTCTAGAATGTTCAGAATGTTTTAAATAGTAGCGTCATACAAGTGCATACACTCTTTTCGACATGTATGACTTCATGGGACACATCCAGTTTGTCCTCATCTCGAATATCTATCGATAGAAGCTCATGAGTGAGAGATTTGTCTAAAATGGAGGATTTTAAATAAGCGTTTGGGCAGCTTGTGTGTTGTGCATTAAGAAATGTATCATCTGAGACTATACCGTATGATTCTATCAGCATGGACGGAAGGTGGCCTGAGAAACGAGATCTTTGGACCGCCCATGCTCCTAGGACTTACCACATGCAGCACCTTATCACTCTGGTGTATGAACTTTGCTCCTCCCTTGTAACTTGGAGATTTTAACACCAGTGACCATGTTTCTCTTCATTCATCCTTTAAACATAGTGCCTGGGATCATGCCACAATTATTGATAGTGACTCTTTCATTTAAAAAAACCCTAATTTATAGGATAAATCATACGTTTATTGTACACATGATAGGTAGTCAGTAAATAGTTGAATACTTACCTGACCCTTCAGAGTCAATTTGCAGTCAGAGAATCTACCACATGTAATTAAATGCTTTTGGTCCTAATAACTCCCCCCCTCTCACCAGTTCTGTATCCCATTTTCTTTTTGACATAATTTTCCTTGTTTTCTCCTTAAAAATACTCACCAAATTTTGGCTCTTTGTCTGGTTTACTTCTTGAAAATAGTGAACAGAAAGACCATCTAAATCAGGGACCTGAAAGCGCATAGTCTAGGTAATAGAAGTTTACTTAATTTCCCCCCTTATACCATTAAGAAAATGTCAAGATAAGCCATGTGGTGGGAAAAAGTATTTGTAATACATTATAGCTGAAAAAGAACTTGTATCCAGACTCCATAAAGGACACTATGAATCAATTAGAAGACAAATAACCCAGTGAAAAACAGGGCAGATACTTAGATATGTCACTAAATTTGCTTTCATATACTTACTGTTACATTATAGATAATAAGTATATAAAAATGTGCTCCATATCATTAGTCATCAGAGAAATACAAATTAAAATCACAGTGTAAAACCATTTCATGCGTTGAAATGACTGAAATTAAAAGGACTGGGTGAACCAAATATTGGTGAGGATGAGGAAAAAGAGGAAGTCTCATGTATTATTGGTGGGAGTATGAAATGGTATTTCTCCTGTGGGAAACTGGCAGGCTTTTTTTTTTTTTTTTTTTATCAAGTTAACTTACACTTAGTAATGAACACTTTTTTGGAGGATAATTTCAAATGACTTCTTTTATTTGTCTGTTTCAATTTTTTCTCACCCCTCCACTCCATTTTAAATGGGAAGCTGGCATGAACATGAGCCCAGTGTCTCGACTCAAAAAAACATGGGCTAAAGTGAAGACTGCAAAATTTGACGTTCTCGAGGTATGTGAAGCTGATGCCTTGCTGTTAACATTTGACACCCAGAAAGTGAAATTCTTCTATGTGAGCTTGCCCTTGATCAGGGAGTACGATGGAGAAGAAAGTCCATGTCTCCTTACAGACATAGGGAATGGAAGGGGGTTAGAACTGGCAGAGGGGAGAATAGATTAGGTTGTAGACCAGCCCTTTCATAGATAGAGGTCTCCCATCTTGGAAGACATGGTGACCTGTCAGTTACAGCCCATTGTTTGCCAGGATGGAATTTGGATCCTGAACCACTGGGAGTTCTGCTTCAGGGTGGGCTCACTTGATTTATTTACAGTGTCCCAGGGGAAGAGTTCTCGTCTCTATGGAAATACTCATTTCCCATCCTTTCAGCACATTTAGCTAACCTGTGCAAAGGCTCTTCCAGGATGATTCTGAGGATAGTAAGAATGGTACATAAAGGCATTTGTGTTTGGATCATACTAATGTCATTATCACCTTGTCCTGTTGGTGCTTTGAATCAGTGGTCTTTGGAGATAATAAAAAAAAAATGTCCTTTCCTAAGTTTTCTCCAAATTGGGAAGTATCATTGGATATATTGCATTATGCTTTTATTCATATCGTCTAATGTCTTTTCCTTCTTATAAGATAGTATGCTTCAATTATTTGTGAATGATTTGTTAACAAATGCAAAGAACAAGCTCAGGACCAAGGGTTGGGTCACTATGCCTGGCCAACTCTCAGCTGACCCACTGACATTCAAACGAAACTTGGAAATGGTTTCTTATGCTGGCGTTTGATTCTTTGTTAATCAGTTTTAAGTCCAATCTCCACAGTGAACCTGGAAAGAATTTGGTCTAGGTTTTACATTATTGAAGCTGACATCAGCTTACTTAAATGAAGCAAACCTCCGAACCTCGGCAAAGAAAACATTTGTGTTCTGATGTGTTTTATGCCTATGCGTGTGTATGAGAGGGGTAAATCCTATCCTTAATGAGTTCTCACACCTATGGCAATTTTTTCTTAAAGATCTATTTATTTATCTTAGAGCGAAAGAGAGAGATAACAGAGGTGGGGAGGAGGGGGAGGGAGAGAGAAGTGCAAGCAGACTCCCAGCTGAGCATGGAGCCCTAAAGAGGGCTCGATCCCACAACTCTGAGGTCAGGGCCTGAGCTGAAACCAAGAGTCCAGCACTTAACCAATGACGTTCCCCGGGCACCCCTCGCCTATTGCAATTTTTTATGCAGGGTTGAAAGTATGGTCTTGACAACTTTCTGCTGGTTGAGGAGTAAAGGATTAATCCTCTTCTCTCTTTTGCGGACAGCATCAGATGGACCCTTCAAGTAATTTCTACAATTACCGAACAGCTCTTCGTGGGGCAGCACAAAGGTCTTTAACTGCTCACAGCAGCAGAGAGAAGGTATGTGCTTAAAGGAGTTCTATTCATGTTGGAGTTACCACGTGTTGCGTTAAAATGCAACGTGAACTCCTGCCCTGAGCTTCCTTTACCTGTTCAGATCCAAGAGAGAAGTTGATAGACTATGGAAATGTTTGCGCCTTGCCACATAGAGAAGGGAAGTCGTAGAGGAAGGTGCCGTGTTAGTATCTGTGTTGTTATTGTGTTATATAAATGATCATTTTGTAATATGGCTTAGTTGTTTTTCAAGCAATAAATTAAGTCATATGTTAAGATGACTGATAACATTAGAGTAATTTGATTTAATGGAAAATAGACATTTCAGCTCTGCACAAGGTAGCTGATCTAGTATAACCTTTCTTAAAAGAATTAGGTTAAGTCATTTATTTTCAGATAGTAGGTTAGTTGCTGTAGCATCAGGCCTGCTGTTACTTATTTGGGTATGTGGGTGGAGGAAAAAGTACAGGGATGATGTCTGAGAAATTAATGGTTCTTACTCTATGTACTCTCCCCTTCAACAATTTAATATGATCCTGGATCTATCATACCTCTGACTCTGAGGGTCCTTTCTTGGCCCATGTCAGTGTCCTATAGGTAGAAAGGAACGGTCATTTCGACATTTAGAGATCGTGTCGTTTGCAAAGTAAATACCTGGTTACAGTAAACGGGCCGATGAAGTTGTTTGAGGAAAGTTATGTTTCACGAAGATTCCATCTCTCTTTTAAGTTAAACTCCGTCTTCAACAAATTTTTAGAAATGAGAGTAAAAAACGTTTCAGGGCATCTCAATCCCTTCTCCAATAAATCTTCAGACTCAGTGATCTAGAATAAAAACAAATCACAAAAAGAAACGCCTCCTTTTGAAAAGCTTAAATTGGTTCTCAACAAAATCCAGAATATCAGTTCTGATAACATTTGAGAGATACTGGGAATACATTAATTTATTTTTTTAAAGAGACAAGGTCAGAGAGGAGATGAAGCAGGGAAAACTGTCTCAATTTAGCCTGACAGAGTGTACCAGCTTTTGAAGTTTTATTTGCTCAAGTCTCAGCACTCCTGTGACAAGACTGAGAAAAAAATCTAATCGGAAGTTTCTTTGGCTTCAGGAAATGAGCACATGGGGGGCTGTCTACCTCCTCTCATTCCCCCCCCCTCCGGGAGCCCCCAAGAGAGCCAGGAGGCTCTAGAACCCTACCTCCAACAGGGAGCCCTGGCCAAAGTCATTCTGAAGTCCAGCCCCCCCAGAAAGACTAGACTTGTGGGACTCTAACAGCTTTTTCCAGAGAATAGTCCAAAGTATTTACCCTTTACATCATTTAATAAATTCTGTCCACTTTAGTTTTGTTATTCTTTTAAACCAGTTCTGTGTGGACATATGCATTGTACTCTCTAGTTCATAAAACAAATGAAATCACCACCATAAAAAAAAAAATGCCATTGCTTTTTCACAATTGGTCTCAAAGGCTATGAATGAAAACATTTCTGGGTAAAACACATCTTTTATTCAGGAGGGTTGAGGTTTATTTTTCCTTTTTTGAAGCGAGGAGAAACTCTCTTTATTCCCAAGTAATTTAAAAATCTTTCTAGCAACATGGTTTGGGTAATAGAATCTTTAATATTCTTTTGAATTGTAAGTTTATGTGGCCAGAGTGGCACATCTCTAGGTACCGTATCATAGAACAAATCAATTCTGTCTTCCTCACGGAGGCCCTTAAATGATCTTTAAATAGCTATTTTTCCTATGGGTACTCAGGCCTCCAGGTTTTTAACCATTTCTCATACGATTACATGGTTTTAAATCCTTTTACCATTCCATTTATGTTTGTGGGAACTTGTTCCCGCTCACCAGCCTTCATTTCTAGGTATGAAACCAATAATGCCTCTAAGGTATATTTGCTAAATCCCTGAATTAAGAATATTTTGAAAGAGGGGCGCCTGACTGGTTCAGTTGGTGAAGTGTGCACATTACTCTTAATCTCGGGATCATGGGTTCAAGCCCCACATTGGGGGCAGATATTACTTAAACAAATAAAATCTAAAAAAAAGAACATTTTGAAAGGGAATTAGAAAATACTATTTCTTGAGAAGTTCTCCCACTAAAGACATCATTGGCAAGACCTCCGAGAAACCTCCCAAAAACCAGAGCTTTTGCTCCCTCCTATTGGTAACCCATACATCTATCTTAGTGCCTGGAAATCCAAAGTCCTTATAATCTCCTGATTTTTATTATGTTAGATTTGTTGTAGGGGCTGCAGATATGAAGAGAACTATCCATGACTAAATTAGAATTTGAAGGCATATGGGCATAAGGAACAGAACAGTGAAGGGAGATCAATGTGAATATTACATAAAGTATAGCCTCTGTGCCTCAACTAGAGGCACCTGACATGGAGTTATGAAAAGTTTAAATATCAATGTGAGATAGAATGGTCAATACCACATGAATCTCACAGCCCAGAACTGAGAATAAAGAAAGTTCTTGCTTAAAAGCTATTACACTATGCAAGTACCGCATCTTGATTATAACTTAGTCTTCATTTCCCTTGTGATGATATATCCTTATTATCTTAAAAGTGCATCAGCCATATTTTCCCCTTTTTATGGGCCCCATTGGTTTTTTGGGCATGCTTAACCGAGGTCAGACATATATTATTTAATCCTCACCACAACTCAGTGAGGTAGTTACTGTTGTTCCCATTTTAAGGTGAGGAAACTAGGCTTTCTTAGTATGTTAAGCTTACAGCAGGGATTGGCAAACTGTTCCCATCAAGGGCCAGTTCATAAATATTTTAGGCTTTGTGGGCCATACGGCCTCTCTTGCAACTACTCAGCTCTGATGTACAGGCATAAAAGCAGACATAGACAATGTATAGATAAATGAGCGAGTGTGGCTCTTTTCGAGTAAAGCTATCTGGCTACTGCAAGTTGAATTTTCTTTAATTTTCATGCTCATGAAATATGATTTTGATATTTTTCCAGCCATTTAAAAATGTTAAATGCATGGCTCCTGGCAAAACGGGGTGGGCCTGGGCTGGGCCGTGGGCCGCCATTTGTAGATTCCTGGCTTGTACTGCCAATAAATTGTGGCGTGAAGCGGAGGTCCAAAGGAGTCCAAAACCCAGGCTTCCCCATTAGAGGTGGTCTTTCAAAGAAGCGAGGTCCAGAGTGTGCTTTTTCATTGTTACAATGGCTGTTAGTCCTAAAATAACAGAGGATTAACCAAGTAATATTTGAAAGGGAAGGTAATGAGGGGATCTTGACTAATTCTTTTTGAGAGACTTATACAGACAATAGCAAATGATTAAAAGTATACCCAAAAGATACTGTCAAAATCACAGGTTCACTTTGGCTATTCCAGCGACCAATGAAATAAAAAATAACCAAGGGCTTGGGTT
Source organism: Procyon lotor (assembly GCA_028646535.1). Classification (NCBI taxonomy): domain Eukaryota; kingdom Metazoa; phylum Chordata; class Mammalia; order Carnivora; family Procyonidae; genus Procyon; species Procyon lotor. The sequence goes on along the minus strand of CM053604.1, from coordinate 54,746,155 downwards.
TTTTTTAAATGACTTTCGGGGGAAATCTGAATTCTTCTCTAGAAGTGAAAATTGATACTTCATATTTTGTGTGTAAGCCCAAATCTGTGTTTTCCAGGGGTCCCATTCGTCTAGTGTAGATGTACCCCACGAGTCATAGGCTTAGGGAAACTTCAAAAACCTGCCCTTAGGTAAACAACAAAGGCCCACAACTTGTTTCTGCAGCGTTGTTCGCACTGTAGCAAACTTAGAATCTTCAAAACCTCGTTGGCATTTGAGAAAAGGTGGAAGTTACCATATCTGAGCTTTGTTTTTTGTTCGTTATGGGCTTCGTAGGATTTAGGATAGTTTCTTAGAGAGGATTATTTTAGGTTAATTAATTAAATACCTTTGCCTCATCAAATCAAAGACCCGAGGCAGAAAAGCCTTACTAGAGGTTTACTGTTTTTCAAACAGCCATTAATTCTAATAGACACATTTATATTCCTCCTTCGCTTGGACACATCTCACAACATATTGTGCAAGGTACTGCTTAGGTGATTTCCCACGAGAACAGGTGCCTGCTTGTTCTCGTCTGACGGCCAGGTTTACCCAGTAGGAAGTTTGCAGCAACTATTACCTAAAAACCCTGAGCTCTCACGTTATGTTGAGCAACGTCTTCAAGAGTAAAATGTTCATCTAAAAAGAAATTCACCTAAAATTCTAAGTCTAAATGATACAACAGTACAGATTTCTAGCGGGGAGATGGGTCAGACATCTTAAAACTCTAAAATATGGGCAGTGACAGATACTCTATTAATATTTTGCTCTACCTGAGGGATTGCTAAATGAGAAGCCAGAGTTCTTTTAGGTCTTCTTCCACTGATTAGAGCTAGAACTTTTAGATTTGTGATATGCTGCTGCATGGGGAAGACTGCAAAAGCTACACGAAACCATCTACCCTCTAATGCCTGTTGTCTTTGTTGGGGTTTGGTTATTATTAGCATTTGCATCTTTAGCAAAATTACGCAAAGAAGGAAACTGCTGTCATGGGCGGTGAACAAAACACTGTATCTTAATTCATTGTAGCCTATTATGTAAGCCAGCACTAATGGGGTTCATGAATTTCTTGTATAGTTTGATGAGAAACTAAATATCTGTTTGCCCAAGCAAACCAAAAATCTTTTCTTTTCTCTAGATTGTGATACCATTCTTCAGTCTTTTAATCAAAGATATTTATTTCCTCAACGAGGGCTGTGCCAACCGCCTTCCAAATGGCCACGTCAACTTTGAGGTAAGGGAAGGCGGCAGAATCTGAGCCCTGGGATGGGCCGGCCCCCTCACAATGCTCCCCCCAGGTCAGTTGTACTCAGTATCTGACCACAGTTGTGCTCAACTCAAAAGTGCTCAGTGATAATGCTCAGAATCGTAAGTGGATTCTGAAGTTCTAGAACCAAGTTTTCTCTTTCTCCGTTGTTTTGTAAGGAAGTAACACTGCCGAGTAGAATAAATTAGCTGCAACATTATTATTATTTATTATCCGGAGGTATATGAGTAAATGTTTACGTGTTCCTCACAAATACCTATAGCTAGTTTTTATTAAATTAAGAAAATTAGGTAGTTCAGTTGATTCATTCGAAGCCAGAGGGGAAAGAAACATTCGGTGGAATGCTCATGATTTTTCATGACCGCTTTTTAACCCTTTTCTTTTTTCTTAGAAATTTTGGGAACTGGCCAAACAAGTGAGTGAATTCATGACGTGGAAACAGGTTGAGTGTCCATTTGAGAGGGACCGGAAGATCTTGCAGTATCTGCTCACGGTGCCAGTCTTCAGTGAGGATGGTGAGTGAGCCTTGGGGTTGGAGCTGCCTCCAGCATCCCCAAACCCTGCCATCAGGAGATGGGTGCATACAGGCCTCGTGTCTGCTTCCTCACGTAACGCGAGGCCTGTCTTCTGACTCTTCCATCTGAAGAGTTTTTCTGTTGCACAGGAAACCACATGGTATATCCCTGAAATATTTGTCAGATACTCACTCTTCACCCAAAAACTGATTGTTTCTCTGTTTAAACATTCTTTATAATCCTAGAGCTGCCAAGCTCTGGGGACAAATGGAAAGGTTTTGAAGGACTTTTTTTCCCCCGCCTTGTTTGGGACTTGCGTCATTGGAGAAAAAGGGTTTTTTTGTTTTTGGCATGTTGATATTAAAAGTAATTTGAAAAACAAACAAAAAAACAGTTGCTGCTACCTGCTGCTATTTGAAAAAGTAGTGGAAAATCTTGACCTGTTTAGATGTTAGATGTTATGGAATTTTAGACAAAAATAGTGATTGTCTATGCTGAAAAAAAAGTGAGAAGAGAGTTAAAGTTTGTAAAAGACTTAGGGATTTATTCTTTTGATCTTTTATATTCTAATAGTCTAGAAATCAATCGTATTATTAATTTCTCAAGGTAGATTGATAGTATTTGTGATAATGATGGAAGTGCATTTTGCATTAATATTTCCTATTCCAGAGGGGACTTGATCATTCTTAACCTCTACAAATAGGATTAATAACAAACTTTTAAATCTTTGAATGAAATTCTTTTTGATTTAAAACTAAAGAAAAAGATATTAGAAGAATGAAAAAATGGCCTAGAAAATCTGGCTTTTTAGCTATGAAAGTTTTTTTTTTTAATGCAGGCTATCAGGAAAGGATTCCCCCACCCCCTTCTTCATAAAGAACATAAACGTGAGCGTGTGATAGCGTCACATGGCTTGCATTTGGAAGCTGTTTCCCCTCATAAACTATCAGTTAATTAAGTGCCTTTTTGGCCCAGAGGCCCTTGGGTTTTTGTTGAGATGGTCAGTCAGGCAAAGTGATATTTTATATTCTTTTTTTTTTTTTTTTTAAAGATTTTATTTATTTGACAGAGAGAAACACAGCGAGAGAGGGAACACAAGCAGAGGGAATGGTAGCGGGAGAAGCAGACTTCCTGCAGAGCAGAGAGCCCGATGCGGGGCTTGATCCCAGGTCCCTGGGATCTGACCTAGGCCGAAGGCAGACGCTTAACGACTGAGCCACCCAGGCGCCCCGATATTTTATATTCTTAATGAAACTATGATGCTTCTCAGTTGTAATTGGGTCTGTTAAAGAGTTTCGCTTCGGGGTTCAGCTGACTTTAAACAGGAGGCAGATGGTGGTGGTAATATACAGAAGGCCTGTGTTCATCCGTTCTTACTTTTGGTTGATTGTAGCACTCTACTTGGCTTCCTATGAGAGTGAAGGACCTGAAAACCATATAGAGAAGGACAGATGGAAGTCCTTAAGGTGAGTCTCTGTGCTTCTCACTGCTGGGGTGGGCAGCAGCTCAGCTTGGTGGGCCGTGTCAGACTTACTGGAGGAAAGCCACGTGCTTCCCATAGGAAGTACCCCCTGTGTGTTCCCAGTCCTCTCTGCTCCTTATCTCTTGTCACCTGAATCTTTGCAGCTGAGAATCCTCATTGCCGTCATTCAGTTTTATTGCCTTTCACTTTTTTATGCTGTCTCGTATACAGGGATGCTGCTCTCGTTTTTTTCTCCCGTTATTTACCCCACAGTATGTATGGTAGAAAGAGCACCGACTCATTCCCTTCATCTAAGAGATAATGAGTTCAGACTCTATTTCTGAATAGTCCTAGCACTTAAACTTTATTTGACCTGAGAGAAAAGAGCCCAAGTACCAGTTGGTTCAGTAAATCTGAGTGTGTCACTCTCTTGTAGAGAGTGGATTTTGGTCCCCATTTTGGTTTGAGAGAAAGAGGAAGTTGGGACTTTATTTATCTTTAAAGATGTACTTATTTGAGTGAGTGGGAAGGGGTAGAGGGAGAAGGAGAGAGAGAATCCCAAGCAGAGCATGGAGGCTGATGCAGGGTTTGATCTCAGGACCCTGAGATCATGACCTGAGCCGAAATCCAGTAGGATACTCAACCGACCAAGCCTCCCAGGCACCCCAGAAGTTGGGACTTTAAGCATAATCCAGAATTTATTCAAATTAAAGAATTGTGTTAATATATTGGCATTTTCAAGTAAATGTATTTTCTAAAAAACCAGGATAGGTAACAGGTAAACGTATATGTTAACCATTTGAGATATTTTAATAGGTAAAATAGCCCAGGATACAGTAGTCACATAATCAAAATTGCTCCGTTTGTATTTCTACTTAGAGACTCTGGGATCATGTGCCTTTTTGTACCAGGGTGGATAAGCACATTTCTCTTCTTCCCAAAGTCATTCAGGAGACTTCATTATCCTTGATGTTGGGCTACGTTTCATGAACCAGGGTATCTTAGATATATTTGGTTTTGTGTGATTTCATTTGTTTCAGAGGAAATATTTAGGTTTTCTGCGTACCTCTCAGTGAGGCAGGATGAGGTCTAGAGGCAATGGAATCATTATCCTTAGAACAACCCGTCAAGGTGATAGGTGAACGATTGGAGATGTTTCTTTTATCCCAGACACAAGTGTAAAGAAGGTGTGGCCAAGACCTGGAGTCAAAGGAATGTAACAGGCTTGCTGGGCTGAGGCTCAAGCGTACTTTCATTAAATTGTGGGACCGCCAGTGGCATATTTATATTAAAATTTCGTATTACTCCGTTGGGATTGAAGGATATTTAGGGCACTCGGTGTTACTCATGTGTAAAGCACGAGCCTCAGAGTCCATGTCTTGCTGGATGGAAGCTTTAGGAATGACTGACTCGTTGTTGTCCTTTGCTTTCCATGCTTCCTGTCTTTTTACTTCCCTTTCTATTTTTTTTTAAGAGCTTGAAGTTGATATGGCCCCTGAGTGTAGCTTAGCTCTTGGGACTTTTATGGATTTTTAAAAACTGGTAAGCAGGGAAATTGGCTATACTTCATGATACGTGGTATCGACATTTCCTGTGAAGTCCAGATACATTAAATAGTCCAAGCCTCCCACATGCTGCTTTTCCAGGCTTTTCTGATTGTTGTTCTTTTATGCCATATTCCTAGTGGTTAGTGGGTTGGTTAGTTGGAAGGGTTCATAAAGTCAAAGCATTGACAGTAAAAACTAAAGATCGAATTACACAACCTCTTCCCATATCTGTATGTACCATACACACAAGATGCAGTAACACTTAACGTTCGAACAGTTGAAATGAGACCAGAGAGTTTTGTGGAGAATTTAGAAACCGGAAGTGAAGAGAGGGTGCCGCGTACTGGCTTAAATTCAGACACAAATCCGTGAATCCGACCACAGTTGTACTCAGCTCAAAAGTGCTCAGTGATAATGCTCCCGATAAGCATTCGTGGAGGGGCTAGCCCCAGCCCAATGAGAGAGAATGGTATATGGGGAAGTATGTATATAAACACAGTGAAGACGTATTCTTGGTAGAACAGATTAGTTTCTACATGGAAATGGTTTTCACAGAGGCTTGAAGACCAGACTCTCACTCTGCCCTTGCCACATCCCATGTGATCTCCAGCCGCACCCCACTGCCTCCCCTTCTCGGATCCCTGTCTCCTCCTGTTCCAAGCCAGCGGGCTGTTTTGTAGTGCCCGGCTTCTTATCGCTACGACAACGCAAGCCCCTTGAGGGCAAGCACAGGGTCTTCCCTGCCTGCATGTGCTCTTGCCGCATTGGGGAATGATGATGGGTCATGGCAGATGTTGCCCAAATCCTAGCAGCCACCAAGAGGATAAAGAAGAGAAAACAGGCTAGAATCTTTAGCAAAGCTACGTGTGTTAGGTGGATACAAAGGCTAATTATTCTAGAATGATAATACCTACCTGAAATTTAACTTAGAAGGCAATCAGATCATTTCCCACAGACGCTTTTCCTGCTGGCCCTAAGTTCATTCACTTAGGCTCAGCAGTGGCGATGACAAATGTACCCCCAAGGGTAGACACCTTTCTTGTCACTGGCTGTTTAAATGCCCTCCATGGACACTGGAATGTGAAGATGCTTCTATTTACTGAGTAAGCCCATCTGTGATAAGACCAGTGCAGATGTAAATGCTTTTCGTAATCCATGACTTCTGTTTGTCTTTTTGTTTTTGTTTTACTATAAAGCCAAAGAATTACCTATAAACAAAGCTTTTACCACCTCCATTAATAAATATTTATTTGAAGTGACTAGCAGTCACTAGCACAAAAACCAGGAGGACTAAAATGCTTAATATTTTTTTCTTCCTCTTTTTAAAATTTTTTTAAGAGAGTGAGCAAGCATGCGTGGGGGGAGGGGGCAGAGGGAGAGAATCTCAAGCTGACTCCCCACTGAGTGGGGCGCCCCACACGGGGCTGGATCTCACAACCCTGAGATGATGACCTGAGCCAAAATCAAGAGTCAAAATCAAGCTTTGCAAAGCTTACCCGACTGAGCCACCCAGGCACCCTTCCTCTTTTTAACTATGTGTAATCAAACCTAAAGCCTAGGAGAAACTGGTATTAGGCAGAACTTTTTTTTTTTAAAGATTTTATTTATTTATTTGACAGAGGGAGATCACAAGTAGGCAGAGAGGCAGGCAGAGAGAGAGAGGGGGAAGCAGGCTCCCTGCTGAGCAGAGAGCCAGATGCGGGGCTCGATCCCGGGACCCCGAGATCAGGACCTGAGCCGAAGGCAGAGGCTTTAACTCACTGAGCCACCCAGGCGCCCCAGGACATTTTAATCCCATCCGAAATCATCCGCCACATTTCTTCTCATCCTATCTTCTTTCTTTCTCAGGTCCAGCCTCTTAGGCAGAGTTTAAGGAACGGGGTGCTGACCATCGCTGCTGCTGCTGCTGCTGCTGCTGCTGCTGCTGCTGCTGCTGCTGCTGCTGCTGCTGTATCACATGGACCGCTGAGGGGCTGGCCTTTGTTTTTCGGCATCCAGTTCTACAAAGTATCCCGCTAAGTCCCCGCAAGCAAGCAAGCTCGCCCCGAGCAGATGGGGAACTTCTTTCCCACAGCTGACAGATTGACTCGGATTTTGGGAGACTGAAATGTTCACGGAAGACACTTGAGAAAGAATCCTCTACCGGCTCGGCACATGATTCATCTTCTGGAATTTCCATGTGAATCACAGCTCTGCACCTGGATGGAGCTTTCTTTTGTGTGTGTGTGTTTTTTTTTATTCGGTTGAACATTTGCTGCTAATGGGACTTGCCCAGCCGAGGGCTGGCTCTTAGGAAGCCCATGTTTCTTTGTTAACTTAAATGAAAAAGGGAGAGGAGGGAGGGGAGAAAACCTTCCAAGTAGATCCCAACTTCTGCTCTACAGTATTGCCGGGAGGGGTATGACTGGTTCAATGCTGACTCTGGACTTTGTTTCCCCTTAGTGTGTGCTGTGTTTTGAATTCCTCTCCTCCCTCTTCCTGCAAGATTTTGAGTTGGCTGCTGGTTAGCAAACTCCTTTTTACCCATATAAGTTATTTAATATAATGAAGCTCAACACTGTGGTAGGAAAATAGCCACTAGGAAAAAAAAAAGCAGAGTTTGTCGTTGGACTGCTTAATGTTCTAGAAGGACTTTTTGTTTCCTCTGCCCTTCTGAGCTGTTTACAACTGACCACTGTGTTCTACAGATGTATTTTTCAGTAGTTTTTTTTTTTTTGTTACTTAGTTTTCCATGATGCCTATTTTTTTTTCCCTTCTTGTAAATTTAAATTATCTGACTTTAAGAGTCTCGGAAAAAACCCATGGCCTAATTACAACTTAATTTTTTGAACAGACTGTTATTTTTCATTATGTTTGGGAGTCTGGTGGTGACTAAACATGTGAACAAAGAATAAATTGGAAAAGTTAACCCCCCCTCCCCTCCGCTGCAGCAGTGAGCGAAAACAAATGAAAAACATCTTGCTGTTAACTCAAAGGTCGATCTAATTGTGAAATAGTTCACCTTGTTAAACATCTCAGTAAGTCTGTAGTTGCTCTGCAAACAGCCATTATATTTACTGACTCTAGGAGAAACTGTAGAGTAGTAAACCGCGCTAATGAAGAAAACAAAACATCGTGTTGTTCAAAACAGAGATGTATTTGAGAACTTAATGACACGGTTTCCAAAAACAGAGCACGTGTGTATGCTGCACGCCTTCTCAGCAGACCAAAAATGTCTCCAAGTTGTCCCTTTACAACCATCAATATATTTTACACCCTGCAGCCAGGAGCTGTGGCGTCTCTCTTTTCTTTTATGGATGGGGTGGTTGGGGCGGGGGATTGTTGTCAAAGCAATTCAGTTCAGGTGACTGGCTGGAAGCTAGTCTGTCCTTGAGGAAGAGGCCTGCAGGAGTAGACATTTATTTTCTAAAAAGGGATCAGAAGAAGCATTTCATAAATAGCACTTGCCAGGCACTTTCCGTCTGTTTAGCATGGATCACCATCCCCACTTTTTAGGCGTGGGAACGGGCATATTAATAATAGTAATAATAATAATAACAATAATTTGTCCGAGGCCACATAGCTATTAAGATGCCCAAAGATTTGAAGGAGGCCTTCTGATTCCAGAGGCCAAGCTTTAAACCGTGCTGCCAAGCCTTCTCCGACTTCGATATGACCTTTCAAACTTGCCAACAGCCCAGGCATCTTGCTGGGATGCAGATGTGGATTCTGTGGGTCTGGCGTAGGGCACAGAGGATGCTAATGCATGAGTCCCAGAATCCTCTGAGAGTAGGAAGGCACCCCATACAACTGCCGCCTTTCCCTGGGGAAGGCCTCTCCCTGAGTTCTGTGCCCCTTTCGTTGTTGTCCGCACAGCAGTGTTGTTTCTCTCTCGACCGCCCACACCCAGGGCTGCTGGCCAGATCTGCCACAAGGTAACAGCGGTTGGAAAAAACCAACAGAATAAAATTTTCTGATTTGTGAAAATCATATGAAATTTAAATGTCACTGTCCTTAAAGTAGAGCACGGCCACACTCCTCCACTCACGCACTGCCTCACAGCTGCTTTGTGCAGGAGAGCCTTCTAGTTGTGGCAGAGACGGCGTGGCCCGCAGAGCCTCAGGTGGTCACCCTCGGGCCCTTTACAGAACGTTTGCCGACCGACCCCTGATCTCAAGTGGTCCTTCTGAGCATGACATAAATGAGTTTGCCAAGATGGTATCAGGGCTCTGGTAGAGCACCAGATACAGACATGTGGCTGCTGGAAATACTTTACTAAGGTGGGATTGGCCTAAAACATGGGATGATAAGGCTATTTAAACCGTTTTCTCAGGGAATTGCCATTGTCACACAGAGCCTCTTATCTTAGCACCTAGATAAACCAGGGGTTTAAAGCGTGTGGTCCACTGGTCTGTGGCAGTCATTGACTCTTCTCCTGTTGGTGCCATGCATTTGGACTCCCCAGCAGGCTGTATACACCCCGATCTAATTTATGTGGGTGGACGGCAGCCTCAATAAACAGCGTGAGCAGCACGGAGCCGTATCAGTCAGTAGATTTGGATTCAAGAGGTAATCTGTCCAGGCACGCCAGACATTCCAAAGCAGACTCGACTGAGGCCTGGAGGAGCCTCCAAAAAACCTGGGTTGGGTAGGGAACAAAGAATGTACCTTTCTCCAAGGGAAGTGTCCCCGTGTTTGCCCACAGGCTTGAGCTCCCCAGGGCGGCTTGCCTTTCATCTCACAAAGAAAGGCCTTGGGTACTGTCGTCCTACCTCCCCCTTTGAAAGTTTTCGGCTTTCCCTCTCCACTCGGCCTGGCTCCAGCTTCCCGGCCCGATGCCTTACCCGTCTTGTGCTTTTCTCCCAGCACAATTCCTTCCGTGCTTCCCTTTTTCTGACTGCTGCCCATAGGCCTTCTGCCCTTAGAATCTCGAGAAACCACAGCCTCCCATTGGGAGCCGAGGGGCTAAACTTTATAGGAATGCTGACCTGGGGATTATTAACATCTTCTACCTGCTGCTGGGGTACATTTTGTTTACTTTGTGACCTGTCTCAACAAAGGACAGTGCCTGCCTCTTTTCCAAACATATCTTACTATCCTGACCGAGAGTGCACAACTGGGGGTAATTTTCTCTGAAGCTTTCTCTGAAGCTAAGGGTTCAAAGGAATTCCTAAATTCGTTGCCTGGGGGGAAAAATGTGAGTTACCTGGAAACTAGTAACTAAACATCAAAAACTCAAAGATATTCTGATAGCAACTCGGTCAGCTTTACCCTTGAGACATTTTTTTTCTCTTTTAAGATTTTATTTTTTATTTTTTTAAAAGATTTTATTTATTTATTTGACAGAGAGAGATCACAAGTAGGCAGAGAGGAAGGCAGAGAGAGAGGGGGAAGCAGGCTCCTCACCAAGCAGAGAGCCCAATGTGGGGCTCGATCCCAGGACCCTGAGATCACGACCTGAGCCCAAGGCAGAGTCTTTAACCCACTGAGCCACCCAGGCGCCCCAAGATTTTATTTTTAATCAATCTCTAAACCCACAGTGCACCTCAACTTTCAACCCTGAGATCAAGAGTTGCACACTCGACCCTGAAGACATTTGAAAAGGAAAGATGTTTGCCAGATTTGGACTTCAAGAGTTTTAATAGGAAATTAAAACTTCCTGGAGAAGTCAAGCCATTGTTTTTTTCTGGATTCGAATGGTCACATCTTCCCTTCAATTGTCTGTTTCATGTAATCAAGATCACTGACTCCAGTAAATGCCCACAAAAGACATGTTGGGGTTTGAGGTTTATGCATCTGAACCTAATAGGTTAGGGACCTATCGTTCAAAACTAGCAAATAAGCTTTGCTCCATGCAAAAAAGACCACTGCCCTAATTCTATATGAAAAATCAACTCCTCCTAAAGGATGTATATATCCTTTTTTTTTTTTTTTAACTTAATAAAGTAAGGAGATTCCCAGGGAGCTAATTCGCTTTTTAGGGCTGGCAGCCTTCAACAGCCCTCATTCCCACTCAGAAGGCCTAAAACCCTGCTTCATTTCTCTATGATTTGATCTAATAAGAGAAAAAACATCCAAGTGTATCTGATCAGATGGTATGAGAGATCTATCTTAGAACACTGTTAACTGTCAGCACACTTAAGTTTAAATGTGCACATAAGTCAATATTTTTGGATTTCTAGGCGCTGGTTTTATAGCTCATAATTTAGGGAATTAAAGAGGAAGAAGGGAACTGATATTTCTTAGACTCAAGAAGAAAGTGATGTATTTTTTGAAGGGTGCCAAACAAGGGTTTTCTATATTCTTTCCCTCTTTCCACCTACGCTGCTTGGAGAAAATGAGAGTCCACATGAAATCATCTTTCTCTGGATGAATTGCTGTGGGAAAGTTAAGTTCAGCACAGTATATTGTCAACTTGGCTGAAACATGGAGTTGAAGGACCGTGGGCATTGTTAAATTTTTTGCAAAGCAATTATAAAATCTCATACGGGCAGGTGAGTGCTGTGGGGAGTTAATGTGTGCCCAGGGTGTTGAATGCACAACCAAGCCAATGATCAGTCTGGTTATTGGAGAGTCACAGGTTTTTGCTTTCTTTGGGTTGACTAAATCTCAGCCGTACCTCGAAGACATTGGGATTTTGGAAATAAGTATAAATTTAAGTAATTCTGTTCCATGCTCATTGGTGCCCAGAGATCAACAAGGGAGATCCAAGGCACTGAGGTTTGTTTTCATTATGATGATGCTTAATTAGACTGCTAACATCCCCCTGTGTTTATTAGTACCAATAGTCATAACAAGAAACCCATCTCTAAGAATAATATTAAAATCCATCATTAAAAAAACAAAACAAAACAAAACACCTGGAACCAAGCTTGCTCAGGGTTCTGGAATAAGTTGGAATTACACTCTGTGAGAGGATTAGATGAGTCACCTGAGAACTCATCGTGCTGAGATTCATGGGACTTTGGGCAAGTCTCCTCTCCTCTCTGAACCTCAGCGTCCTCCTCTGTAAGCAGTGGGTCTGGACTAACTGATGTGGAATGGCCGTTCCCGAGCTAAGGGTCTGTGGTCTGGGAAAGCCCTCCTCAGCTTGTCTGACCGAAAGCTGAATTAGCAAGTAAATACAGCATCTCGCTTCTGCACCTGCAACCTTCTCTTCTTCCCGCCTGCCTCTTCTGTGTTTTGTGTCACCGTGTTTGAACACAGAAGGGGTTGGAGGCTGATTGCTACTCGGAGGAGACAAAAGAGTGATAGAAGTCCCAGTCACCCCTCGAGTTGTGTCCCACACCGGGATAGACTTCTCTACAGTGAAAAGTGACCATTATGCCAGAAACCAGAAAATACCCTTCGTGCAAGGCCAGGGGAACGATTTCAAAGGTGCTAGATGAAGAAAGCACAGTTTCTGAAGACGACAAGAATAACAAGAATAACTTTGTTGGGTAGACTAATCTTTGCCACAGCGGTTGTTGTAATCGTGCTTGTTTCTGTAGATAAAATCATATAGAAATTGCCTGTTCACACCTAGTCATTTACAAATGAGTCACGCTTTGGCTCAAACGACCCAGAGTCACACAAGTGCTGATCAGAGCCTGCTTCTGCATTTTGTCAACTTCCGGGTCTTAAGCCCGAGGGGCCCTCCGCGGTGAGAATGGGCAGCATCTGACTTACCTGTTAGAGGAAGTCTAGGCTACCCCTAGAAGGGGCACACACCCGTCCCCTGAGGACAGACACCTTCTTTCCTGGAGCTACTGATGCTCCAGGAATCCCAATCCAGGAAGACCTCTGCCATGGAGGAAAAAAAAAAAATCAAAGGAAGAACAAAACAGGCACGAACTCAGAAGAGGGAGAAAAAAATATAGGGGGAAATCTGTACATGACAAAGCTTTTGGCAAATTTAAGAAGAGGTAGGTATGAGCAGTGTCACAGCTTCTGAGACGCTCAGAACATGTAAACTCTAATAAAACGGTGAGGCTAGACAATATGTGGGGAAATGAAAAACTACTCACTATCAAAGTAGATATCCGATAAATGAATAGAACTAGATAAGTAGGAGGATTGCTTTTAATTATAGTCATTTGCTTAATTGACTCCATACAATTTAATGAAATTCTAGAAAATGGGCATCATAGATCCCTCTCTCCTTATTCAAAAACGACCAAGCCCTGGGGTGCGTGAGTGGCTCAGTCGATCGGGCGTCTGCCTTCAGCTCTGGTCTTGATCCCGTGGTCCTGGTATCGAGTCCTACATCGAGCTCCCTGCTCAGTAGGGAGCCTGCTTCTCCCTCTCCCTCCGCTGCTCCTCCTGCTTGTGCTCTGTCTGTGTCTGTCTCTCTCTGTGTCAAATAAATAAATAAAATCTCTTTTAAAAATGACTGAGGCCTTTGTTCCAGGGCAAACTGAAGGTGACCGGAGTGCTTGTCTCTCAGCCAGTCTGGACCTAGGAAGTAAGGATAACCCGCGGGGTTCTCGGGTGCCCCCAAAGTCTCGAGCAGTATGAAACGCTTTCTTTCCTTCTGACTCCTCTCTTGGCTCGCACATCAACCAGCCCTGTGTGCCGTCAGGTGTGCAGTGGAATGAATGGGATCCCTTAGCTCTCTGCCCTTACATCTTAAAAGGTGGTGAGGATGCAGTCTTATTACCAAAATATTCTTATACATGGAACTTCCTAGGTTCGGAGAGTTTAGGATATGATACAGACGGTTCTTTGGGGTTTTTTTCCTTGAGTTATTATTTTCATCCCATAGCTGTCAATCTGGAACGAGCCCAAAGGGAGGTCTAGTCTGCCTCTTCCAGTCTTGTCCGGCCTTCACTTCCCAGACTCTGCCCTCAGTGAAACTCTGGGTTCCAGCAGAGATGGAAAACGGAGGAAAATAGTCGTGTTACTGCTAAGATCAGCCACTTCTTTTAGCACAATTCTCAGGTGCTTTTGTTTGTATAGAGCCTCTCTTTTCTTTGCTGTAACAAAGAGTCCTATCAGTTATCTCTGCTTGGAAGGTACCTGGGCCCCAGAAGGTTGGTGGTCATGTGGCTCAGCGGATTGGGGGAGGGATGGAGGAAACTCAGCCTTGACGACAGACATCCCTGTTCCCAATAAGGCTGGTAAATTCCCAGGTCCCATCCTACTTCCTTAACTTGCTCTGTGTCCTGGGGCTTCCCCTCACTCCTCTCTCCAAAGCAAGGCATCACTGTCTTTAGGGTTAACTGATCTAGCAATCGGAAAGTTTAAATTTGTTAATCTAATTCATTTTATTATGTGATTGACTAAGAATCATTTCATGTTAGCTTTCGAACTGGTAGAATTTTAGGGCATCCAGTAGAGCGAAATTTAACAATTTAGGCAGCAAGGGGAGACATGAGGAAAAGGATATCTTGTAAAGCCCTAAATATAAGAGCTTTAAAAGTTTTACCAAGCGACTGATTAATTTAGCTGTCAGGCTGGTTGGTGAGTGGCCTGGGACCAGAACCACAGTCTGGGACTGCTCCCTTGCACTAAGCAGATTCCCTCCAAGGTGGCCAGCCTGCCTGGGACTCTACCCAGTTTCCTGTCCTTAGCAATTAGCACTGTTTTCAGCTATCCAGCACTTTTTTTTTTTTTTTTAAGGTTCTATTTCTTTGGCAGAGAGAGAGAGAGAGAGAGCACAACCAGGGGGAGCTGCAGGAGGAGGGAGAAGCAGGCTCCCTGCTGAGCAAGTTGCCCTATGCGGGACCCCATCCCAGTACCCTGGGATCATGACCTGAGCCAACTGAGCCACCCAAATGCCCTCTGCCAGCACGTTGGAAGTTAGAGATTCTCTGTCAAGGAAACAAAGGGGAAATCTCCTCCGAGATTTGCTGAGTTCCTACGCGCGCTGCACGCGATGCGAAGTGCCAGAGATACGGAGGTGTGAGGGAGACCCAGCTCCTAGGCCGGAGGGCCTCACCTCCTCCTGAGAAAATCACCCTCCGCAGCGCAACAGGTGTCCGGAGCTCATCTCTTCTGGACGCTGCACCTGAACGCCTTCTTCTTATCTGAGTAGTTTGGGAGCTCAGAGCTCTTTCCGGGGCGGATGCAAACCTGAGATTTTAGGGAAACCCCTCCTGCCCGCAGGTCCAGGGCCGCCTGTATCGTATTCCCCACGGGCGGAGTAGGACGGCTCCGGACTGAAATCCAACCAGCACTGTGCCCCCTGCAAGCTGTGCGGAGCCTACGGGGAGGCACCCTCCTCCTGGAGGACGGGGCGCCCTGGTGTCGTCCAGCCTCCCCAGGAAGGTGCCTTCTCCTAACGAGCATCGAGGCTCTTGATGGGCTGCCAGCAGCCCTCCCTGCGAAAGGGCACAGATGAAATACTCTAGTCCAAGCCCCAACTCGCGTTTCTTCCCGTTGAGTTAGGGTTTAAGCTGTGGCCTGAGAGGGAGGCGGGAGCGCTCCGAACTGAGAAACCGCACTTTCTCTCAATGTCTGTGCAGAGCCACTGAAGGGCTTTCGGCCATGAGATGACGACCAGGTCAGAGGTGTGTTTGGGTCGGAGAACACCGGCTGCTCAGGAGAGGATGGGTTGGCCTGGGGAGCGCGGACCATGAGGATAACTTAGGGGACGGAGCAGAAGATGCTTGTCTAGAGCAGACAGTGAGTCAGGAGAGCCTGCGCCCAAACAGGGACGATGGAGAGGAGGGGAAGGGTTGGTAAAATGTTAGGAAGGCAGAGAAAGCCTGCTTCCCCTCCTCCCTCTGCCTGCCTCTCTGCCTACTTGTGATCTCTCTCTCTGTCAAATAAATAGATAAAATCTGAAAGAAAGAAAGAAAGAAAGAAAGAAAGAAAGAAAGAAAGAAAGAAAGAAAGAAAGAAAGAAAGAAAGAAAGAAAGAACTCTTTAAAAAAAAAAAAGAAGAAGAAGGCAGAGAAAAAGCCCTGGGGGAAGGTGACTGAGCGGGTTTGTTGTATGTAGGTCTGTGTTCCGGCCTAATGGTGTCCCCTACAAAGACAGGTCAGAGTCCGAGTACCCGGGATGGGTACCTGGGTCCCAGTACGAGTCCCTGAGAATAAGACCTTATTGGGGGGGGGGGGGGGGGTCTTTACAGAGATAATCAAGTTAAACCGAGGCTATTAGTAGGGGCCCTAAAACAATACAATTGGCATCTTTACAAAGGGGGGGCTGAAACAGAGATAGACATGCAGGGAGAACACCAAGTGAGGACGCGGTCCTACTGCTGCTACACGTCAAGGAACTTCCAGAAGTTAGGAGACAGATCCTCCCCTGTGTCTTCAGGGGGCGCCCCGGCCTGGCTGACACCAGTGTCTCTGCTGTCTGAGCCCCTCCGTTCATGGCACTTTGCTAGCAGTCCTAGGGAACTAACAGTGTCTCTTGTGATTCAACTATTTATTAGCTGAAGTCTGCCATTCATTAAACTTCCTCTAGTAAAGAGGAGGCTTATAAAGGGATTGGGTAATACTTCCTACACTTCACTTTGAACTCCACAACTGCCATCATTCCATTTTATTGCCAAACATCCTTTTAAGGTGCCATATTTTTTCCTTTATTTATGACCTTCAATTGTATCATATCTTCATCAATGTAAAATGAATAGGGAACTTGAAATGTTTACACAAAGCAATTAAATCCACTGCTGATGGGATCCGGTCCTGGGGCCCAGCCCACAGTGAGACAGAATATCTGGGCCGAATGGTAGAGTCGGAGAGGACTCTGGAAAAAAATAATATACTCCCTCATTTTATAGAGGCATATACTGAGGTCCAGAGAATTTGTGTGACCCGGAGCTAGTGATCTAACACATTGGTGACAGGGCTGGAAGTTAACATTTAATCTCTTCACCTGTTGTTAATTCTCCCTCCTTTTCCCGCTGGGTCAGTGCTGAATTTCCCTTGGAACTGAACTGGTCTGAACTGGTCTGAAGGCAAGTATTCCAGTCAAATGCTGGGAGGCTGGCTCTCCATCCCATGGCGGTTAAAGAGAAGAGATGTAATAAACACAAGCAGTGGCCCATTGGAGAGCGAGCACGAAGTAAATATCGGGGCCCCTGGGTGGCTCAGTGGGTTAAAGCCTCTGCCTTCGGCTCAGGTCATGATCTCAGGGTCCTGGGATCGAGCCCTGCATCGGGCTCTCTGCTCAGCGGGGAGCCTGCTTCCTCCTCTCTCTCTGCCTGCCTCTCTGCCTGCTTGTGATCTCTCTGTCAAATAAATAAATAAAATTAAAAAAAAAAAAAGTAAATATAAAGAGGAAAGGGAATTACTTTCTTACGGAATACATCTCACCAGCTATTTGAGAGCCTCCTTTGCTGATTGCTTCTCAAAACACTACATGACCCCAGGTTTCAGGGACTCCTTTATATTCACTTCAAAGGTGACTTCATCCAGTCCTGTTGCTTTAAAATCCTCTACCAGCTGATGTCTTTTCCATTTATAGCTTTAGACCTTTTTCTTAGAGGTGGATTCCCATTGAAGCTTCAGGCCCTCTTACTTGCACAAGCCCTTCGGAGACCCTGGCCATAATTTTATATTGAGTCTCAAGGTCTTTATCTTAAAGAAGCTTCCCCTAAAATTATCTAAACTCCAGGTTTCCACAAGTCTGGGTCCACATCTTACTGTCCCCTGGACTTCAGACTTGTACATTATACCTCTACTTGGAGGGCTGTATGCAAAATACAAAAGCAAAAATATTGGGAATTTCTCTCTGGTGGTAGTCATCGGTGCTAGTCACTGAGCCTTTCCAGCGCTGACTTCCAGGCATGTGGTAGGATTGCACTTTCCATCATCCCCTCTGAAGTGAGGCAGAGCTCTGTGATTGCTTTGCCTGATAAAATATGAGTGGAAGTGATTTCATTTCCCAGCTGGAGTTTTCGAAGCCAGAGTTCAATTCATGGTGCTCCCTTCCGACAGCGGCGGTGGTGGAGGAAAGGTGTCAGCAGGAAGCCTCGGCCCTTCTGGGTCCCCGGGTGAGCAGACCTCCCTGACAGCTGGCAATAGACAGGTACTACGAGTGGGAAGGAGATTCGTGTGGATTAAGCCAGCAAAACCTGGGAGTCTGTTACTACAGCATCATCTAGCCTATCCTGATTGATGGACTTCCCAGATACGTCCTTCTTCTTGTTTTTCCATCTCCGTAAACATCAGTTCAGTTCTCTGGTTGCTCAGGCCAGATCACTTGGCCTCATCCGTGTTTTCTCTTTCTTCCGTGCACATCAATAGTCCCGTAGACGGCACCCTCAAATATATATAGACACTGACTACTTCTCACCACTGCTACCCCTTGCACCCGGTTAAGACAGCATCAACTTTTCCTGGATTATTGCAACAGCCTCCCAAACCCTGTGGCCTCTGTGCCCCATCTCAGCTAGGGTGGTGGTTTAGGACACAAGTCCGTCTATGTCACTCACCCCATTGCTCATGTAACAGTCTGCAATGGTCTCACATCTTGCTCAGAGTGCAATCCGAGGTCCCGTAAGATTTAACCCTGCTGCCTTTCCAGCCTCCCCTCCTATCATCCTCCCCTCACTCATTCAGATCCAGGCACACACTCCTTATTAGTCCATACCCACACTGAGCCTTGTCCTAACCATCCCCTTGGCCTGGAGCCTTCTTCCCCAGTTAGCTTCATGGCTCATTCCTTCTTCACCAGCTCTGCTCAGATGTCTCCTTCTCAGTGAGGCCTTCTGGTTGATGCCCTCTTGTGATACTATGAATTATAACAAGAAATATATATTTGGTTTTCTCCCTTTTCTGGTTTCTGACACAGAGCTCCTAAATCCTTGGAATTTCCTAAGAGAGGAGAGCAATAAAGGCGTCTTTTTTTATGCTAATGAGGTGCTTTTTGGAAAGCCCCTGAGGAAGACGGCTGGTTTTGAGGAGAACCAACCTTGTGGTTAGAGGTTTGGAACTTTCAGTCCCGCGTCCCTGACCTTCTAGAACCTGGAAGTTGAATCATTCACCAATAGCCAAATGATCTGATCAATTATGCCTAAGTAACGAAGCCTCCATAAAAGCTGAAAAGGAGGGCGCCTGGGTGGCTCAGTGGGTTAAAGCCTCTGCCTTCGGCTCAGGTCAAGATATCAGGGTCTTGGGATCGAGCCCCGCATCGGGCTCTCTGCTCAGCGGGGAGCCTACTCCCCACCCTCTCTCTGCCTGCCCCTCTGCCTACTTGTGATCTCTCTCTGTCAAATAAATAAATAAAATCTTAAAAAAAAAAAAAAAAAAAGCTGAAAAGGAAGGGCTCAGAGACCATCCAGGTCGGTGAGCACATGGGGAAGCAGAGAAGGTGGTGGTGTGCTCTGAGAGGGCATGGAGCCTCTGTGACCCCCGGCCCCAGACCTTGCCCTATGCTTCTCTTCCAGCTGGCTGTTTCTGAGTTGTATTCTTTTATAACAAACCGGTGATCTACTCACTAAAATGTTTCCCTGAACCAAGAAGGAGGTGGTGGAAACTTCAGATCTATAGTCAGGAGGTCAGAAGTTCAAGTTACAACCTGAACTTGTGACTGGTATCTGAAGTGGGGGCGGTGGGCAGTCTTGTAAGACCTAGCCCTGAACCTATGGGACCTGAATTGGAATTTGCTGAATCATAGGACATCCAGCTGGTTTTGGAGAATTGCTTGATGGTGTGCCCCTCACATGTTAGAATTGGTGATCAGAATTATTTTCCCTAAATCAGCAGCCCCCTCCCTACGCCTGTTTAAGTTGTGGATAGCACATGTCGAGCTTACCAGTACATGCTAGGTTCTCTGCTAAACTCCTAATAGAAATAAACTAATTTACTTACAAATATCCTATGACATCGAAAGCATTCTTATCCTTATTTAAGGGGTGAAGAAACCGCGGCACAGATAAGTTAAAGAGTTGCTGAACATCACAAAACTGGTAAGTGATGCAACTTATATTATCCGTGTCAGACTAGAAAAGTCATGCTCATAATTGCCATGTCGGTTTGCTTCTGAGATTAGGAAAATTCCAAAGATATAAGAAAACTGGTTTTTGGTAATTTTAAGATAAGTATTTATGTCATCCTGTCGGTGCACAGATTTAAGCCACATCACAGGACACAGCACCAGAGAATCCGAGCTCCCTGAGCAATGGCGCCCAGAGTGTGGGGTGATGTCAGCATCTGCTCGCATACAGTGGGTTATGGAATGATGGTGCTCGACTCCGTCCTCGTTTGGCTCTCATTTTTGTCATTGACCAGCGTGACACTTGAAAAGTTCACGATACCAATGGAAGTTTCGTTTTGCTGCAATGATGAATTAAACCAAACCAGATGAAGCTGGACAGACTGAAGTTAGGTTTATATTATATTATTTATTTATTTTTTGAAGTTAGGTTTAAAACTCACTCTTGTAAATTCAGGTGGAGGAAGACAGGTCTTAAGAAAAGTTCCCATAGAACCCTCCTACACTGTTGGTGGGAATGCAAGCTGGTACAGCCACTCTGGAGAACAGTATGGAGGTTCTTCAAAAAGTTGAAAATAGAGCTACCCTACGATCCAGCAATCACACTACTGGGTATTTACCCTAAAGATATAAATGT
>CM053604.1:54679224-54725359 GCA_028646535.1 Procyon lotor | reverse complement strand
GGGGGGGGGGGGGGGGGGGGGGGGGGGGGGGGGGGTGGGGGTGGATGGGTTGTGGACATTGGGGAGGTATGTGCTATGGTAAGTGCTGTGAAATGTGTAAGCTTAACGATTCACAGACATGTATCCTGGGGCAAATAATTCATTATATGTTAATTTAAAAAAAAAAAGAAAGTAAACAACCTAACATATGTAAGTGTTTTAGACAGCAGTTGTATCTCAACTGTCTTGCCTCTCAAAGACAAATAAAAAAAGAGCAAAATGGTCAAGTTGGAGGTGCGGGGCAAAGAGCTGCATGAGTGTTGAGGTGACCTGCGCCCCGCCCCCTCGCGGACACCGTGTGCCGTGACCGGCTTGTTCTGTGGCCCTGTGTACCTGACTCTTCGATTTCCAACATTCCACTCTCTGAGTTCAGCTTTCCTACTACGATGGGATATTCCATGGCTCTTTAGGGATATTCTATGTAACATAAGGTGTGCTCAAGTCCCAACACATTGCCCTTTCTCCTTTGTAAATCTGAGGGCAGGAGATGAAGGAAAAGATGGTCCGAGGAGATGGAGGTTTCCTCCATCTCCTCCGTCTCCCTACCAAGGGTTCCTCCTTGGTGGCAAGAGTGCCTTGGTCAGGTTCTCCAGGATCACCAGTCCCACCCAGTTCAGTGATGTTGAAAAGAAAAGGCCAAGCCCTGTATGGGAGAGGGTGGAACAAATTCCAGGGAGGAAACCCACAGGGCCCCGCAGGGGGCCACCCTCCCTGCCTTGTCAACCTCACACACCGTGTGACCTTCGGCACGCCCCTCTTTGTTCAATAACGTGTCCTAAACAGTATTTCATTCCGGTGGGTTTGGCGCATGAAAACGTATTTTCCCACCGGACCCAAGCAGCCGGCTTCAGAGAGGGTTCATCAGAAGGCCTGGTTGGTCTTTGGCAGACGGTGGCTCTTAGCCCTGTTTATTTGTCTAGGACAATTTCTTGACTCCGTTTCCCATCACTGATACACTTCGTACATCTAAAGAGACCAGCTAGAAGCCAAATAAGTCAATCAGAGAAAGACAATGACCATATGATCTCTCTGAAAGATCAATTACCATATGGAATTTGAGGTGGGGGGTTGTGGGAGGAAGGGAGGGAAAAAAAATGAAACAAGGTGTGACCGGAGAGGGAGACAAACCATGAGACTTTTAATCTCAGGAAACAAACTGAGGGCTGCTGGGGGGGAGGGGAGAGGGATGGGGTGGCTGGGTGATGGACATTGGGGAGGGTATGTGCTATGGGGAGTGCGGTGAATTGTGTAAGACTGAGGATTCACAGACCTGTACCCCTGAAGCAAATAATATATTATATGTTAATTTTTTAAAAAAATAGACTACAAAAACAATTAATAAAATAAAGAGACCAGCTAGTTGGATGACTTCTATAGGAGAGAAGACAGCCAAGCGAACGCTGGAGACCAGAGCACTAGCACTATCTGTCCTAATAGGTACTGACTTGGTAATAGACAATATTTTAGATTTCAAAGGGCTTGAGAATCACTGGGTTAGACACAATGTATCTTTTCACAAGCTTGAGCTCTTGGGTGGGCTCATGTATGCAAGAACCCAGTCGGATAGCACTAGCATGGGGCCTGCCACCCCCAGACCCGAGCTCCTGGTACATAGCCAGCCCCCTAAGCCAGGAGGAGAGCCCCCGGGGGATCCCTCGGCAGCAGTCCTCTAAGACTTCCGCCGTGATAGCATTTGGGGTATTCGTCTGAAAGCAGTTCTTGTTCTCTTTCTCTTTGTCTTCTGTACACTATGAAAACAGGAGACCAATGCAGAGAGGAGTTAGTGGGGATGGGAAGTTATCCATCCTGTGGTTTCCTCTCTGTCTTAACTCCCTTCCCTGTGCTTGGAGACCACAGAATGGACATTATCCTTCTAGTTAATAAAATGTACCTTTCGGATTTTGTGGAGTCTGTCTCTGTTCTCCTGATGCCTTGGACGGAGCCCACGCAGCTGCGGTGTGGGGCCTTCAAGAATAGCATTAGCTATGGTAGGATTTCCGGCCCTGCCACCTCCCTGCTCTGGCCTGTTTCCTCATGGACCCCAGCCCACTGTGAAATTGTGCATCTGAGCAAGGCTTTCAATGACCTTGAAGAGCTCATCTGAGATCAGGGAGTCTTGATTTTATCCCGGGACCTGCCACCCATGTTTCTAGGGCTGTGGACAGTTTATTGGGTTTCTCTCGTTCTATCTTCCACTCATTCATATATAGGATTGTTAAATTAAACATTTTTCCCTTTTGAAACGTTAGCTGCTTATTGTAAGGAATTCAGTTCACATATTTAAAGTCCCTACTCCATACATGTAAAATATTCTAATAGACACTGGGTGAGGGAGAAGGCGATGGAAAGTCATGAAAGGAACTAAGAACTTTAGGACAAGGGTGTTATCCCCTTTTTACACATAAGGAAACTGAGGCTCAGAGAAGTTAATTAAATCGCACAAGGCCACCAACCTAGGAAGATCTGGCATTCGAACACAAGTCCATTTAATATCAAAGGCTATGTCCTTTTCATTGTCCTATTTTTGCCACAAAGGTGGTTGGAATATGGCTTCGGTCCCCATGGGGCTTTCAGCGTAGAATGGGTGATAATAGATCCACAGTAACAATTTAAGGATTAGCCTTTAAATTCTGCATCACAGCCAAAACACAGGGCTATGGGAGAATGATAAATGCAAAAACTACTTGGGGTTATGTTTGGGTCTTTGTTATTGGTGATGTTACCGTAGTTACAGCCTGAGCCTCTTATAATTCTGAATTAAAAGCTGCACGGATATATAGGAGGATACCCTGACATTAATGGGTAAATCCGTGTCACGGATGACAGCAAATGCTGGTGTCAAAGATACTTAGGGAGCTGCAATCGTTCCAACAGCTGTGAGGGCCAGGCACAGGGGCAATTCGCTTGACTATACCCCATCCTCCCTACCCAGGGTTTGCAACTGAGCCCCCTCCATGGCTCAGGGACATGGCCACCTTCTCCAGGGATTGGTGCCGAGGGGGCGTGAAGGATTTCAGATGTCCCACTGCAACGTTCTAGAAGGAACCAAACACTCAGGCTCGGCAAAGTTTAAACCCTTGGCCAGATTCCAGATTTTTATCCTCTGAAGCTCTGTGAGAGAGTTATTACCACGTTCAGAGTTCAGAGAATAAGAATCTGGCCCAATAAAAACAGACCAATTTATAATGGTCACAGACACATTCCACTTGTAACTCTGCACTAAGAGACATCACACGCCAGATATGGGTGCTGCCCGGTGACCATCATTACTGCCCGACCCAAAGCAGAGTCATTTGAGTTTTAGATACGGAGTTCTTGGGATCAGACCCGCTGCGTTCTGGGCAACCAGAAGGCTGAGCAGGTTGGAACGCCTGTAACCGCCACAGTGGGGATTCGGAAGCACTTGGCCAGCTGTAAGCCTCGCCAAGTGTCTCCACAGCACAGAAATGGGATCCAGCCCGGGCGGAGGGGAGGGGGGCCCCAGCTTGCCTCGAGGTCTTCCAGGCTTAATCTACTCGGCCACTAAAGCGGAAACAGCTTTCTCCCCACTCGGGGCCAGCAGAGTGTGTGATACGGTCTCACGCCGTCGTCTAAGCAAGCGGGTCTCGCAGTAAATGACTGTGTCCCATGTTCTTCCAGATGGCTACTCAGGACCTTACTGAGGGCACGATTTGGGGGACAACGGTTCTCTGGCAGGAAGCAGAACAACCTAATATGGGCCTGGGAAAGGTGAAGCTTTGAATGGCAATGCCATTTAGTTAGTATTTGTGTTGAAATTGCTTCCTTTATTCAGCCGAATAGGTAAGAAGTTATGAATGTGACCCAATCATATGGGACAAGTGGTTCTAGAGCTTTTATTCAAGACTATGATCTTGTCCCTTCAAGTGTGGGTCACTTTGACAGACAGACGCTGGCCTCTTCTGTGCCTCTCTGGGTGACTTTATTCCGGGGAACAGGAACTGGGAAAGGCAGCTCGGACTGGTTGGACGGGTTGGACTGCCTTCACGAGGTCTGACCATGTGAGCACTGGAAGTCATTCCAGGGATGGCGGGGCCCTGACTGTGGTCTGCAATACTCAGGCTTCCTTGGCTCCCTCAGCCAGACCCCTGGACGAGGTCTTTTCAAAGCTGAGTGGCAAGTATCAACTAGTGTTTGTTTAGTAGTTTTGACACTAAACCCATGATTTCAAAAATTATTTCTAACAGGGGCCCTTTGCCATCTAACTGTAACTTCGTATATCCTGGCTCTCCTTTCTTCAGAGGTAATAGAAGGGATATCCTGGAAGAGACTGGGACTTAATTGTTTTTCTAAATTCTAAGGAGAAACCAAGCAAAAGGCCATTTAACATTTTTTTTTTTTAAAAAGATTTTATTTATTTATTTGACAGAGAGAGAGATCACAAGCAGGCAGAGAGGCAGGCAGAGAGAGAGGGGGAAGCAGGCTCCCTGCTGAGCAGAGAGCCCGATGTGGGGCTCAATCCCAGGACCCTGAGATCATGACCTGAGCTGAAGACAGAGGCTTTAACCCACTGAGCCACCCAGGTGGTGCCCCAATATTTACATTTCTTTTTAAATTTTTATTTATTTTAATTTTTTTATTAAAAGATTTTATTTATTTATTTGACAGAGAGCGAGAGATCACAAGTAGGCAGAGAGGCAGGCAGAGAGAGATCACAAGTAGGCAGAGAGGCAGGCAGAGAGAGAGGGGGAAGCAGGCTCCCTAATGAGCAGAGAGCCAGATGCGATGCGGGGCTTGATCCCAGGACACCGGGATCATGACCTGAGCTGAAGGCAGAGGCTTTAACCCACTAAGCCACCCAGGCGCCCCCCCATTTAACATTTTGAAAAGTTATTTTATTCATTTGACAGAGAGAGCACAGGCAGGGGGAGGGGCAGAGGGAGATGGGGAAGCAGGCTCCCTGCTGAGCGGGGCTCGATCCCAGGACTCAGACCCAAAAGCAGATGTTTCACTGATTGAGCCACCCAGGCGCCCATCGTTTAACATTTTTAAAAAGTATCCTCTGCCTTATTAGGAACGGCAGCTTGAATTTGCCTTTGGAGCATACTATCCTTTTGTTCTGGACAAAACTAGAACAAAACTGAAATAGTTTGTAGGTAGATCAATTTCATTATGCAAAAATGTCCATCACCGATTTAGATGAAAACTAAATACAGGGAACCAACCCAAAACTGAGAAATTAAATGTTCTGTCGGTAACGCAGCCAGTAAACTTGAGGTTGGTAGCATCGTCTCTCTGATTTCTTGCTGTCTCCGGGCCGCGGAGAATAAGTGCCCAGCACAGAAAAGTGCCCGCTCCCACTTGACCAATGGACTGACCTACTGACCACTTGGGAAGTTGTTCGGGTTCCTTTGCTCCAGATCAGGGTGGTCTCTCATCTTGAACCACAGGAGGGTGGGCTTTACCTTAATTACATGGTGTGTTCCTCAAGTCATGTGCAACTTTAATTCTTATAAGATAATCATTTAAAATGCACCAAGGAAAAACGTTTTCGAGAAACCCACTGGGAAACTTTCGTGGTGTTTTAGAAACTTTCGTGCTTATTTTAGAAAGAGGAAGTTGGAATATACTTTATTTGTTGCCTTTTATTTATTTTTTTTAAAGCAGGCTGTATTTGCAATGAGAAAGGGTTATTACCACTGCTGTGATCGGTAGTCTCTTCCCTCCCCAAAGTCTCCCTTGTCTCTTTCTTACGTGTGCATTGCTAGAAATGACCGTGTCTCATCATACTAATTTCCGGGAATATCCCTGCTGGATTCTGCAGGAGAGTCTGTTCTGCACGTAGGCAACTCGTTCACAATGGGAAGCCATCTCTCTGCAGCCCCTCCAGAATGTTGGGAGGAAAAGGTCCTCCCAAAGAGACAATGAGTTTGGGGCTGTTCTCTTCTCTAATAGCCTTTAAATGAAGGTAAAGAGAGACGGAGGGCAAGCAGGTAGAAAACAATGGGACATTGGAAAAAAATCATTCAGACCCTTAAGGAAGAGAGACCAAGTAAAGATAAAGCCTCAGGACAACTGAAGTCACTGCATAGGTTTAAATCATCATTGTGTTCACTGAAATCTTGCCTTCGGCAATGACAGGGATGGAGCCGGAGAGTATAATGCAAAGTGCAGTCAGTCAGTCAGATAAAGACAAATACCATTGGATTTCACACTTAATTTAAAAAACAAAACAAGCCGAAGGGAAAAAAAGAAAGAGAAGAGACAAACCAAGAAACAGACTCTTAATTGTAGAAAACAAACTGACAGGAAGGTGGATGGGGGATGGGTTAGGATGAAGGAGGGCACTTGTGTTGAGCTCCAGCTCGGGATGATGAATGGAAGTGTTGAATCACTATACTGTGTACCTGAAACTACTATTACACTGTATGTTAACTATACAGGAGTTTAAAATTAAATTATATTTAAAAATTCATGTCTGGGCGGCTCATTAGGTTAAGCATCCACTTTGGATCTCAGCTCAGGTCTTGATGTCAGGGTCAGGAGTTCCAGTCCCACGTTGAGCTTCATGCCAGGCGTGGAGCCACTTTTAGCATATTCATGCTTAAAAAATAGAATGTATTCTCTAGGGAAGGTACTACAGTCAAACATATGGCATCTCAATTAAAAAGAAGAAGGAGGAGAAGGAGAGGAAGAAGAAGAAATCCTACAAGTCCAAATCAATAAAATTGTTGGGTTACATAGAACTCATGGTTGCCTACACGTGGTTGGTTTTAAGCACTATTCTTTTCTTCAAGTACAAAAGAATCTTCTAACAGCTATTGATTACGTGGGTTCGATACCCTGTAGGTCTAATGTTTCTGGAATCACTGCAACTATGAGTGGTAATAGCCTAATGGATCACAGTTGTTGAGCTCCTAAGTTAAATGTGAATCTAGTTCTTTGTCTGCGATATAAAGGGTCTCTACCGTGTCTGCTGCTTACAAAAAGCAGCAGCTAGTGAAAGGTTGGACAAGGTAGATAAAAAATGGATCGATTTAATTCCTCTGAACTCAACATCAACATGTTTTGGGCTGACAGGTAAATATTGACTAGAGCAGACCTGAGAGCTAAGAGAAGTCAGACATGCGGAAAAATCTTTGCCTTATTCCCAGGGCAAAGGTCACAGTTTTCCTTTTTCTTCACGATAACAGAAGGATGCTGGAAGTCAAGCCCCTTGGGGCAACAGCAGGGTGCTCCCTTTCACCTTCGTGGGACGTCCAGCCATCTGCCCGAGGCACCCGAGGCAATGACCAGAGCTACTGAAGATGGGCAGAGAGAAAACTCCGGGAGGGTCGGTTGTAGTTAAATAACATACTATAAACAAGGGCTGGGCCTGAAAAACTGTCCAGAGGCAACCAGGTTTATGGATAGGGTACATTTTTAAGACAGGAATATGCAAAGTTAGTTCCAAGATGACTGTCCTCTACTCACTCTTAACAAATTTGGTTTCGCAAATTCTGCTGCAGCGTGGCGAATTACCCCTTGTCTGTCCCAATCATGCAGGTTGATTTTTCGGAAGCCAGCACAGGTCTTAGCTGGGTTAGAAGTTGAAGGCTCACTTAGAGCAGATGCAGCATCTGAGCTTGTCCAAAGCAGAACCGGCCAGGGCAGATACTTGGTTTTAGGCAAATGAGCAGGACTCAACAAAAAAAATTCATGAGCAAAAGTGGGAGCCAAAGTCAGAGCTCCTTTCTGAGGAGTGAAGATGGCGGCTTCATAGGCAATTCGGGAGGACTGTGTAGACCAGATCAAAAAGTGCCTTTCTCCCCCAGGAGATAAAAAGGGGAATGTGGCTCTAGAAGGCTTGAGGTCTCACCTGAGGAAGAGCAAGCCTGAGGTGGGGAGAGAGGGAGAGTGCAAGAAGAAACGGTGTGCCCTTGAAGCCCCTGGCCCACAGGTCTTACCTGTACTTCTCTAATATCTTTTTCTCATGTCCACACATTTCCTCAAAGCACTTTTTTGGACAAATGTGCCTCCCTGCCTCTCCCATCCCACCCTAAACCTTCAGTTCTGATGCCCAGAACCAAGCCAGAGAAAGCAGCTTGGGAGTGGTCTGAGAATTTGCCCTCCTAGTGCCGTGTGAAGTCTCACTTCACACTTAGTCCCAAAGGGGAGCTGATAAAAAGGAACTAAGTCTGGGCTTGAAGGGACTGTGAGCTAAAACCCATTTAGGGGCTGTGAACTTAGCATTTCTCTGCTTTGGGGCCGGCTCTTCCGCCTTCCTTCCCTCTCTCCCTCCAATCTTCCTTCCTTCCTCCCCCCCTTCTCTCTCTCTCTCTCTTTCTAAATATTTATTTATTTATTTGAGAAAGAGAGAGTGATCAGGGGTGGGGCAGAGGGAGAGGGGTGACAGAATCCTCAAGAAGATACTCTGAGGGGCGCCTGGGTGGCTCGGTGGGTTAAAGCCTCTGCCTTCGGCTCAGGTCATGATCTCAGGGTCCTGGGATCGAGCCCCACATCGGGCTCTCTGCTCAGCAGGGAGCCTGCTTCCCCCTCTCTCTCTGCCTGCCTCTCTGCCTACTTGTGATCTCTCTCTCTCTCTCTGTGTCAAATAAATAAATAAAATATTAAAAAAAAAAAAAAGACACTCTGACAGGTGGCTCCATCTCATGACCCTGAGATCCTGACCTGAGCCCAAATCCGGAGTCAGACACTTAAGCGACTGAACCACCCAGTTGCCGTTGGGGTTTTCCTTTCTTATCTCTGATTGCTCTCCCACTGTTGTTTTGTAATGAATTTCTTTCTCAGTCATTCTAATCTTACCTCAGTAGAACTGAGGCACTGGGCTTGGGTGAGAGGAGGCCAAAGACCACAGAAAGCGAGCTGCTTCTGAGACCCCCTCGCCCTCCTTCCATTGTAGTGGGCACTTCTGTACAAATAAGGGCTCTATGTTTAGGGTCCCAGGGAGTTCCCTGCTGGAATCTAATGTCTTTTTTTAAGATTTTATTTATTTATTTGACAGAGAGAGAGAGAGGGAGAGAGAGAGAGATCACAAGTAGGCAGAGAGGCGGGCAGAGAGAGAGGGGGAAACAGGCTCCCTGCAGAGCAGAGAGCCCGATGCAGGGCTTGATCCCAGGACCCTGAGACTATGACCTGAGCCGAAGACAGAGGCTTTAACCCACTGAGCCTCCCAGGCGCTCCTGGAATCTAATGTCTTTCAGGAGCATTTTATTAAACAGTCCTGGAGGTAAGTGTTGGTAGTGTCAATTAGAAAAGGTGAGGTCAAGGGAAACTGAATTAGCTGACTCTTGATTACTTCCTGGGTCAGGGGTCACAGGGGGCACTGGATTGAAAGCCAGACCTAAGGAGTCTGAGTTCAAATTTCAGATTCTTCAACCGATTCACTAGACACAGCAGGAGAGGAGAGTATGCTCAAGGAGGTAAGAGCCCAAGCTTAGAGTCGGACAGGTGTCCGAGCTATATGGCCCTGAAAAAGTCCCTTAATACCCCTGCCTCAGTTTCCTCAGTGGCAAATGCAGATAATAAGTTACTATAAAAACATCATAACAATTACATGAGATAATATAGGTCAAATGCTTAGCACAGACTATGGTCCATAATAAAAGCTCAGAAATGGAAATATTTATGTTGTACCTAATAGAGATGTATTGGGGATATACAATGATTACTTGCTGAATTTAACTGAATCCTGGTTTTTTTTAGTGGACATATTCAGCCAGCTTAATGAAGCGGTGAAAATTTAATACAAGTTTCCAGGCACGTTTAGAATCAATCGAGAGTAATGAGAAGCCATCACTTGCTCTATTAAATGAGGTCACTAACAGCCCATGAGTCATCATCAGGGGTTAATACATTTGTGTTTTACACAAATATATGGAACTTCAAACCAAAAGGCGGGAGGGAGCAAGCCGAGGTCTTGATGACCACAGTTGGTTTCCAGGTACTTTGTGTTGCTAAGGACACGAGGGCTCCCACCTTTGCTCTCCTCGTGTCCTTTTGGAGAGCCAGCTGCAAGCTCCAGGCTTTAATGGCAGGAGGGGAAAGATCCACAGAGCCAGGCTAGGGTCACACAGGCCTCGGCCCCTCCGCCCCCACACGTCTCTGCTCTTTCAGAAACAGTCCCTTCTTGTCTTCTAAGAAGTAACATAACCTGTTGAGAAATAGTGAAATCACTTCTTGTTAGGTAAACTCAACAATCCAAAAGGGCACAAATAAGCTGCCAGTAAAAGGAAAAAAAAATCACTTAAAAGGGGGTTTTGTTTAAGAAAAAGAGGTAGCTCAATCATCCAATTAATATTATTGTCTTCTGTGTGTTAGGAGCTCTGAATATGCAAATCTAGGTTAAATGAAAAATGCCTAAATAGACAATACATTCCACAAATTTAGAGGAGGGAGGGATGGCGAGCAAGCAATGGCTTGAAAATGACCTACGTTAGCTCTGTTTTCCTGCCTCCCTGCTCCTTCAGCGCTGCAGTCAGTATGCACGCCAGCCCAGGGAGCCAGGATGGTTCGGGAACACCTCCAGGCCACAGCCAATGATCAGAGACTGCTGCTGACCCTTAGTGCCGAATTTGCAGTCCTGGAGGCCTCCCCTGGACCTTGGGTGGGCAGGGGTGATCAGCATGGGCTCCTTGAGCAAGACAGGACTTGATGTGGGTTTTGAAGGATGGAAAGGAGATAGATGAGAAAAGTTATTCCAGCTAGGAGAAATGATCAAAGAAAGCAAAGTTGGAAAAATGGAAACTAAATGATGCATTCTGGGAACACTGAATAAGTCCTTTTTTTTTTTTTTTTTTAAGATTTTATCTATTTGACAGTGATGGGAGAGAGGGAGTACAAGCAGGGAGAGTGGGAGAGGGAGAAGCAGACTCCTGCTGAGCAGGGAGCCTGATGTGGGGCTCGATCCCATGACCCTGGGATCATGACCTGAGCCAAAGGCAGATGCTTAATCAACTGAGCCACCCAGGAATCCCTGAATAAGCAAGTTGTATCCACGGTAGGTTCTGGTTAGAGGAAAAGACTCGGTCTTTGTCCTCAAGATACGACATATGAGGGGCATGTGAGAGATTTGCACCATGTGTTTTCCTCTGGGATCCATGCTTCTTGTCTTCTCAGTTTGAGAAACTCCTGAATCCAGATATTTGAAGGATGCACAGGGAAGAAAAATGTATAGTCTTAATGTTTTTAGCTGTAACAGAAATCTGACTCAAACGGGCTTAAATGGGAAATTTACTAACTCACAAGACTTAAAGTCAATGGTGCTCTTGAGGGCCCAGGTTCATTCTATCTCTCTGGTCTGCTCAGGGTTGATTTTTTTTCCAAGATGGTTCCCCTCATGGTCTCAAATGGTGGCCAATGGTAATCCCACTGTTACGGAGGTCTGTGCCTCCGTGTCATGCTCAGTAGGAGAGACAGATGAGAA
The DNA here is from genome assembly GCA_028646535.1 of Procyon lotor. Classification (NCBI taxonomy): domain Eukaryota; kingdom Metazoa; phylum Chordata; class Mammalia; order Carnivora; family Procyonidae; genus Procyon; species Procyon lotor. Next base: position 54,713,937 of record CM053604.1, on the reverse strand, counting down.
ACCTTACTTTCAACGGTGGTGTATGAGTTCTTTCCTTTAGTCTAATTAGGCCCCCATGTCTGGATTAGTAACGAACGGTAACCAGGAGAATGCATTAAACCGACAGAGAATAATCAAGAGTCTCTCTCTGGGTCTAGAAGTGGGGCAGATACCTGGAGAGCAATTGAGATTCTCTTGAAAAAGAGAAAAGATAAAATGAAAGGGGAAAATCAGTTTGGGAAGAACTGTGGTTTGGAGTCTTTCAGGGCTAAAAAGACTGAATACTTCCAGAGTGATTAATGGATATCCTTGTCAGGTGAGAAGACAACCTAACTAAAATTATTGTCTCCAATAAATTGTGTTGTTCCCTCCACAACAAGAGTGATTTGGTCCCAGGAGGGAACGTTTTTATGATATGGATATGCCATTAGATTATAACCAAAGTTATTTCATAGGAAGGTTAAGGATTTCTATCAAAATGATATTTAAATGTTTTTCAAATATTTACAGTAAATTTGAAGAAAATACCATTGAAGGAGGAAGAATTATTAGTTTTAGAGTCTTGCACTAACTAGATTTGCAATAGTGAAGGAAAATCATCAATATGAACCCAAACTATATGAATTAGGAGATAAGATTTTCAGCCTAAGGGGGGAAAAAATGTCAAAAAAAAAAAAAAAAAAAAAGCAGCAGCAGCAGCAGCAGCAGCAGCTGTAACTTTGTAACTTATTTCTGCCCTAACAACTATTGGCTACTTAACCTTAGGAAATCCAGATAATGCAGAGAGCATTACCTTTTTTTGTATACTGTGTGTAATAAAGTTTATAAGGTGAAAATATAGTGGATGGGTTTGGGAAGATGAGGCTCAGCACTTCTCACAAATAGCTGAACGTTATAATTGCCTGGAAACGTTTTCTGTTGTTTGTTTGTTTGGTTATCTTAATTCAGAAATTCTGCTGTAATTGGGGTGGATAATTTTAAAAACTGCGAGGTGATTCTATCGGGCCCTCAACTTTCTTTGCAACTTAAGACCGGCAAAAGACCCCAGAGAGGGGGCCATCTCCCCCAGGCTTAGACCCCAGGTGTGAAGTCTGAACCTGAGAGCCTAATGATCATATTTCACTGACTCTAAGATGTAGTCCCCAGCCTCTGCCCATCTCTGCCAAATTTAGCATCTCTGAAATTGGGATACGATGCCGTCAGGAGGCCGGGTGCGCGGGCAGGCTGGGCGTCTGTCCATCACCACCTGTGGCCAGGGTGAGAGCCATTTGGAGTTGTTGTACTCCTTTAAAAAATACAGTAGAATTGTGTGTAACACGAACTCCGACAGCTCTCAATCAAAAAGTGATTCAGGAAAGTGAGTTTGGAAAGAGAAGGAAATTTGCGAATTACATCACCAGTTTCTTTTGCATAGATATTTCTGCACAAGCATTAAATCTGATAAGATCTGTTTAAACGAATCTGAAAGAAGTTCTTTTTTTAAAATATAAAAAGAAAAATTCCAAATAACAGAAAAGTCTCTGTCATAATTTAATTGTTAGCAGTTTTATCTCCTTTCTTAGTGGTACATAATGTAATGATATATCTTATAACCAATAGTAACTTAGATTAAAAGAAATATAGTAACAATCCAGTGCTGGAATAACTATGTTTTCAAAAGAGAAAGATTATTGATTATAAGATGGACAGCACCAAAGAAACACCTTTATTTCTGTACTCTACTGCCTGTGATAACAAGATTTTTATTTAAAAATTAGCTTCTCTCCTTTGTCTAGACAAGACTGCTTCTGCAAGCCAATAGACATAAGACTCTCTATCCAGGTAGTGATTTTTCCCCACTCTGCCTTCAACATCCTTTCTCACCACTTGTTTTGTTTTTTTAAAGATTTTATTTATTTGAGAGAGAGAGAGAGTACAAGAGGGGGAGAAGAGGAGAGGGAGAAAGGGACAGAAGAAGAGGGAGTAGCAGAGTCCCTGCTAAGCAGGGAGCTAGAAGTGGGGCTTGATCCCAGAACCCTGAGATCATGACCTGAGCGGAAGACAGATGTTTAACCGACTGAGTCACTCAGGTGCCCCATGTCAACCCTTGTTTCATACAGAATCACTAGCTGCCTTTACGGTGTAGTTGAAGGATGCTGAGAAGTTTGTCCTAAATGAAGGCACTATCTCTCAACAATACTCAGACTTCAGTGATATAAACTCTTTACTTTGGGTAAAGGCATTACATTGCATGCTGTTCGGTATATGCTTGACATATAATATGTCAAGTAATTGGTAATACATTAAACATTTCTTTCTCCACTGATAACTGAGCAAACTAGCTTGTCGGAGTATTCCAAGTGTGTGGTTGTCTGCGGATAGGGTTTGATACAGGAGAAGCGGAGAGAAAAGGAGAGTTGTGTCCAAGACACCAGTATGCTACTGTATGTGTAACAACCGGCTATACGTCCAGAGAGAGAGAAACAACCCTGATCTAACATTTGCCCATTTCCATGGTGAAAATTCCTCTCGCCATGACTGATCTCCAGCTATGGTGTGATGTCATTGAACACGGAATTGAGAAGAGGCCCCCAGAATCGGCTCACATGAGCAGATAGAAAGTGGTCCCAGCACATCCCTAGAGCACCTGGGGAAAGCTCTTCTGATTCTCTGTGAGATAGAAGCCTGGGGAACCTGGGAAAGCTCTTCAAGTGCACAGAAAGACAGAGAGGGCAGGTCAGAAAAGAGAAGGCTCTGTGGCTGCCTCGGATCTGTGGAGGGGAGCCGTGTTTAAGGGACGTGCTTTCTGTCTCAGGAGACATCCTCAGCCTATCCTTCGTCCCAGTTTTTCAAGTGTAATGGACACAGAATTGTAGTCTCACCGTTACTTTTTTTAAAATTAAAAAAAATTTACGGGGTGTTCTCATGAATTCATAGTTCAGTGGAGAGTGGTTTATTTCTCCAGCTAACATCTGTAGCACTGACTCGTAAATCTGAGTATCTGCGGTATTCAGTTACCTCCACTCACACGGTGGACATGCAGGTATTTTTGGCTTCTGATCAAATAAATGAGAAGATTCTCATATTTATGGTTGTCTTGAACAGATGCCTCATTATTTGTGGGGAAAAGGCAGATGCCTGAGTTACAATTAAATTCAAGAAAAAATATTCTGCCATTTTTATCTTATTGGTTGGTGGTCGTTCCTTAAAAGATAACGTCTTTTAAGGAAGACGTTTGAAAGAGAAGGTGTCTTTGGGAGACTGAGGGAGTGCCAAACATTTCAGACTTTTGAAAAAAGTAAAGAAATAGTACTTGAAATAGGCACTATCGGCTTTATTTTTTATTTTTATTTTTTGAAGATTTTATTTATCTGACAGAGAGAGATAAGTAGGCAGAGAGGCAGGCAGAGAGAGGGGGAAGCAGGCTCCCCACTGAGCAGAGAGCCGGATGCCGGGCTTGATTCCAGGATCCTGAGATCATGACCTGAGCCGAAGGCAGAGGCTTTAACCTACTGAGCCACCCCGGCGCCCCGGCACTTTAGGCTTAAAAGAAAGAATAAAATTTTCCTAGCAAGAGGTTTATGTTAAAGGCTGCCTCGGGGATTATGTTTTCCTAATTATTTCTAATTAGTTATGTGTCGATGTCATGTGTATCCTGTGTCAACCATTTGATTCTTCCTCTGAGATCAGGTCTCACGTCATCCAAAGTCAGGATCCTCTGCCCAGGAAGAAACCGAAACAATCTTATTGATAACGATGTAGTGGATGAGAAAAAGAAAAAAAAAAAAGCAATAAAAAAGGGGTTTAAGTAAGAGATGTAGAGAAGTAATTATATTCTCTTTACCATTTTTAAGCAGAAAAGGACAGTTTAAGTCTATAAATCTGTGATTCCACATGAAGCTTATGTGTGGGCTTAGATTTAAAAGAGTAATTTTTGTCAGATTTTTCGCATTTAATGCTTTTCCCTGTCCTTCCCATTGTCTTCTCTCTCCCAATAGATAAGGACCGCTGTCTTAGGAGAGCCTCCTGGATGGTCAGTAAACGAATGTGTTTCTGCACCTTTGTCTTAAGAGTAATGATTTCTTCATTTAAATGTCATCAGGGCTGTTCCCCCACCGAAAATGCTTGTTGAACTTGGAAAAGTGTTAGGATTTTGACGGGTCTCAAAAATATTTGTAATAGTCTTTCCCCCTTGGTTTTGTTTTTTAACAAAAATGTCATGCCCCAGCAGCCATTTGATGGAAAAACAAAAAATAACAACAACAAAACCCTGAAATAGAAATTCTGGTGGAATCTCTACTTTGCAGATTGTGTATCTCGGTTGAGTAAATCTTTGTTTAGCTGATCGAGCAGAAAATATTAGACTAGGAGTTTTCTGGAGATAAAATTCATTAATCTGTGAGTAAATAAAACAAATCATTGCTAGTATGAAAGCCAGTTGACCATTTAAATGTGTGTATGTGTATATATTGCATCAGAAGTGCTTTTTTCTGTGAAACATTCTTGTTGACCAGTTGCATTGGTGAGCACTCCCTACCCCTGATTTGCTAGGATGACCTCCTTGTCCTCTACTTGGTAATTTTTGTCAATATTTTTGAAATACAAATATAGTTCCTAGGAATTGCCTAAGCACGCGTGCCTTCTGACAACAAAGCAAAACTTTCCCCATGATGGCTGACTCCCTAATCTCCCAGGTTTCCGAGCGTTATGAACGGATGAGGGATATACACACTTCACAGAAGGGCGGGGTTGACGAGCCTGGTTTGCTCTTTTGAGCTGAGGTCAGTGTTTTATATTTCTCTGCCTCCCCAGGCCACCTCTTACTCCCTTCTCAAGTTACTACCCGTTTCAGCCATGAGGTCCATATGCCCCCAAAGTGTTTATGGGGCACCTGCACCTGAGAATTTGATAAGGAATTCCTGCTGTGATAAAAAGTGCTCCTAGGTCAAATGTGTAGTGGTAAAATTAATTGTTCTGAGACAGTGTGTCTCAAGCCATCTATAAAAGCCATATTATTTACTGCCTAGGATACCACCTGTGTAATGCAGCTGTGTCAACCATTTAACACACATATACACGCACACACACATACAGAGACAGAGAGAAAGAAAGGGAAGGAGAGAAAGAGAGAGAGACAGAGAGAGAAAGAGAGAGAGAGAGGTTATATTCAAGGGGAGGTTTTATTTGGGTTAAAGCCATACTCTGTGGAGGTTTTATTTTTCACCTAATTGAAAACATCTACAAAACATCTGCCAAAGAAACCTGAACAACCTGAAGGTGGGGAACCTCTTGTCTCTAACCCATGAATCACTGATGAGCTTGCCTCAAATCTAGGCCCATGTAGAAGGTTCTGCTTATCAAATGAGAATGGTAGCAAACAGCAGGAACACTGAAGTGACAGCTACTTGATTCTCAGCCAGAGAATTGTCATTAGGCTTTTAGTCTCAAAATGTTTCATGGAAGTAGCTGAAGTGAGGCTAATTTTAAATATCTCAGGAAGCTCAGTGAAAGGTCTTTCCTACTTGTACTCCCTGGTGCATGGTTTACTTTGATTTTGGTAATTTCCTTGCCCTCCATACCCTACTTTCATTTCTTCTTGTAGATTTGAAAAGCAACCAGGACTTGTTCAGTTAATGTATCTCTCTTAATTTTTAAAGTTTAAGTTAATTTACCTTTGAGATCTAGTTTCCTTCATGAGACACAAATAGAGAGATTAAAGACCATTCTGAAGCCAAAACAAGAGAGGCTGAGGGGGTTACCATTTTTTCAGTCTACATCAGGGCTTGGCAAACTGCGGACCACAGGGCAAATCTGGCCCTTTGCCTGTTTTTGTAAATAAAGTTTTATTGGAACACAGCCATGCTCATTCATTTACATGGTATCTTCAGCTGCTTTTAAGTTATAACCACAAAGTTAAGAACTCGTGACAGTACACAAAACCGAAGATATTGGTTTTCTGCTCTTTATTTTTTTGTTTGTTTTTCAAGATTTTATTTTTCGGTTAGCAATACAACCAACGTGGTTCTTGAACTCACACCTCAAGGATCGAGAGCTGCATGCTCCACCGACTGAGTCCATCAGGCATCCCAATTTTCTGCTCTTTATAGATAACATTTGCTGACCCCTGATCACTATGAGTTAGTGTGTGAGGACTTTCCTGGGTATTGGAAACAAGCAAGGAAATGGTCAAGACTCCTGAGCCTCTGAAATAAATTGTAAGAGAAATCACCTGAAAATAATAGCAGCAGGACAAATCTGGCCTTTGTATACATCAGTGGTGAGCTGACTGTGAGAACTCACCTGCCTGGGTATATTTAAATGTGGAGAGGATATTTTGGATGATAAATCCCAAACCTTATTGCGTAGAACATTAATCTCCTCCAAAAGCTAAATCATTTCATGACAAAGGGATTCCCTCGGGAAAATAAGCTTATTAAATACTTGGGCTGAACAGACTTCAAGAGCTTTCTATATGCAAGGACTTGTAATTCACTAATGTATTATGGGATATAAGAGGAGTGTAATGTGCACGGTATTTCTGAATCTGACTTGATCTTAGATACTCTCTTGGAACATCTAGAAATATCTTACGGGCTACATTTTCTCATGGAATACAATTTAGGAATCCTCTCCAGGGTCTCAGCACACAGAAGTCTGAGCGTTTTCTTTTTTTCAATATATTGCTTCCGTTCTCTCCTCCAGCTGGCAGAACTGATATTCACTGGGTGTGCAGGGGTACGGCCTGTCCAGTGGTTAAATATCTTGCAATACCGGTTGCAACTTTCATACTAGTTGGCAAATGACAACTTCTCTGAGCTCTCAAATACCCCCTGTAACCCTGGCTATCCGGCTTCTTCTTTAAGATCTCCCAGACTTCTGTTCAGTCTAATAAATAAAGGCTATTATTTTTCAGGGGGGCTCGGGGGAAGAGACTCTAGGATCATGCTTCTGCATTACCAGTCTGTGTTCTGACTGGTCGTTGCCCATACCCCATGGGTTGTTAAAGATTTGGAATATCACTACCCAAATTCCAGCGTGTGTGTGTCTATTTTCTGCTCCACTAAGAAATGTCTTGCTGCCATGATGTAAGTAAGTGTTACAGTATCATTGAAGTCAAACAGATTACGATGCCACATCAAGTTCAGTGACATCAGAAGCATGGTATAAATGGGGAGTTGGGAGTTTAGAACGATGGTCTAAATCCTCTCATTGGTTCCTTCTGTCTCTCAGCTAAGCATACACAGCGTGAGGTTAGTGATGAGGGAAGTTATCATGGGAATATTTGGAACATTCTCTAAAACACCATAAAAGGAGGAAAGTTTGGGATTTTAACGATTGTTAGCAATAAATCAGTGACACATCAGAAAAGTCATTGACCCATTATCAGGATGTTAAGGGATGTTATTGGCCTAGTGAGGGACTTGGACAAAAAAATGTCATTGTAATGTGACGGATGCATGCGGTGTTGGGAAAAGCACAGAGCTGAGCACCTCGGCATGACCTGCTGAGGGACCGAGCATGAGAAGTGTTCTGGAGGAGGAGCCATGTCACTGAACCAAGTCTTCAAGCAGGGGCTGGTTAGGATGGGAAGGGGGGATGGGAGAGGAAGCTGCAGGAAGACGGTGTGGGGTATTCTGAGCTCAGTCTTGCTTCTCGTGCTCTCTTCTCTCACACTTCTGCCTCAGAGCCCACCAGCTGTCCAAGGCTCAGCTCAAATGCTATGTTTGCCTTTACGCCCATTTGCCCTCAGTCCAATGTGGTAGCTTCCCACTTTCTGCTGCTGTGGACCTTGACATTGTAAGGGAGCAAAAATGATTTTCCCTTTCTCTTCTGAGTTCTTAGCTAAGACCCCTGTAATAAAATACAGGTTAACAAGACAAAAACAGACATTTATTAACATATGTGGCTCTTGTATACATCACGGGAAACACCCAGGGAAAAATAAGTTAATTCCCTGAGAATTTAGTTTGAATAGGGAAAAGGGCAGGAGATATAGAGCTCTTAGGGGAGAGTAAATGATCGTTAGGAAAGATGAGTGGTCTCTTAACAGGAATAGGTGGGAGGCAGGACAGTTTGTGACAAGGTTTGTCTGGGTGTCAATGTCTAGTCTCCTTTTTGGGGACAAAAACCAATCCCTCCTGGTTGATGACAGTCACCAGGAGGGGGTCTATGACAACTGAGTTCCTTTTGGAGGATCTGTCTGTAGGCAGATAAATGAAGTTCAGAGAAAGCCTCTTCCTGCATCTGCTCTTCTTCAAGTGCCAACAACTCAAAATACTCAGTATACCAAAGCAGCATATCCTGGGTTGGTATGTTCTGCCACCCATCAGTGCTTCCTTTATAGTTCTCACATAGACTTAGAATTATATTCATATCCTCGTCTTCTCTTTCTTACCAAACTACTATGTCTTTGAGGATAGGATCTCACTATCCTCTTACGTACTCCCCCGACGCTTTGTGTGTTGTGTGAACTTAAGAAAAGTTTTGAAAATGGAGTTAGGAAAAGTCTTCATTTATTTGATATCCTGCTTTCATTTCATTCTTCATTATCTGCTGGATTCTCTCGCCAGAGAGAATTTGAAACTCTTTGAGAGCTAGGCAAAGCCCTTTATGTGTAGGGAGGGCACTATATGGAGTGTCCTTTCACAGAAAGTAAATGTGTTCTTGAAAGAGAAGTACTGGAATCATCCGCATCTCAAGAATCTGGTATAATTTCACAGACTAAAAATAACTTTATGATTAATTTGTTATATTTTATCCATGTTGTTTGGCTAAACATATATGGCAGATTATGAATTGGGAACACAGGGAAGACCTAAAGCTCAAGTTGAATGAGTCAACATTTCTCATTATAAACTCGTTTTCATTCTCTTGTTTGTTTTTTTATCATCTGAAAGGTGTATCTCCATCACTTGTTTAGGCTAACCCACCTTATACCAGTGAAAGTGATGTTTCAGTTCTTTTTTTGGACTTCCTACGAAGTTTCTTAAGAGATTCCCAAGGATTACAACTCACTCATAGCGGGTAAAGTGGTTACCAAAAGTGTTCATTACCATTCTTTAGGTGTTACATGCTGTCCTAAAGATATGTTTTAGTTAAATCTCATTTGACTGCCAAGTAATAGAAATCCATTTCCAACTATGTCGTCTGTAGAGGAAATTCCATGTGATCCCATAGATCCCTTAGATCCATGATGGATCTAAGTTCAGGAAGTTAGTTAAATATCACAAAGAACAGGGACTGGGAACTGGATGATGACCAGGAACTCAGTTAAGGAGCTTTCATTTTCTTCTTCCTTCTCTTTCCCTCTCTCTCTTCCACTTCAGGCAGCTTCTACTGCCTTGGCAGGCACTGTTTTGGCATTTAGTGGGGGCTAAGTACCACTGCCCACTCTTATCTCCTCAGGTCAAGTAACCAACCTAGACTTCCTGGTGTTTCTCCTTTTCAGATCATGATTGTGGAAGGATTCATTTGTGTAAGTTACTTTCCATTCAGCAATAGAGTCGGGGCTAGTGTTACCCAGTACACGTGTGGCTACTTTGAGACTCTTTGCTCCTCTGTGTGGGTGGAGTTGGCAGGGAAGTACAAATTGTGTCTCTTACGATTTGTGCTGTTTAGTGTAACAGCAATCCTAGGAGGCAGGTGTTATTATTTGTATTTTTATTGAAGAGGTGGGGGTGCCTGGGTGGCTCAGTGGGTTAAAGCCTCTGCCTTCGGCTCGGGTCATGGTTTCAGGGTCCTGGAATCGAGCCCCACATTGGGCTCTCTGCTCAGCAGGGAGCCTGCTTCCCCCTCTGCTTCCACCTGCCTCTCTGCCTACTTGTGACCTCTCTCTCTGTCAAATAAATAAATAAAACCTTAAAAGAAAAAAAAAAAACAAAAACAGAGAGTTGAAGAAGAGAGTTGAAGTTCTTCAACTCTTCAACTGAAGAGTTAAAGAAGTTAAAGAACTAAAGTCTTTAACTTTAACTTAACTTTAACTTTTAAGAACTAAAGTCTTTAACTTTAACTTAACTAAAGTTCTTTAGTTGAGGAACTAAAAAGTCATTTAGTTCCTCTGAACCCTCAGGTACCTCTTCAACTCTTCTTCTTCTCAACTGAAGAAAAGAGTTGAAGAGGTACCTGAGGGTTCAGAGGAACTAAATGACTTCCTCTGGATGACAAGGTCGAGGTCCTAAATCAAGCCTGTCTGACTCCAAACCTGTCCCCTTCACCCATTTCCTCGTAGTTATGACTAGAAAACAATAAGCTTTAGATGGGAGACCGTAACATACTTGGACAAAGACTGAATATTCATCTGACACAATAGGGGTTGTGATGATAGGATCACCTTTCCCTACTTTTATCCCCTTTTCAACCAAAAGTAGTGCCGGGGAAAAACAAAGAGCATCTTCTGGGACTTGTCTCAAAGGGGAATGGCAGAGCCCTTGGTCCAGAGTGCCATGGACGTGGGTCATGCTTCTGAGACACCCACAGCACCTTCTCATGTCAGAAGCTGCCTGTACCTCTCAGACACTGGTTGGATCATGAGTCTCTTCAGGAGCTTGTCAAAAATGAACAAGAAAAAGAAAGAGATATCTAATAAATTTAAAAAGATATTATCTGGAAGTGATTTTTTTTCTCATCCGAGTTTAACACTATACCTTCATACGTAGAAAAAGTGGAAGCGTTTTGTGTGACTTAATAATGCAAATAAGCTCCTCAGATGGTCCTCATGGTACACACTCTCTTCGGTCCCTGAAAGCCTGACACTAGGGTTACATGTGGTCTCAGTCTTGAGACATTTCACATAAGCAGCATTTCGACAGATTTGTGACACTCAACTAGACAAAGAACTATCCCTTCCTGTCTGCTTTCACCTGGCCCTCAGTTCCCTCTCTTTTCCCATGTTTCCACCACAGGAATTGCTAGTGATTTTCTCCTCTCTCAACCGGCAATCTTCTCCTATTTATTTCTCGTCTGCCATGTTTTGTTCTTCATTCATTTTTATTTTAATCCAAGGGGTCATAAGGCTTGAGCTTCCCTATAAATGTTACCCTTAGTTATTTATCCTCATTTAATTAGAGTTTACATAAAGCAACTCAAGGATATAATGTGGCCAAGCTGTTGTTAGGCATGTTTCTGTCATTCCCGGCTAAGCTCCCGGCCTCCCTAGTGAGGTGTTTTTAAACATGTGTCTGGAAGTTCACATTGGGGAATCCTCCAGCGACACCTCACCCACTGCTGTGGTAGCTCCAGACCCCTCATCTGCCTTGCAAAGCATGTAGGCAGCAAATCACAATCACTCAACTACTGCAAAATACAGACTTTTCATTTGTGCGGTCTGGGAATTATCAATCGGCAACTGTTGGTTGAACACTTACCTATGTTGTCCTCAGAACTGTGTGAAAAGACCCTGGTGACCAAAGGGACGGGGGTGGATAATAAATTACAGGTCTTGTTCTGAGGAGGATTACAATCTTTTTTTTTTTTTAATCTGGCACCAAGTTTATTGATCATAGAGTCCTGCAAATCTTCAACTCTAAGGGAAACAAGATCCAGCTTCTTTTTTACTTCTATTCTGTATCTTTTATACTACTATTTCCTTTATTTTCTTATATTTTCCTTATATTATTTTCTTATATTTCTTATATTAAAACTTTCTACTAATTTTTAAAAATGTTATTTATATACTTTATATATAGTTTTTGTTTTTTACTTTCATTTCATTTTATTTATTTTTATTTTTTTATTTTGGGATCTAGATTTTTTTTTGCATCTTCTTTTATGTCTCTGAAGATGTTAAAGTTTATTAATTTATTTTTATTTTACTTTTTTATTGTGTTAACACTTATTCTAAGACATAAAAAGACAATTCACAATATAAGGCAGCAGACAGAAGGTACCAGAAGAGAGGTATGGGTCCTTAGACGTCTTCAGAGACCAGTGCAGAAGAGCACTTCTGGTCAGGGTGGGCGGGGAGGATACCAGGAGACATCAATATGAGTGAGGATTGAAGACAGAAAAGCATGGATCTTGTTCAAAAGACTGTGCTAAATGCTTTCTCTAAAATGGATAGATCCGGTGGAGATGAGTGTGAGAGGAATCTATGCAAGTATTTGGGACAACTTGGGAATAGAATTGAAGTTGAAAAAAGGATAAAATCAAGATTTATGCGAAAGGCCACCTTAAATTTAAATTCATGAATATAGTATGATCTCTTACTTTCCTTCTCTCTCCTACCTCTCTCTCTTTTTCTCTCCCTTGCATTTATTCTATATATGTATAAAGATCTGGAATAATATTCATCAAATATTAAAAATGTTTATTTTTGGGTGGTAAGATTTGCGATCATCCGTGGGATTTCTTTGTATTTTCTTTATTTGCTTAAATTTTTTTAAATCATGAATAGGTATCATTTTTTATAAAAACAATGAAATCAGCACTCTAAAAATTCCTAGATGAAGTCATCTGCAAGGGAGTTGCCAAATGACATTCTGAGTCAACCATGCCACTTAAAGGGTAGGTCACAGAGAGGCAATGCACTCTGATTACACGCAATGACCCCAGGCGACAGTGGAAAAGTCTTCAGGCTGAACTCTTTGTAAGGGTTTTTAAACAGTTCATCTCTAAGGCCAAGTCAAATGACTGAATGGGCTGTTCAAAAAGCAAAAACTGAAGTCTATAACATTGACTGGATTCTTTTTTTTTTTCTTTTTTAAAGATTTTATTTATTTGACACACAGAGAGAGATCACCAGTAGGCAGAGAGGCAGGCAGAGAGAGAGGGGGAAGCAGGCTCCCCGCTGAGCAGAGAGCCCAATGTGGGGCTCATCCCAGGACCCTGAGATCATGACCTGAGCTGAAGGCAGAGGCTTTAACCCACTGAGCCACCCAGGCGCCCCAATTGACTGGATTCTTTAACATCGGGAAGTTAGGTAGGTATCAATCGTCTTACTAATTTCTAAGCTTTTTGAAACAGGTCTTGGATTCACCCATCTGAAAACCTTCCACTTGGCCTCCTTCTATGCAGGGGAAAAATAAAAACAATTGATGGGCAAACATTAAATGACACGCAAATTTAAAACATTTTAACTACACTGCCTCACGTGGGACTTCTCCGCCTGCTCACCTACAGTAGTTTGCAAATGTGCTTACGGGGTCCTGGGACAGCCAATAGGGTGGACATTGCCGATTTTGATTTCATGCCTAACTTCAGGGGAAGTGGACAAATGCGGTATCATTCAGCCCCAAACTAACAAATACTGCAGACATTCTACTGTGTGTTGACTGTTTCAGGTCAAAGGGAGAGAGAGAGATGAACATAGATTCATATATATTTTAAGTCAGAAGGCATCTTAAAATTTTCTTCAATGTCCTAAGGAATGCGTCATTCAATTGGTTTTTGAGAAAATGTATGTTTGTACGAAGTCTATTATTGCCGTTTCAGTTACATTGTCAGTTAAACATTTCACAAAAAACGTGCCTTCATAGATCACTAAATAAATAAATGCCCTTGACCTATAAGTTTAATTTGTTCTATTCCTCAGTGCCAGCACACCACGATCTCTATAAATTTTAACACTTGAGATTTGTTCTGCTTTCTGATCAATGTTAAATTTCTGTTAGCCAAACAACACTTAAGTGATTTTAAGATTGAGAAAGGGAAAAAACAAACAAACCAGAGACTCTTTAGAGCATGTATAGGATTGTCATATTTAATTTCCAAAAGATCAATGTATAGAAGATTGAGTGAGTGGAATCAGTGGGTAGCACATAAGCTTCACTGAAAACTTAATAGAAACAAAAACTCTGAATACTAAATGATGATCTGGATAGTTTTTTCAACTCTTGATTTGCTTTGTTAGGAAAAAGGGTCCCATCTATAAAATAATTTTATTTTAGAGCTGGAAAGGACCTAAGAAATGATTTCATTCAACTTTTCAAGGATGACAGGAAATGACACAATATCTATGATTTCTCAATTCTCCAGTGAGAATTAATCTAAAAAAAAATTCATTGTTGATCATAAAACTGTTAAATGTCTACTAAAGAAAATCAGGCAAGTACAAATTCTTATTTAAATCTGGTCGATTTCCTTTTAGAAGTTTTTCGTATGCCTATTACATAACATCTTATCACAAAAATCCTTAAAAAATGTTTTTAGGAGTGCCTGGGTGGTTCAGTTGGTTAAGTGTCTGACTCTTGGTTTCAGTTCAAGTCAATATCTTATGGGTCGGGAGATGGAGCCCTGGGTCGGGCTCCTTGCTCAGTGGGGGAGCTTGCTTGAAGTTTCTCTCCCTCTGCCTCTCCCCACCACTTGTGTGCATGTGTGTGTGTGCGCTCTGTCTCTAAAATGAATTAATATTTAAAAAGTGCTTTTAAAATTTCAGCATGGTGCTTCATTAATTCGATGAACCATTATCAATTTAATAGTTTCATTACATTTTTAGATATTTAGATCTTCTCTGAACTTCTATTATGATAAATGAAGCTGTGCTTACCTCTCTTTGTGTGCATCTCTGATTGTATTTCAGGGTTAATTTTGAGAGGGGTCATTCTTTTCAGAAGGTAGGGATGGTTATCCTGCTTTTCAGAAAATACACTCAATAGCTACATCTAGGAGGCTGATTCATCTCTCTCGAATGCCAAACTTTGTACTCGCCTGAACTTTCTTACTCTAGTTGTTTCAGGTGCTGGAATCAGCTGAGGACCTGCCTACATTATTGTAGAGGCAAGGAAACCAAGATCCAGACAGTGTGACTGAGTGAAACCAAGATCCACTGCGTAGTTGAATTACCTAAATTCACAGAATTAGTGGTGGAGCTAAAAGTTAGAGCCAGACTCCTTGACTTCCAATCTGATGCTCTTTTGCTATAATTCTTTCCCTACACCTTCACCAGCTATGTTTATCTTTATGGCTCTAACTACATTTTTTGTGCATTTTCTTTTCTTTTTTCAGTTTATTTATGTATACAATCTCTACACCCAACGCGGGGCTGGAACTTACAACCCCAAGGTCAAGAGCTATACGCTCCACCACCTGGCACCCTTATCCATTTTCTTTTAAGATATTTCTAGACAGCTGCTAAGATGCCACGGTGCTTGCTGTTTTATGCTGTGCCTTTTCCTTTATTTAGGAACTCTCCTTTCCTCCTCCTCACCCAAGTACCAGGGATTCTAAGAGCTTGTAACATCAGTATCATCCTGTTTGCTTATTAGAAAGGCAGGGTCTCGGGCTCCAGCTGAGTCTAATGAATCAGATCTGCTTTTACCTAGGACCCAGGGTAGTTTGCAGGCACACTAAAATTTGAGAACTATAGTTCTAGACCATTTGGGTCATCTTTGCTGCAACATAGTAGCCATTTTTTCAAAACAGTCATAATAGAGGAAAATGAAAACCTGTATTAATACCCTGAGTTGAATTGATGGGTGATAATACTTTTCCCCCAAAATATGACTAAATAGTTCTTGGACAGTCATTATAAGTTGGGCCAGCTGTAAAACTTTTATTTCTCATAGGGCGATAATATGCTTAAGGATTTTTTTTGGTCTCTGGAGACCCATTTCTACTACAAAAGCGGCACATTTGATCACAAAATAAAGGAACATGACACAAAACAGAAATAAAAATTTTTAGGTTATTAGGGAAGATATTTTTTTGGTAGAACTAGGCATCTTTTGCTATCTTTTGCGGCTATTTCTGTAGGAGCTGTGTTGACAGCGTATCTTAAAATATACATTTGGTGAAGTTAGGAACATAGTACAGGTGTATTTGCCCCCTGGCAAAACTTCATATTGCAAACAGAAGTATTCTTTAATGTTTCAGATTCTAAATTTTATTCAAAATCACAGTAGTTGCTCTTAAAAGTTGCTGTCGATTTGATGATATGAACGTTGGAGAAAATCTTTGAATGGAGAGCTGATGTCCTTTGCTGGGCTTCCTTTGTTCCACTCCATGATTACTCTTTACGATGCATTTTGCTTTTCCTTTGCATGGCTTCTGTGTGATGGGGAACTTACAAATGGTTCATGGGTTTTTAATAGATCCAGATCTCTGTTTTCACCCACTTCTAGGGAAGGTCCAATGCCCATTGACCTCCTAGACAGTTCTCTGAGAAAGACTGAACAGCCAGCTGAGGTAGAGAGAAAGGGAGGCAAGTGCAGAGTATATCAAACCATCAACTAAAGTCTTTTCAAGACTTTTGGGGGGCGCCTGGGTGGCTCAGTGGGTTAAAGCCTCTGCCTTCCGCTCAGGTCATGATCTCAGGGTCCTGGGATTGAGCCCCACATCGGGCTCTCTGCTCAGCAGGGAGTCTGCTTCCCCCTCTCTCTCTGCCTGCCTCTCTGCTTATTTGTGATCTCTGTGTGTCAAATAAATAAATAAAATCTTAAAAAAAAAGACTTTTGAGGTGTCAGAAGAAGCTCTAAGTTTACAGCTTTTGACTTTAAAGAGTTGTTGTAAAAGGACCAAAGGATTGAAATTTCAATAATAAAACAAAACCAGAACAGAAATTATAGCAATTCCCAACATATAATAAAAGTTATTTTCTGGGGGCGCCTGGGTGGCTCAGTGGGTTAAAGCCTCTGCCTTCGGCTCAGGTCATGATCTCAGGGTCCTGGGATCGAGCCCCGCATCAGGCTCTCTGCTCAGGAGGGAGCCTGCTTTCCCCTCTCTCTCTGCCTGCCTCTCTGCCTACTTGTGATCTCTCTCTCTGTCAGATAAATAAATAAAATCTTTTTTTTTTTTAAGATTTTATTTATTTGACAGAGAAACACAGCGAGAGAGGGAACACAAGCAGAGGGAATGGTAGTGGGAGAAGCAGGCCTCTTGCCGAGCAGGGAGCCTGATGCGGGGCTTGATCCCAGGACCCTGGGATCTGATCTGCGCTGAAGGCAGCCACTTAACGACTGAGCCACCCAGGCGCCCCAAATAAAATCTTAAAAAAAAAGAAAGTTCTTTTTTTTTTTTAAGTATAGAGTCACTTTACAGGATTTAATGAAAATTTGGTGTACAATTAAAAAAAAAATAGTTGAAAAAAAAAGTTGTTTTCCAAGTATGAGCTCCGCTAATTTGGACTTACGAAATCAAACAAGTCATGTGATGATCATCAGTTTATCCCCTCCCCCAACACCCCAGTCTCACCCCCACCAAATGTCTCCTGGACATGATTCAATCTTAGTTACCTTCATAGAGAAAAGCAAGTTAGACTGTTTACTCACAAAAACTACCTTTTCCATTGCAGCACAAACTCCTTTAACAATAGAATAGTATTTCTGGCTCACAAAACACAGAGGAAAAAAAGATTAATTCTAATGTAAGTTTTTTTCATTAAAGCCAAAGGGGATTTTTCTCCCTCAATCCCACTCTTTGTAAAAATTGATTTCTTCTTTACAATGTTGATAATCAATAAAAGACTTTACTCAAACTCCCCTAAGTGCCCGTGGTAACCCAGCCCTTTGATAAATCTAGGGACTGTCTCAGGGGTTTCCAGGCAAAACCACCCCACCACTTTTATGATGATATATGAAGGTCATATAGAAGGACTTACCCGACATCCTCTAAATTAAAAGCCATTGGAGCAGGTAGTTTAAGGAACAGATTTATAACAAGTTTCAAATTAAACAAAGGTATTCCTCACAGCTGTGAGCCATCTGCAACCAATTTGCTCATACTTAGAGTATATTGAAGATAAATATTATCCCCATACCCCCTTGCCCCCTCAGCACATACAGAGACTCATATAATATGCCACCCAGAGGAACCTTAATGTTTCCAAAGTGGACAGCTGTTCAGCCTCTCTTTGGCCTTTCTCCTGTAGTTCATATCAATTTCAAATTATTACTACGCTTATCATGTAGACCCTTACATTGCTATTTAACCTGAAAATGCTGGCTAGAAAATAAAGGATAATTTAATTGCCACGAGTTTCACAGCTATGACTGATTATTCAGTGTGGTCACAAGTAATAGTACAATTGTAGTCTGGATAATTTCCCGTAAGGATGCAGGGAGAAATGTGAATACAGAGCAATATATCCCAGGGGTCTGGAGCAGGGCTTGGCTCTGACAGACAAGGCTTTCTACAGGCTGGGCAATTTTGGCCTCCATTTCCTCAATAATAACCTGAGGGTATACAGTTGACCCTTGAACAACATGGATTTGAACTACTTAGGTCCACTTAAACAGACTTTTTTCAATAAATATACTGAAAAATTGGGGGGATATTTGCAACAATTTAAAAAATCTTGCAGATGAACCACTGTAGCTTAGAAATACTGAAAATATTGAATAAAAGGTATAAGAATACAGTATGCAATACATATAATCTGTAAAATATGTATTATATGTTGATATTTGAATATCGAATTGAATATCTTTGAATATTTGAATATTTTGAATATTTGAATATCAAGTTGAATATTTATGTTACTGATAAGATCGACACTAGGCTATTAAGTTTTGGGTCAGAAGTTATACGTGGATATTTGACTGTACGGGGGTTGGTGCCCTTCATCCTGTGTTGTTTAAGGATTGACTATAGTACCTACATCACAGCGTTCTTGGAAAGATTCAATTATGATAACATATGGAAAATATTCTCCAGAGGCATTTAGCACTCAATAATGATTAGTTATTATTATTATCTTATGAATGCTAATATATTCAAAGTTACTTTTATTAACCGTGGTGATCATAAAATAAAACACTAAGATGTGAATAATTTTTGATCTATCACCTCAGAGCACTGCACACTGGACAAACTAACATTTATTCCAGCATGCATTTCCCACGTTGTCCTTCCATAGTACATGAGCATCCTGTAAGGTGATGGGTCTCACACACGTGCACACCCGTCTGTCTTGTTCTCTCTGAATAAATAAGAAAAATGCTAGGTTGAATACAATTACAAAGCTTTTCCCATAGAACTTCCCAGAGTCATTAGTGTGCTGATGTCACTGTCATTTTCCGGAGGTTGGAGATGGCGGTGGCAGTGGCAGGGGTGATATTGATGGAGGATTCGTTTACATTATTTCTCAATCTTATGCAGTTGGTCCTAGTCAGTTTGGGCTGCTATAACAAAAACACCACAGACTGGAGTGGTTGAAACTACAGAAATTTATTTCCGACAGTTCCAGAGGCTAGGAAGTCCAAGATGAAGACACCAGAAGATTCAGTGCCCGGAGAGGGCTCGTTTTCTGGTTTATAGACGGCCATCTTCTTGCTGTACCCTCTGGTGAAGGAAAGGGTGAGGAATTCTCTGAAGTCTCTTTGATAAGGGCGTTTGTCCCACTCATGGGGGGGCTCCAGTCTCCTGACCTAATCACCTCCTAAAGGCCCACCTTTAAGTACCATTGCACTGGAGATTGGGTTTCAACATATGAATTTGGGAGGACACAAACATTCAGCCTCCAGCAGTGTGGTATAAACATGGAATACTTATTTTGTTTAGTTCCCTCCTTCAACCACACACTCCATGCCATAATGAGATAGTGAGATCCCACAGCCTTTTGGTCATTCTAGTCTAAACTGGTCCAGTTTAAAACTTCAATCTCATACCTAGTGCAGCACCATTCTCTTCCCCAGCACAGGCATTTGGTGTAGGGAGGGTGTACCTCCCCTTCTCGGTTCTATTTTATCTGCGTTGGGATAGGAAAAAAACGGAAAGTTACAAGGTGCAATTCAGGGGGGTTGGAGAACCTGGTTAACTGTGAAGCCCTACTTGTGACTTGGTGTGACAGGCATTCAAATGTTAATTCTCCCAAAGCTCTTGTTTATATCCTCTGAGATGTGGATCTTCACTACATAATGTACTGATGAGCTCTTGGACTGATCTCTTCTAATGTTCCTAAGTTCCCACCTGCATGGCAGGTTTGCATTGCAGACCCTACAACCTCTCACTTCTGGGGACCCCTCAACTAGCTGCCCTCTTAGATAGGGCATTATGGCAATCCACTGACCTTCTATGGGAGTGAAAGTTGTTTTGCTGCTCCTCTCTCCACCAGCCACAACTGGCTGACCAGCAAGTTCACGGCAGAAGGAGAGTTTTCACTAGGAAATTAGAAGTCTGCCTTTCCTTATTAAAAGCACTGCCAGTCTCAAGGAAGTCTTAACTAGTACTTCCTTTACTTGGTTTTTGTGGTGAGGAGACAACTGCTGTCTTCACAGGGAGGAGACTGAAAAGCTATGGTACCCTGGGAAGAACTTGATCCTTTAGGTTCTTGAACCTATGCCTTCCCTCTCTGTCCCCTTTCCTCCCTATCCTTCATGTGTAGAAAATGGGATTGGGCTTGGATGATGATGCCAGTTATTGGAGGTGGTGCCCCAGCCACTTGCTAAGCCCTAGAGATGGTGAGAATCTGGTCTACAATTGCTTACAGTTCTCTTTATTCTTTAAAATGTGGATTATTTCTGGCTTTGGTCCTGTTCAGCAGAGAAGTCTGCTCAACGTTTTGCAACAATTGTGTAATTCTTGCAGGACAAAGGGGGCAGGGGGAATGTCTTTGAGACACAGTTCAGTAACCGTTATATTCTAAGTTTCATGAAGACAGGGTGATTGTCTTTTTTCTATTTGTATCTCCTAGTTAACAGTAAATGTTTGTTGAATAAACAAATAAATGAAAAAGGATCAAACTTAGCCATCTTTAGATTCCAATATTCCAACATGGATAAGAACTACTTGGGAATTTTGTTTTTAATACAGGTGCCCCGCTGTCCATGGCAGAGATTCTCATGTAATAAGCCCGGAGAGGTAGAATATACTTCGAGAAATACTGGCTAGTCCATGGGTAGGTTAACCTTACACGGTTTGACACTACGGGGTAATGATTGCTTAACTGCCCCTTTGTAATGCTCCTTTTAGCCACTCTCTCGTGACTGCATGTGAGAAAAAATATATACAGACATGTAGGCACAAATACACACATCACACATAGGTAAGAGGGACAGGAAATGAGGTACCGGACTGACGTCCGCAGCAATACTTTGGGACTCATGAATGCATAACTTCATGGAAAATGTCATTGGGAAACCCTATAACCATTTCTGACTTTTACATACGGGTAAGAGTTCCTTTCCTTACTGTGATTAAATCACATGCTTGAAGGCTGCAAATCAAGGTTCTTGAATTCCCCGGGTCCTCGTCTGTGGTGAAACCCTGGAAGGAGTCATGGGTGGGACTGTGTTGCTTCCACTTCGCAGGTGGTACCAGTTATAAGAATAAATTACGGATTTGACTCTCTAGAGTTTTCAGTACAATGTATTTCACAAGCCCAGAATGAAAACTGCTACCCCAATACTTCCAAAAAGTGGTCATCATCACTGCAGATGAAGAAAAATCTATTTAAACAACACAGTAAGGGTATGTGAACCCCAAAGAGTCTGACTTCATTTGGAAAGGTTTCAATAACAAGGGTAATATTTTTAACAGAAATGAACTCAATAGCTACGACTTGTCTAATTTCATATTATTTCTTTTAAAGATGTTTTTATTGACATATACATATAGCAAAATGCACTTCCCGTACTTGTTTTTCTCAGATGCATAACTGAAATTCTTTTAGAAACAGAATAAATATTCTAAAAATATATTTGATATTTGAAACAGTTTCCATCATAACCACGTAATATGTAGTTGCAGGGGCTAATTTCACCAGATTAGGTTATTATTTTGTAAGTCATGTTGTTCTCGGGTGTTCTCTAGAAAGCGAGGGGACATATAATATTTTACTATTGGATAAAACTCAGTATTAGGGAACAATCAGGCAAAATATAAGTAGAGGAGAGTATGATTTCAAGGGTTTAAAGTTATGGGCTTTCCAGAGCAGAGGTCAGGAAGAACCTACAGTCTTCAAGCTTATGAGTTCTGAAACGGCCCCAGTAGTCCTTTTGCCTTAAAGCTACTGATTACAATAAAAGCTATAACGATAAGAAATAAATTCAGGGGGGTTGGTATCAAATCTTTCATAGATATAAGGAGAGATGCAAAAATTTATAGCGTTACGTAAATTATGGGATTAAAATATATGTTTTCCTACATCAAAATAAAAAGCCTTTGCACAGCAAAGAAAAAGGCCAACAAAACAAAAACACAACTACTGAAGATAGGGAGAAGATATTTACAAGTGAAATATCCAATAAAGGGTTAGCATCCAAAGTATAAAAAGAACTTATACAACTCAACACCAAAACCCCCAAATAATCCAATTAAAAAATGGGCAGAAGTCATGAGTAGACATTTCTCCAGAGAAGACATCCAGATGGCCAACAGACATATGAAAAGATGCTCCACATCACTCATCAGGGAAAGGCAAATCAAAATCGCAATGAGATTCCGCCTCCTACCTGTCAGATTAGCTAAAATCAGAAACGAGGAATAACAAGTGTTGGTGAGGATCTGGAGAAAAAGGAACCCTCAGGCACTGTTGGTGGGAATGCATCCCAGTGAAGCTCTTGTGGAAGGCAGTACGGAGGTTCCTCAAAAAGTTGAAAATAGAACTACCCTATGATCCAGTAATCATACTACTGGGTTTTTACCCAAAGAATATGAAAACACTAATTCAGGTGGATATATGCAGGCCTATGTTTATAAGCAGCATTATCTACAATAGCCACATTATGGAAGCAGCCCAAGTGTCCATCAATAGATGAATGGGTAAAGAAGATACACACACCACATAACGCTATCATCTCATTATTCAGCCATGAAAAGAATGAAATCTTGCTATTTGCATCTATATGGATGGATCTAGAGAGTATAACCTGAGCAAAATAAGTTATTTTGAGCAAGACAAATACCATATGATTTCACTCATATGTAGAATTTAAGAGATAAGCAAATGAACAAAAGAAGAAAGAGAGAGAGACAAACCAAAACCAATCTCTTGACTATAGAGAACAAACAGATGATAACCAGGGGGGAGATAGGGGAGGGTGAAATAGGTGAAGGGGATTAAGAGTACATTTACCGTGATGTGAATTGAGTAATATATGGAACTATTGAATCAGCATATTGCTCACCTGAAACTAATGTAACACTGTATGTTAGCTATTATTAACTCTACTGGAATTAAAATTAAAATTTTAAAAATAAAGATATTTTACATTAAAAGAAATTTCTCTGCCAAGAAATAAATTGACAAAATTAAAATCTCCTACTGTGGAATGAAGTCACTCGCAGTTAGATAAGACATTGCTGTGTCCCCTCAACCCCGGACCCCTCTCTCTTTCCCTCTTTCCTCCCCTTTCCTTCCTTTTTTGGTGTGTGTGTTTGTAATATCAGATTATTAATTTCTATTCGGACAGCCTTAAGCCAGTTATAAAGGAGAGACTACATTATCAAAATAATGTAATAATCAAATAAACCACTACTTCATCTCTGAGTCCCTAAGTCCGACGAAAAAGGTCTTTTTTGTGGAGAATCTATATTAATATCTCCTGTCTCTTGGGGATATGTGTGGAAGCGGGCAGGGAGAGAGAGATTTGGGGAAAGGGATGAGGCCAGGCATTTTCAATCACTCTGAAATCTACTTATATGATTATTTGTTTATAGGGTTCCTGAGCTTGTAATTCCTTACAACATCCAAATACTTCTAGAGTGGTTGTAGAAAATCTAGTTTTATCCAGACTCCAAGGTTAGCCTTCAAAGGTCAACAAGATATTTGGAAAAATCTCTCAGTTTCAGATAAAGAGCTGGGGAAAAGGAGAGGTATCAAAATCTCCATAGGGCAGGACAGAACTTCTAGAGTCACTTATCTCAGACTGTAAACCCCGATGGCTTGCCAGCATTGTCCAAAGCTTGGCATTATTCATTGGTGGTAGCGAGTGGCAATTGGCACACTTTTGTTGTATATTTTGTATTTTGTATTTTGATCCGCCCACTTCCCAAATATGTTATGATAAAAATTGGTGGGTTTTTTGTTTTGTTGTGGTTTACTTTTTCAAAAAGAATGGAACATAAATGTTGTCAATCTCAAAAAAAAAAATCAATCTCTCTGCCTGGGCATAATTTCTAACACTGAAACTAGACATATTCCCCACTTCCTTACCCTACACTGTGCTCAAATCCCTGCCAGGATCCCAGCTGGAGCTATAGAAAGGTGTTAGCTTACTGAGTAAGGAAAAAACCAACCTCTTGTGGGCTATAAAGCCATAGTTTACAAATCTCAGGGATTCTTATATAATGCTGAGTGATTTATGAATGCAAAAGGGAAATTTTAAAGTGTATTCTATCTCTAGAGCTCTCTGTAACTGTTAGAAAGAAAAAAAATTCAAGAGTCCAATGAAATGTTTCAAATGTTCACACTGCTTATTTTTTTCTTTGACTCGTTAATAGAAGTATTCATATAGCAGAAACATAAAAACATGATAATGGAAGGCATAATTATGACCCCAAATCACAATTGTGAATCACTATTAGGCATACGTTTATGTGTCCCATATGATGCTAATAGCTCTCAATGATAACCAGATATTTTTCTGCTGAATTAACACAAAGACATCTTGTCTTTCACTGCCAAATTTCTTTTTCAGGTGTACTACCCCAATCCATTCCATTCTAAATTTTCATTAATTCACAATTTTAAGTCAGTTCCTTATGATCCAGCATAGAATGATGACTTGATAAGTATTCACAGCCTAGATTGTTCCTCTTTCTAATTCCTCAGATGAGTCTGTGTCAATAAGAAAGAGAAAAGAGCTAGAAATAGGCCTGGATACTAACATGAAATTAGCAAATAAAGATTTTTAAAGTCTGTCTATGTGTGTCTTTTTTCAAACTAATATATGTCTCTAAAGTTGAGAGCCAAATATAGATAATTTTTTGGTTATTCAAAACCTGGATCCAACAAAGAGACCAAGTTATGTTTAATAATCTAATCAAATAATTAAATCAGTACACTTTAATCAAATATACTTTAATCAAGTAATTAAATAAATACACTGTATCAAACTGCTTTCTGTCTCTTGAAGTGGGCACAGCTTAGTAAGATAACTTTTAGCAAATTTTCAAATGAATCAAACACTAGCTAACCTTTGATTTTTGGCTCCAAGTATAGTCTTACCAATGTACTTGCTCTGTCTGACTTACAGGACAGCTTTGTATGTCTCAAGTGAAAGCACAGGGCAGTTAAAGGAATACTGGTAAACTTCGATGATTTATGTTTTGGTTTGGTAGATGATCTGTGTTATGGACTGAATGAATGTTTGCATTCCCTCCAAAATTTGTATGTTGAATTTCTAGCCCCATGGTGATCGTATTGGAAGGTGGGGCCTTTGGAGGTGATTAGGTGTAGGTTGTGTCCTGAGGACAGGACCGTCATGATGGGATTAGTGACCTTTCTAAGAAGAGGAAAAGGGAGAAATCTCATTTTCTTTCCTGTATCGAGGAAAGGCCATGTGAAGACACAGAAAGAAGGTGGCCTTCTGCAAGCCGGCATGAGGGACCTCAGCAAAACCAAATCTGGCGGTGCCTTGATCTCAGACTTCCCAGCCTCCAGAACTGTTTAAGCCACTCAGGCTATACATCTTGTGATGGCAGCCTGAGCAGACTAAGATAATCTGTCAGGAAGGTATGATTCAGTTATAACTAACAGAGAACCAGGAGAGTGATGTAGTATAAGCGCCTGACCGTGAGGTTTTGATTGTGGAGCATCCATTTCAAAGACAGCCATCTTAAAAAAACATACTGCCAGCGGTAGGACACAGCTCCTAGCAAAATGACCAGGTAAGGAACTGGGCCACTCACGCTCATGACGCTCCCCTTTCAGAAAACCTTGGGTCACGGAGACAACTAACTGCTCAGGCTACCCAGCCTCTACTCTCATCTGGCCTAATTCCCACCCTCGTTCTTCAAATTAGCCAGTAATGGGTGACCTGGG
The DNA here is from genome assembly GCA_028646535.1 of Procyon lotor. Classification (NCBI taxonomy): domain Eukaryota; kingdom Metazoa; phylum Chordata; class Mammalia; order Carnivora; family Procyonidae; genus Procyon; species Procyon lotor. The sequence continues at coordinate 54,688,124 of CM053604.1, read as the reverse complement.
TAAGCCCCAGACACCCCATCCTTGACCCTCATTAAGGCAGAACCCCATGTCCATGATCCCTCTCCCACTACCACAAAATGTCTCTGTGTGGCCCTTGGACATGGTGTTTCCAGCATGTCTCCAGCACTTGCGAGTAATAAATCTTGTTCCATAAAGCACCCTGATGGTTTTTGCTATAGTGTATTGCGATCATTATGAGCCACAGGGTCAGCCCAGCCACACCCTTGGCCTCTGTCAGGGCTCGCTGGGAGTAATACAGGCCCAGGTGAGGGCATCAGGCATTCTTAGTGGAGAGTGTTACCGTTAATAGCCTGAAACTCATAATAAGTGGCTTTAGCATTAGGATTTATTTGTCTTACAAGAAAAAAAAAAAAAGGCTGCCGTCAGTGAGTCACTTTACCATCTTTAACGTTTAAGTCTTCATTTCCATGCTTGTTATCATGGTGTGATAGCCACAGAATGGCTGCCACACTGCCAAACCTCTTCTTTGTGTTCCAGGTGTGAGCAAAGGGGTAAAAGATAGCTGCGGTCTATCCTGTCTTCTTAATGAGGCCTTGCCTTTTTCCTTGGGAAAGGCTGCCCTCAGCAGGGATTTCTAGCTCTCATTGGCTAGAACTATGTCACCTGCCCACTTTGAGCTTAAAAAAAAAAAGCTGCATTCACTTACAGATTCAGGAATCTTTTAGTAGGAAAAAGATATCTTACCCAAGTACCCCCTGGACAACCTGCATCCATCCATGCCCTTCTACACATACACACACTCTATACTGAACGCATTTATACCCTCTCCCAAAGAAACCAGCACAAGCCCCCCTGCTACTGCATTCCTTTGGAAGTCCGTGATGTTCAGGCAACACGTAGACCCGTCAGATCTGTGTGTGACTCCACTGCCCGGGGAGGTTCCTCTCCCCCAACGGGCCATGTTGACCCCCTGAACTTCGGCTGTGCCTTGGGGATGAATATGTGAGGTACCCACAAGCTACACTTACCCATCCCTGATGTCATCTACAAACTTTGCACTGTCGTGAGCTGCTCTGGCCATAAAACCGAAGTGAAAGTTACCTTGAACTGAGTCCAAGTCAGAATTCTTGCAGACTTGGACCAGACACTGTGGTCTGGCCGGACTCACTGGCTTCATTTTGCTGCGTCTATGAATTGTCAAAAACAACTGGTGGGTTCAGTGAAGAAAATAATGCGAGAAACCTGCTTGACTGAACCGCGGGTTACCTCAGTCAGCCTGGTCCCTCCTGCAACGTCACACAGACACAGCTTCGGAGTTCTTGTTCTTCTGATGCACAAACTCAGAAAAAGCCACAACAAACAAGTAAATAATTAGTATCTCGAATCACTTCCCGCTTTCACTCACACTTCCTTCTAACATGAGACTATTCAAAGGACTGTTACCAGCCTCTATTCCTCCAGCAAAACCCCCACTTCTTCCTTTAGACTCAGAAGAATTCCAAAGTAGTGGGCTGCATTCCACATTTATATTTCACTGTGAAAACAATAGTGCCGTCTGATTTAAGTTTCCTCTGTGACGCGTACAAGCAAGGTCCTGCCTACAAAGTGCATGCTCCTTGCCACCACTGTCTTCTCTGTGCACTTCACTCTGTGCCTTTACCTAGTTCCTCATCAATGGGAAGAAAAGCGGTAAGAAATGCTTCTGCACCCGAAGCTGACGGAATGGATCCTGTTTCCTTTAAAAATGTCTCTCGGTCATTTTGAGCCCCATCCCAATTCTGGGTCACGAGGCAGAGATAGCGTACGGCTGCCCATGTGCCATTTGATAAATGCAGGAAAATTATTCTTAAAGGATCTAGTGAGCGGAGGTTTGGCCCTGCATTTGCATGTCTCTGGGCCCTGGAAGAAGATGTGGCTTCTGGGTTCTTGGGAGGTGCTGCTTGAGCAGAAGCTGCATTTACTTGAACCACTAGGGGGCAGCACGGCATAGAAAGTGTGGCGCAATTAGAGGATACTTGGCTTGGTTTAAGGGATGTCAAGAAGCTTTTTGGGGGGCCTAAGGCTGACAAGGAAGGAGTCTTCAAAAAGCAAGCAAGAAATCAAAAAATAACCTCTGCAATTAACCCCGTGAAAAAAGTTAAACAGATATGCAAAGATTGCCACATTTCTTTGGAATTCATGTGTCCAGATAAAGAAAAGTAGATGACTGTATTTAGATACTCATCCCCCGTACCACTAATGGAAGAAGGAATCAACCACTTAAACTAAGAGCAAGGTACCGGAGACAGGAAAGCTTAAAACAAAACTTTACTCCCTTGGACACTCAAAGCATTTAGAAACATTTGAGCTAGGTTTACATGCCGCTTCTATCATTTACGAATTTTGCGACACCAGGCAGTTTAATTCTCTAAGCTTTAGTTTGTTCATCTGAGAAATGGGGATAATGGTAATAGCTACGCCATTGAGGGGCTGGGTGTTTAAATGCAATAATGCGTTAACTCAGCTAGTCAGTCCCCCATAAATGTAGGCTCTGTGATTGAGGAGATCCTACAGAGGTGATCTGTGGGGCATACACTCTGCCCTTCCAAAGGCTGTTAATTCTGGAATCAGGATCCTACGGAAGATACAGACAGGAATAAATGGGCCCAGCAGGAGAAGGAAGGAGATGTGAGGGCACGAGCTCTGTGGCCAACATTCGTGTCTTCCAGGGAGCGCGGGGGGAGCCTCTGGCAAGGACACTGCCGCTTGGCTGGCTCCGTCCTCCAGGCTCCTTGCAGAGAACGGGCAGGGTGCGAGCACACTGCAGAGGCGGCCAGAGGAAACCATGGCCACTGATTCTGCTCCTCATCCCTTGGCTTATAAGGTTCTGTTGAAAAAAATACCCATTTCATTCTTCTGCCTATTTTTTACATTGGATTTTTTTGTTGGTTTGCTCTTGAATTGTACGAGTTCTTTGTAAATTTTGGATATTAACCCATTACGGGATATATGGTTTGCGAATATCCTCTCCTGTGCTATAGGCTGCCTTTTTACTTTGTTAGTTGTTTCTTCTGCATTGCAGAAAATGATGAAGTTGGACGGAGAGGTGAGATAAACCAAGCAGACCAAGACAAATACTGTAGGATATCCCTTCCACGTTGGATAAAGAAAACATGCAAACTCAAAAAACCAGTGAACGGAACGGTCATTTCCAAAGGCAGGGGGAGTGGGAGGGACGTAGTTGAAGGGCTCATACTTGCAATCAGTAAATAGATAAGCCTTGGAGACCCAATTCACAGTACCGCGATTAGGGACAAAACTATATTATAAACATTACGCTTTTGTTCCCACCACTGGGAGAAATGATAATTACGTGACGATAGGGGTGTTAGCTATTGCCTCAGTGGTGACCTGATTGCAATATGTATCCAATGTGTATCCAATCAGTATGCTGTGCACCTTGCATTTACACAGTGTTTTGTCGATTTTAGCGCAGTTTTTAAAAAAGGAAAAAAAAACCAACAACCTTCTGCTGAGCGCGAAGCTGCAACGACAGGAAAGGGAGAGCGGGCAGCTGAGCCCCAGGAAAGCCCCCGCCTCCTGTTCTTATTCTCACCTCCTTTGGGACTCTTCTTCCTGGCTCCTTTCTCTCCTGCGGCTTTCAGTCTTGCTTCCAAGCTTGTCAAACTCCTCATTCTGCCGACAAGCCTTTCTTATGTATTTATTCGACCATCCAACACATATTTGGGAATAGAGTGATAAAGGGAGGTCAGAGCCCTGTTCCAATGAAACATACTTTCTAGTGGTTTCGTTGCAGATGAAGGTGACGGTTGAGGACGCCTGGGTGGCTCAGTTTTTTAAGTGTCTGCCTTCGGCTCGGGTCATGATCCCAGGGTCCTAGGATTGAGCCTTATGTCATGTCGGACTTTCTGCTCAGCAGGGAGTCTGCTTCTCCCTCTGCTCCTCCCCCCACACGTTCTTTCTCTCTGGCTCTCTCTCAAATAAATAAGTAAAATCTTTAAAAAAAAAAAAGGTGCATAAGATGGGGCCGTCAGGGAAGGCTTCTCTGAGAAGGTGACATTAATGCCAAGACCGGAATGATGAACACAAGCCATCCTTGTGCAGGTCACAGCACCCCAGGTGAGTTCAGAGCCCCCAAAACACGGGGGGAGCAGAAACAAGGCCCAAAGGGGTGGCGAGGTAGGCAACAGATGACCTCAGAGGCTGGCTCAACGTGTTAGGCTTTAGAGGCCAGGATAATGAGTCTGAATCTGCTTCTAAAGCGAATGAAGTGAGCTTTTTATGCGTTAAGAAAATGCTTCCTCTTTCAATGTCATAGACCATATCTTATGCTTTCTATCGCTTTTGCAGTTTGGGTTTCTACTCTGAGGGTGCTGCTGGCTAAGCTTCCTTTCCCTCCTCGTTGTGCCGAAGCCTTGCAAGAGGCAGGACTCCGGGTGGGGGGAGCCCATGCTCTGCGGTTGGATCCTTCGGGTCAGGAGCTCTCTGATGTCAGCGTGGCTGGGCCGGAGCCCCAGCAGACGAGTTTCCCTGCTCGTGGGGAGCTCCTGGGATCCCATTCTGAGCACAGGGAAACATCAGAAAGCAAAGACCTTCTGCAAAAATCAAGCAAAGCCACATACTTTCTCTGTGACCAGTGAGATCTATTTCAAAAACAATTAAATTAACTATTTTTTATTAGTTGAGCAGTCCTAATAGCCAATGCAGGGGCCACGAGAGGAAGATAGAGAGAGACATCTGAGTTTCCTGGCATCTGGAGCTGCAGCAAATGACTTGCTCAAATCTCAAGTGGCTACATTTTTCTTTTATAAGGTGCAGAAGGTCACTTTTCCCTTATTAATAATGTATTATGTGACCTGGAAGGGGGAAGCTTTCCAGAGTCTCTGTCAATAAACTCAGCCCGTGTTCACTTCGGTACCCCCCCTCCCCCAGCACAGCGCTGCTAGATTTCGTCCAGAGTTGAGGAAGGGGCTTGAGTGATACAAAGTTATTGGTGACTGGGGGGGGGGGCATAAAAGCCTCCCATTCTAGCAGAGATAGAATTCTTATAGCCAAGTATCTTATCTTGCAAAAGACCAGGTTACTCCTTCCTTTCATTCATTTAATCATATTCATTGGGCACTTACCATAGGACAGGTACCGAATGAACAAGTGTAGACAAACATGTTCTTTGTGAATCTTCCAGCCTGTGTAGGGACTTCGCCATCAGGGACTAGACGGCTCATATGAATGCCTGTGGGTGGCGGGGTGCTATTGTAGGGATGGTGGTAATGCCACCTGGGACCTGGTACTGGGGATCCACACAGTGGTGGGGTCTGTGGGAAACCGCAGAGTACTTACCTAGTCTGAAAGAGTAGATGTTCCTTGTTCTAGCATATGCTTGCTATGTAACGAGGGAGGGCCTGACGTCGCCGAATCTTTAACCGGCCAAAGAAGTAGGAAATCCATACTGTTACACAAAGCATGCTATTTTAAGAATGTAGGCAGTTAATTTAAGTTTCTGTGAGGAGCAAACAAAACAATTTTAATTAGTTGCTTCTCTTAAAAATTAGCGTAGTTTATATAACAACATGGATTTCCTACCTATGTCTGTATACATAATTCAGATTTTTGTCAGCACCCAGTAAAACCTATCTATCTATATACATATAGCTATAGATGGATATAAAGATATGCATCTTTATATGTTTTTTTATTTTTATGTATCTTTTTAAATATACCTTTATATTAATATTTATATCTGTATAGTAAATTTGATCGTTGAGCCTCTAGGTGCATCCTCTGGGAGGAATAAATTTTTTTTCTGATGTGCATATAATATATTGCATGATATATATTATATGTACACATATTTATATGATATACTATACATATATACATATTATATATAGTTAGTTTATAGGAGTAAAATACAATATCACAGTCTACTTCAGTGAGAACACACTCTAATTCATCTTTGACTTACTGACTGCCTATGTGAACTTGCAGGGCTCTGACGAAAAGTGTAAGGAAGGATGGTACAAAGCAAGAAAAGAACAGCTAAATAGACACATTCATTAAGAAGCACGTGGGAAGCGACTCCAGTGTGAAGATGCCATAAGGAAAAACATCCCACCTACTTGAGTCATGATGTGCATGAGATGGTCACAGGTATGCCTCTCAATAGCACGGCCTTCCTTTCTCCATACAGAAATGGCCTAGCAAGAAGACTAGCTCCCATGGGGAAGAATGATACGCATTTAGAAAACTGGACAGATGGATAAATCAAAGAATGTAGTCAAAATAATTGAGACTGCCTTCCAGACCACCTTCTGAGTCAATAATGGTTAGATGGTTGCTTTCACTCTAAGCACAAGCACTTTGTCGGGAGTCATTAGCTGCCTGGCAATTTCCTCACCTCCTACAGAGAGTGGACCCGGAGACTAGCATCCAAAGGGTCACTGGCCGCGCTGGGGCTGCCTTGGATATGAGGTGGAGCAACTCAAAAGGACCCAAGCAGTACACATGTAATCACTGCGAGGTCCAGGATGGTCCTTCCTAAAGGCAACCTCAAACACAACCTGAAGAAACAAAAGCGCCCAATGGTCCCCCTGCTTGTAAAATAAAATGGTACGCAAAAAGCAGGGAGAGATGGCATCCCAGTCGTCTGTGAAGCGGTCTCTGAATGGAATCACAGATGTCGCTAAAGCTCTCACGCGCGCGCTACTGAGGCACGGGCTCCTCTGGACGGGTGGGTAACATCAGGGAAGTGTACATCTGGAAATAACACCCTGAGGGCTCCAGAACTTAATTCTTTCAATGAGAAGAGGTTGCTTTCTTCCGTAGAAGAGGAAATAGTGCAGGTTTCTCAGGCAGACTCTTCACCTCCAAGAAAGGTAAGGGGTTGTATAATCTAAAGGTTGTATAATACAATCTAAGGTTGTATAATCTAAAACAACAGAACAGGCCGGGAATAATCATAAAGAAGGCGTTGGAAATTCTCAAATGCTGAAGTCCTTAGTCTGATCCGTTTCGATTAAACCAGAGCACAGATGTGAGATGAGACATTTTGGGAGTGTTTTCTCCTCACACCTTCTGGGGTTCCTTACCACTTCCGGGCGACCAGCCTGATTTACAATGGCTGACACCTGCTCTTAGGCTCCTGGAACCCACTTTGCCTAACCAAATGCCTGGGAATTAATGACCCCATCAGGGCATCCTTACTTAATTACTAAATTACTTCAAAGGGTGGGAGTAGAAATATCTTTGCTCCCTCACCTCTTGGCAGGATAATTCTGACGTATATGTCTTTATGCCTTTCCCAGAGTCTCTCCATTGGATTAAACTCTGGTTTCCCCTTGAGACAGCTAATGATGTGCTCCTGTTTCCTGCCTTATTTCTTCTCCCTCGTCTATCCCAAACCACCCAAAGAAACTGTCCATTCAGCCTGCAGCTCATGGTATGCCTCGCAGAGGAACCCGATGGAAACACAGCCTTAATGAAAAAATTTCCCTCTCCTTAACATTTATCGGAAAAAGAAGCACATTTTCTCGCAGGTGAGGGTTACCCAGATAAAAAGTCAGCTGAAGTGTCCTATCAGCTGGGCAGCTGCAAGCAGGACACTTACCTATGACGACTTCAGGATTATGGACCTTAACCTTACTTACTTTCCAGCATCTTCTTTTTTGCCCTGCTCTGCAGTGTGGGATGAATTCAAGTTTAGAACAGATTGCTTAAAACTAATGAAGCATGGTGGTTGTGGATATCACAAAATACTCTCTGCTAGAGGGACATAGGGGAAATGGAACTTTTATGTGAAAATAAGAGGTTTCAAAATGATGTAGAAATCAAGTTTTGGTCGGCTTAAGAACAATTTGGGGTGTTTATTAAAAATACATTCCCAGTCTTGAGGCACCTGGGTGGCTCAGTCTTTAAGCATCTGCCTTCGGCTCAGGTCATGATCCCAGGGTCCTGGGATCGAGCCCCGCATCAGGCTCCCTGTTCAGCAGGGGACCTGCTTCTCCCTCTCCCACTCTCCTTGTGTTCCTCTCTCACTGTGTCTCTCTGTCAAATATATAAATAAAAGCTTAAAAAAAAAAATACATATATTCCCAGTCTCAAGCCTCAGAAATACTGATTCGGAGAGTCTAGCGTAAAATCCAAGAATTTGCTTTTTTAAGAAGTGTAGCAGTTTTAAAAACATGGCCCCAGTTTTTTGGACACTTCTTGCATTGAGAGTTGTGTTCTATGTCCCCTCTGACTTGGCACAGTCATGGCTTGACCAATAGAATACAGTTGTGCAGTTTTCAGGGCCCAGGACTTAAGAAACCAGTAGCTTTCACTTTCTGTCTCTGGGGACGCTCATTGTGGAACCAAGGCTCTGTGCTGATAGGAAGCCAAGCAGCTCTACCGTGAGGCCCTTTCTAGGCATTCCAGACAACAGCCACAGCTGAGGGCCCAGTCCACACTCAGCCACCAGCCCAACACACGTGAGTAAGCCAGTCTCCTGAAGAGTCCAGTCCCTAGATGTGCGTCACCTACTGACATCTCATGGAGCAGAGATGAACCGAGCCTGCCATGTCCTGTCCGAATGGATGATGATGGTTGCTGTTTTAAGTCACTGCTTGGGGGTGGGTTGCTAAATGGCCACACTAACCAAAATAATCAATTCTCTAGGTGATGCCTAAGGAAAATAGCTCCCGTCCTGATCAGGTGTGTAGAAAGACTAGGCAAAGTGAATGGGGAAAAGACTGTTAAAGAGAATAAGGTGGTCAGTAGTTAAACACAGAAGAAAGAGTTTTTTTTTTTTTTATTATTAATTTTTATAAACATATAATGTATTATTTGCCCCAGGGTACATGTCTGTGAATCTTCGGGCTTACACATTTCACAGCACTTAATAGCACATACCCTCCCCATTGTCCACAACCCAGCCACCCTCTCCCCCCCCCCCCCCCCCC
>CM053604.1:54649141-54679124 GCA_028646535.1 Procyon lotor | reverse complement strand
CAGAAGAAAGAGTTTTATGTGAGGTCTCTATCGATAACATGGAGATCATGGATCTTAGTCTACATACTCAGATACGCTGGAAAACAGAACTTTTTCAATTGTTAAAACACAACTTCATGTGTTCCCTTTCCTCATTCCATTTCTTTGTGAGGCTGAGGTACTGGGGCTTTTGATTTTGCCTGCGGTATATCTATTTTTTTTTTTTTTTTTTAAGATTTTATTTATTTATTTGACAGAGACAGCGAGAGCAGGAACACAAGCAGGGAGCCCGATGTGGGGCTTGATCCCAGGACCCTGGGATCACGACCTGAGGTAAAAGTAGACACTTAATGACTGAGTCACCCAGGCACCCCAGTATATCTATTCTTTAGCACCCACTATCACCTCCTCAGTGGCATGTGTGAAAACACAGCCCGCTGCTTCGGGTTGCTAGTGACTACAACCTCAGGGCCCCTTCACGTCCAGCCTTCTGAACTACTTCTGTCCCTTCTTAGGATGGCACAGCAGCAGCCCGTCTGAGCCCTTATGGTCATGCTTTGCAGTGATTTCTGTTCTGCATTTTGCTGCCTTCCCGGGGCTCCAGTGGGAGAGTCAGTAAGTGAAGAGGACCAGTTTTAATACGAAAGAAGTGGCTGCTACTTTGCTCAAAGCTAATGGCTGCCATGAGGGAATTTGTGGGGTGCCAGACATCTGGATATTTCAAGAGGCTCCCGGAGTGAGACTTGTTATGTAGACTCTCCTGATATTAACTGTGTGTAACAAAGACAAAATTTTAAAATACATTCCAGTTTCTGTGTTCTGACTTAGTTAATTTTAGGTGTGTGGGGAGTGTGGGGGGACAGGAAGGGAAAGTCAAAGAAAGAATTAAGAGGGAAGTTTCTCTCTGTGTGGAAAATAATCAGGAACGCAATGAACAATGACCTGCCCAGAGTTGGGAGCCGAGAGCCCAGGGGTCAGTGCATCCCCCCTGAAATGGAAAGGAAACTGGAGAGAGAACTCAATAGGAGAGGTCTGTGATGCTCAGATAAGTCAATTTATAGAGATCTAAGCAAGCAGGCTTTCTGATGGCCATTTTAAGTTCATCCTCAGACTCAAAAGCAGAAGCAACTCCAAGTCGCAATAAGCTCTTCACTTGAAGTGCTCTTCACTCTTCCAATATGACTCCACTGCCGAGTAATCATGAACCCTCCCACTCAGACATAATCACAGCCCTCTAAGACTTTAGCTCCTAAAATGATAATTAAAACAATATATTAAAATTAGGGGTACAAGAAATGGATAAGGGACAGAGAAATGCAAAGGTTTGCTAGATGAATATAGGTCGACAGGGATCCAATGAGGAAAAATTCAATGCAGATGTCCTTTATGCGGTCAGGTCCCTAGATCAATGTTGTTGCTTTATTAGGAAAGGCCCAGAAGGAAGGCCATTTACAAGTTGGGAAATAGACCAGAGAATTGGTTTGACGTTTCCCATAACATGATATATACTTTTCCTTTTGGAAGGTACAAACGAGGGCAGAATGCATTAGAGTGCGTAAGAATGTAAGAATGCATAAAGGTATTTATAGTTAGGACTCCCATTGAAGGTGACACAACAAAAACCAGTTCTAACCAGTCTAAAGTAAATAGAGAAATATTTGCTTATGGAACCCACCAGTCCAGTGATAGAACCAGCATGGCTCTCTCCAGGGCCTCAGATGATGTTACCCTTGTCTCTTGGCTCTAGCTAGATGCCAGCGCAAAAGCTCCAGGTTCGAGTCCGGTGGAAAAGAAAGTATCTCATTCTGGTGCCGGAAGCCCAAGCTCCAGGATTAGCCCTGATGGTACCAACCTGAGTCACACGCCAGCTCTTGAGCCAATCATGTGGCCGTGAAAATGAGCGTTCTGATTGGTTGGCGCTGGGCAGGTCACGTGATCCAACGTGAGCGCCTTTCAGTTTTGTTTTGTTTTCCCCAGTGCTTTTTCTCTGCTGCTTCTTTCTTCTCTCCTGTTGTGTCTCATCTGTTGCTTAGCCAGTACGGTTTTATTCTTTAATATACTACATTTTTCAGTTTTAGATTGTCCATTGGATTATTTTTTTGTGGCGATTCACCTAAAGACGTGTACAAGTATATTCAAAGAAGCGTTCTTTGCAATCGATTGCCAAAGCCAGAACCAAAATAAATTTTATCAAAAGCGAATGGATAGTGTTACATAGAATGGGATACCATATAGTAATGAAACTAATGAACTCCAACTATATCCACCATCATGAGTAAAAGTTGGAAACAAAATTAAGACAAAGAAGTTAGGTATAAAATAACGTGGGGTTACATTTATATAAAGTCCAAAGACTGACTACATACAGTAGCTATCGGTTAATATTTGGGCAGTAAAAGTATAAATAAAAGCAAGGCAAGAATTGCTAACAAAGCCAGTATATGTATATGTGCATTCTATTTTGCAAATAAAGTGTAAGCTAAAAGAAAGATAATCGTAGGCTTCGGCAAAGTCAGGAGAAGGTAAGCAGTTTTCCTCTGCCTTTGACCTTTACAGTCATCCTCTCCTGCTGCCTCTTTTAAATACCATCACAAACTTTCCACAGTGATGACCTGAACTTCTGTCCTAGAAAAGTGGTAAATAACATTATCCCCAGAAGTCCTCTGTTAAATTTTATGTTATCTAGTGAGTTAGAAAAGAAGTCAGCGTGTACTTTATAAAGAGCTACATCACCTGTCTCTGTCATCAGTATGATAGGTTGTAGGTTTCAAGAGCAAACATGAGATAAACCTCAGCTTCAGGGAAGGTAGGAATAAGTGACATGAGACTGCACCCTGAGAGTTTAAACGGTAACATCCAATAATAAACTAAAGCAGAGATTTGCAAATTTCCACCAAATAATAGCTGAGATTTATTTAGCTTTTTATTAAAGCTAGTGTGCTAAAAGCTTTACATGCACAATCCTTACAACAACCTTGCAAATTCAATGGGATTATTTTCTCTTTTCAGATTTTAAAACTTTTTATTTACATTTAAAAAAATTGTGCATTCCAATAATGAAAATGATTTGAACACACACAAAAAATGGCGTTGTGATTAAATTGCATTTTACAGCATGCAGGACACCTTGGACCAGCTTGGTTTTTACTTTAAATTTCACTGTTGTCGTCTCATCTAGCTTCTTCCTTCACCAAGATGCAAGTTCTTTTCCTTCCCTGCCAGCCAGACAGGCAGATGGGAGAGGCAGGTGTGGCCTTCCTTGTTAGTGGCTCTCAATTCTTTGATGTGATAAGTGGCAGCACAGTCATTTCAACTCAATCCAACCCCTTTGTATCTTAGTTAAACAGTTAAGAGGAGTAAATTAAGAAGGCAATGTTCGTGGAATGTACAGTGCATACTGGCGGCGAGCACCTCATTAGGTTGCATCTGCTTGCTTTGTTTCTTTGGAAGGCAGTGGATTTTTCTTTTGTATTTCTGTCTTCTTCAATTTCGACTTACCCGATGTTTTTTTTAATTTTTATTTTTTATTAACATATAATGTATTATTTGCCCCAGGGTACATGTCTGTGAATCGTCAGGCTTACACATTTCACAGCACTTACCATAGTACATACCCTCCCCCATGTCCACAACCCATCCACCCTATCCCTACCCCCCATCTCCCAGCCACCCTTAGTTCGTTTCATTTGTCTAGGAGTCTCTTATGGTTTGTCTCCCTCCCCTTCCCTTCCTGTTTCATTTCTCTCCCCCACCCTCCACAAACCCCTGTCCTGCCTCTCAAATTCTTCATATCAGAGAGATCATGTGATAATTGTCTTTCTCTGACTGACTTATTTCTCTTAGCATAATACCCTCCAGTTCTATCCATGTTGTCGCAAATGGCCAGATTTCATTTCTCTTGATGGCTGCATAGTATTCCATTGTATATATCTACACCACTCTTCTTTATCCATTCATCTGTTGATGGACATCCAGGGTTTTTCCATAGTTTGGCTATTGTAGACATTGTTGCTATAAACATTCGGGTGCATGTGCCCCTTCGGATCTCGACTTTTGTATCTTTAGGGTAAATACCCAGTAGTGCGATTGCTGGGTCATAGAGTAGCTCTATTTTCAACTTTCTGAGGAACCTCCATACTGTTTTCCAGAGTGGCTGTACCAGCTTGCATTCCCACCAACAGTGTAGGAGGGTTCCCCTTTCTCTGCATCCTTGTCAACATCTGTCGTTTCCTGACTTGCTAATTTTAGCCATTCTTACTGGTGTGAGGTGGTATCTCACTGTGGTTTTGCTTTGTATTTCTCTGATGCCGAGTGATGTGGAGCACTTTTTCATGTGTCTGTTGGCCATTTGGATGTCCTCTTTGCAGAAATGTCTGTTCATATCTTCTGCCCACTTCTTGATTGGATTATTTGCTCTTTGGGTGTTGAGTTTGAGAAGTTCTTTATAAATTTTGGATACTAGCCCTTTATCTGATATGTCATTTGTGAATATCTTCTCTCATTCATCAGTTGTCCTCTGGTTTTGTTGACTGTTTGAATTTGTTGACTTGTGAATATCTTCTCTCATTCATCAGTTGTCTTTTGGTTTTGTTGACTGTTTCCTTTGCTGTGCAAAAGCTTTTGATCTTGATGAAGTCCCAATAGTTCATTTTTACCCGATTTCTTGATCTCAACCACACAGGGGTTGTCAGACACGGTTGCAGAGGAAACAGGGTGAGGCATGGGAACGAGCAAAGTCTGGGCTGCACATCGGTCTGGGCCTAGTGCCTAAATGGGATTATTTTCTTCATATTTTAATGGAGGAATGAGGTTGGCATTTTCAAGCAAGCCCTCCAGGTCACGTGGCCAAGAAAGGACAGAACTGAGATTCAAAATGAGATCATCTGGCTTTCGTGCTCCTGTTCTGAACTCCCCCATTATAATCACTGTACTGAAGAGGTAGTGTGGCTCCCAGACCTGAGCAAGTCTGGAGGGTTCCACTGGACACAATGTTATATAGCAACAGAAGAGTGGAAAGCAGCCTAACTTGGGAGGGCCAATGAAGGCACTTTTCGGGGAGAAGAAGTCTGGTTTTCATGGTCCCTTTGCTTTATGGCTATTTCTACACTGTGGCTGGATGTATCTGACTTTCTTAGCCTCATGCTATTGAACATTTTAATCATGCAAATAATCTCTTGTTTTTTGAATTCCTGGTTAGTGAGCAGCTTTCTGATTATAACTTGGTTTTCCAAAAAGAACTCCTTAGAATTTTAGTCTGTGCCAATTTGAGTATTCTAGTGTGTGTGTGACAGCTTTTATTTCTCTTTGTCTACGGATTTATCAGCAGTCTTATTTATACACTAGCTTCTTGAGCTATGTGAATGTGAATTGTTTTGATTCAAAATTGGGCTTTGAAAGGTGCATCTACAAAAGTCTGATTTCTGAGTCTGAAAGACCAAGGACCAATCTCTGAATATTGGCAAGTTCATCAAGGTCGAGTTTTCATTTGAAATCTTTTGGGCAATAAAATGTTGACCTTTTCCCATTCAGATCTGAAACCCGGAATGGGGTTTAACTTTTTTGCTTAACTTCTAGAAGTATATCAATTCACTTTATCTGATAATTGTCCAACTGTAAGACCAAATAAACCATGAAGGTTAAATTTTAGTGAACTGATAAAGTAAGAGGTTTAGAGGAGAGCTGTGGACTGAGTTGTGTCCCCCCACCAAATGCATATGTTGAGGTCCTAACTCCCAGTGATATGGTATTTGGAGATGGGATTTGGGGGAGGTAAATAGATGAAGTCATGAGGATAGGGCTTTCACGATGGGATTCATGCCCTTATAAGAGGAGACATCAGAGAGCTTTCTGTCAATGCCTGTTTCTCAATCTTTCCTTCTTGCTCTCTCTCTCTCTCTATGTACACCTGAAGGTCATGTGAGCACACAGAAAAATGGCAGCTATCAATAAGCAAGGAAGAGAGCTCTCACCAGAACCAGACTATGATGGCATCCTGATCATGGACTTTTAGATTCCAGACTATAAGAAAATAAATTTCTATTGTTTAAGCCTCCCAGTCTATGATATTGGGTTGTGGCCGCCTGAATGGACTAATATAAGGAGGCAATGGAAAATGGGGAGGCAGCCCCTCTCTGAGCGAGTGAGAAATGCCTTGGCTGGGGTGGACAGGCTCAAGAAAACTGAAAGGCTATCCTAAGAAAATGAACAATTTGCAGAACATTATCTTAAGAAGAAGATATCTGAAACACTACCTTTCTTTCTTTTAGGACTGTCTTACACTCGTCATTCCGTATCGGACTTTTTGTATTAGATTTTTTGGGTTTGTCTTTCTTCTGCATCTATTTTATTCAGTAAACAAGCTGCACTGAGCTCATCATCAGCAATGAGAAGACTTTTAGAAAGTAAAAAATTCAACTCACTAAAAATGTTTCATTACCTAGTATTCTTTTCATAGAGAATTCTTTCCTTTCTAGAAAAGGAGCAGGTTATAAAACCTTGGAAATGCAGTTAGCAGGACTTTTAAATGGTGTTTGATTTTTTTTTTTAAGCCTAAGCATCTGACCATGGTTTTTCCAAGTCAAACAGCAGTTTAAAATCTAAGAGCCTTTGAAGTCAGAGGCCTGTAATGCTGTGGGCTACTTCTCTCTCTACTGAAATAGTAGGTTAGATCAGATGAGAAAATCGGTACAGATACTGTTTGTGTTTCTCTACATTTCTTAGGAGTCTGCCCTACAAATCTTATTGAGGTTCTATCATACTCTAAGCCACTTTTTTGAAATGTATAAGACAAATGTGTGTGTGCTGAGGAAAACTTCCTTAACCACGCTGTTATTACTTTTGAACATGAAAAAGTGTGTTTTTCCTTTTGCTTTTCAAATAGTGAACAGAAAGACCCAGAGTTTCAAAAGGGCCACAGCCAGCCACGACTCAACTCACAATGATAGAGTTCTTTTTAAGGAATGCAGAAGTCTCAATAACAATAGCTATCCTTTACCCTGAACTTAAAACATATCAGTCACAATCTTTGTTATGTTGCATTATCTTTTGTTATTGCAGGACACCAATAATGAAGATATTTGCAACGGATGAAGAAAATGAATTCAGGGTGGTTGAGTAACTGGACCAAGATATATGACTACTAAGAGGCCAGGTCAGAACCCTTCAACTCCCTGACTCCCAAATCCATATTTTTTCCACTATGATGCCAGAGGACACCTATAATGATATTTACATTTCTGGAGAGACTAGTGAATATATTAATAATTAATTTTATTCTAGAAGAGTATGAAACTCTCATTTCTCTATTACCAAAATTCTTTCAAAGCAAAGTTGATTTAAAAAAAAAAATGGTGATCAGTGTGTGCAGGAAAGGAAGGAAGGCCAGAGGGATTGAGGACTCTTTTACCAGCAGGTCCTAATCATGCCATGATGACCAAACATGAAGGTTTTTTTTTTTTTTTTTTTAAGATTTTATTTATTTATTTGACAGAGAGGAGAGAGATCACAAGTAGGCAGAGAGCAGGTGGAGAGAGAGGGGAAAGCAGGGTCCCTGCTGAGCAGAGAGCCCAATGCAGGGCTCCATCCCAGGACCCTGAGATCATACCTGAGCCAAAGGCAGAGGCTTTAACCCACTGAGCCACCCAGGTGTCCCCAAACATGAAGGTTTTGATCTACAGGGCTTACAGTAATCACAATAACTTACATCTGTAGAGAGCTCTACGTTTTAGGTTTGGAAAAAGACAAGATAACCAACTCGATCAGAGGAGAAGCCATACCATGTAAGTTAGGTTAGCTTTATTCTGGTCAGCCTTGATTGGACCAAAGTTTCTGTAGAGTGTGGGGACTTGTATGTCACAAATAGTCACCATAGAAGCAGTCAACCTGCAAAATACGATTAATACAAAAGAATTTTAAAATTGGGAATTGATTAATTATAACAATGCATGAACTACAGAAGGGAGATGAATTTGAAATGGTTATAAATACCTTGAAGAGGAGGATTAACCAAAAAACTAAGGGTGAAAGTTATGTCCATGAGGAGTTTCTTGCTCTAAAGAAGGAAGGATGTTAGTCTGCTTGACAAATCTAGCCCTGTAGAGAAGGAAGGGGACTCATTAGTTTGCCGTAACTTTGTAATGATGCTCCCAGGATAATCCAACTCCCCAAGGTCTGATTCTGTACTCTCTAAACAACTTCCCAATGGTAATTGAGTTTCTCAAATAGATTTCTCTCCTGGGACGGAAATGAGTGGACAGACTGACAAGCCTATCTAATCCGCTTGCCAGTGTGATTTCTCACTGTTAATTAAGACTCTGGCTCCTGCATATGATGTATTTGGTGATGTGAGTCAGGTCTCTTCAGGTCTGATTTCTCGTGGGAAAATAGAAATCAAGACCCTGGGTCTGGAGAACTGAGGACAGCAACCACTTACATTTGTGCAGGATTTATGGTTTAGAAAGTCTTTTGACTCCTGCCATCTCATTTAGCTCTCACAGTGCCTGTAAGGTACTTATTTTTGATCTCTATTTTAGTAAGATTTGGAAAGGTTAAGTGAATGGTTCAAGGTCATACAGTTAGAGGAATATGGGACACAAAGCCTGGGCTTGTGACATTGAACCCAGAACTCCTGCACAGCCAAGGGCAAGTGAGTAAGCAAATGCATAGAGACTCATCACATGGAATTTCCAACAACTTGCCTGGCACCCTGATACAGCAGAACCTGGAGGATGAAAGATGGACCTTTTTTTTTAAAGCTGATTTAACTATCACCCCCAGTCTCCCCATCACCTCCAGCCCTGGGAAAGTACAAATCTAATTTCTATCTCTATAGATTTTACTGTTCTTGTTATAACGCACAAATAGAATCATACAACATGTAGCCCTTTGCAACTGGCTTCTCTTCTTTAGCATGTTTTCAAGTTCATCCATGTTGTAGCAGCTATCAGTACATCATTCTTTTTTATTGCCAAATAATATTCCATCATATGAATACACCACATTTTGTTATCCATGTATCCGCTGGTCGACATTTTGGGTTGTTTCCACTTTTTGATTTTTGTGAAGAGTGCTGCTATGAACTTTTATGTACAAGTTTTTGTGTGAAGATAGGTTTATTTTTCTCTTGGGTATATAACTATGAGCAGAATTGCTGAATCATATGCTAACTGTATGTCTGACTATTCAAAAGCGGACAGATTGTTTTTCAAAGAGCTGTGTCAATTGATATTCTTACTAGCAGTATGTGAGTGCTCCAATTTCTCTCCATCCTTCCTGGCACTCATTTTATCTGACTTTCTGAAGATAGTCATCTTACTGGATAAGAAGTAGTATCTCACTGTGGTCTTGGTTTACAGTTCC
Organism: Procyon lotor; assembly: GCA_028646535.1. Classification (NCBI taxonomy): domain Eukaryota; kingdom Metazoa; phylum Chordata; class Mammalia; order Carnivora; family Procyonidae; genus Procyon; species Procyon lotor. Next base: position 54,669,788 of record CM053604.1, on the reverse strand, counting down.
CTGATGACCCATGATGTTGAATACCTTTTCATATGTTTATTAGTTATTTGCATATCCTCTTGGGAGAAATATCTATTCAAGTCCTTTGTCCATGTTTTGATTGGGTTGTCTCTTTATTATTAAGTTGTAAGAGTTCTTTATATATTCTAGATGCAAGTTCCTTACTGATAATTATATATAATTATATAATTTTCATATTGTATACGTTGAAAGAATGTTTTATTTTGCAGGATGTCTTTTCTCTCTCCTGATGCTGTCCTTTACAACACAAGAGTTTTCAATTTTGATGAGTACCGTATCTACTTTTCATTTTATACCTTGTACTTTCAGTGTACAGATAAATAAATCTTTTTGAACAATGAGGAAATTTAATTAGATGTCCAAATGATACTGCTACTGTGAGGAGATAAGGTATAAAAATGTCTGCTTTCAAAAAAAAAAAAAGTCTGCTTTCATGAAATTTGCATTGTGATGAAAAGAACTAAAAAAGTAGAAAACAGGAAAAGAAGGATAGATGAAGTGTTGGTAAGGGATAAATGTTGAAACTGAAACTTCAGCAAAAACAATAGCTTGTAACTAGCAATGTTTATTGTCCTTTGTCTTTGTATACAAATATTATATCAGCAAAATACATCCATCAGACAATATATTTTACATTTAATTTTTGTGATTCTTTCTTGAGGTGGAAACAACCATCACTGTATTAAACATTTGCTTTTGAAACTATTGTAGGGCAAATGAGCTGTCCATATATATATTTGTATAAGATTTAACCGTTTATTTTAAACTAATTTACTTTTGTTTTTACATCATTACTAACCTAACACCCTGGTTTATACATAAGTCCTGAACTTCCTCTGAAATTTTCATTTAGCCTAATATAGTCTCTTCGTACAAACCAAGGTATCTGTGGCTTCTATGTAGCACACAATTAGATTTCCTTTCTGGTCTGCTGACAGGTATTTTATGAATCACATCTCCCATATCCAGTAATCTGCTGCAAGAAATAGTGCTGATTTCATTAGAAAATAATTTGCCCTTCAGAACATTTTTTTTATATACTCTAAGCACTTGCTAATAATATAACTTAATAATAGAGCATTAAGGAAAATTCTGGTTACAGTAAAGAAAAAATCAGTCAGTTCGGGGCTAAAAGGAAAGGGAGAGGAGAAGCTTGCCTCACCTGGGCTTTTGCAAATACACAGCACTGTGACGTCGCCGGCTGCACTGTACCTAGCTTTGTATCTGGGTGTAGGTTTATTTACTCATCAAAATTAAATTTGAAGTGCTGGTGGGCTGCAAACTCCAGGAACACTGCTCTGGTCATAGAATTCAAACAACAAGGGGCACCTGGGTGGCTCAGTCGTTAAGCGTCTGCCTTCGGCTCAGGTCATGATCCCAGGGTCCTGGGATCGAGCCCCGCATCAGGCTCCCTGCTCGGCAGGAAGCCTGCTTCTCCTGCTACCATTCCCTCTGCTTGTGTTCCCTCACTCGCTGTGTTTCTCTCTGTCAAACAAATAAAATCTTAAAAAAAAAAAAAAAAAAGAATTCAAACAACAAGCGCTTCATTAAAGGTCTGACTCAACTGTTACTTTGGAAAAAGAAATCTCTTTATTAAATCATTTAAACCTAGGTAATATTAAGCAGACACTGTATTTAAGAATGAGGTTCGAGGCTAACTTTGAAATAAATTAAGTGCTGGTTAGGATTTCTTGCCTTCCCGGTTTGCTCCCAGTTTTTCTCTTTCAACTAATTTCAATTGTGTTCTGATGCACAAATGTTTACCAGAAAGTTTTTTTTATGGTTGACCCTGTTTGTCTAATATTAAATCCAAATCTTCCTAGGATTTGGGCCACTTTCCCAGAATTTTAGGATATTTTTGTAACAAAGTGATTTTAGGGTTTTGTGTAAGATTTTTTTTTCCCTCTCACATCTAACTGATTTTTTAATGTAACTCCACTGCCAGAAACACACACACACACACACACACACACACACACACACACACACACACAGAGGCTGCACAGAAAGATTCAGTTTCCTCTGTTTATTGCTTTTCAGTGTTTTCTTTGGCTCCTGAAGAGCAAGGGCAAAGCTTGTGATGCAGAAGGGGGTCATCAGGGCTTCAAAAGCATCCCTGCAGGCAAACTAAGAGAGTCTGATGCAGGGAAGTCAGAGCTCTCTTAAGCAGCCTTCCCTTAAGCTCGCTGGCTCCTTGCTCAGGTCTTCTGAGAAAGCACAGTGACTAATGTCCCCTGAGTGGTGATGAATGCTTTCTGCCCTTGGGCAACTTTCTAGTTCACCCCCTCACTTCTGCTTCCACTGTTGAGTTGAATGCTTCAACTTAGTAATTTTTTTAAAAAAGATTTTTTATCTATTTGAGAGGGAGAGAGAGAGAGCATGCGTGCGAGACCTGCGGAGAAGAGCAAAGCCATTGAGAAAGGCAGAGAGAGAGAATCTCAAGCCAGCTCGGTGCTGAGCATGAGCCCGATTCAGGGCTCCATCTTGTGACCCTGAGATCCTCACCTCAGCTGAAATCAAGACTGAGCCAATCAGGTGGCACCCCAGGAATTCATTTTTAAACTTAAGCCTATCCCTGCCGGTTGCACTTGTTCTTATAACTATGCGATGAACCATGAGAGACTGTGCACTCTTGAGGAACGAACTGAGGGTTTTGGAGGGGAGGAGGTGGGGGTTGGGCCAGCCTGGTGGTGGGTATTGAGGAGGGCGCGTATTGCGTGGAGCACTGGGTGTGTGGTGCAGGAACAATTAATCTTGCAACATTGCAAAAAAATAAAATAAATGTATTTGGTAAAAAAAAAGTAACTATGTGATTTCATTGAATACTAGGTAAACCCAAGAAAAGGGAGTACAAAAAGGAAAAAAGGGTTTGGTAATTTTTTTGTGTGAAACTAAAATGAAATATTTTGGAAACAGTCTAAAAGTCACTTAAAATATTGCTGTTGAATTAGTGTGTAAGATGAACCATAAAATTTCTTGGGAAAGGGTAACACAAGTTGAGTTATTTAACTAATGTCTGAACTAGAAAGTGGCCTGATCGCATTCATTCATAAATTCACCCATTTATCCTATGAACATTTATTACTATGTGTGCTAGATAGCTGAGTAGCCAGGAGTATAAAAACAAGTAAGTCACAGATCTTAAGAAAATAAAGTCTAGCAGGGAAAGGAGCTATGAAAACACATTTATTGCAAGAAAATGTGAGGACTGCATAAAGGAGTGTGCTGTAAGCTTACAAATGTTTAAAGAAACATGTGTGATCTTATTGGTTGCCAAGGGACATTTAAAAATAATTTTCTCCCTCGATAACATGAAATGTGTTATCAATATAGAACAGTTGGAAAACAGATAAATGTAAAGAAGAAAATGAAAATCATCTCTAATGCTACTACAAAGAGAACTATTGTAAATTTTTTGGTGAAAGTTTTTCAAATATTTCTCTGTTTCTCTTTATATCCATGTACATACACATACGTATTTAATATTATTTTCATTGTGTTATATTATTCACGCTAATATTATATAATAATATATATATATACTCATATATAAGGTATACTTTAAAAAAAAAGCTTTAAAAACGTATTAGTGCCAGGGTGCCTGGGTGGCTCAGTGGGTTGAGGCCTCTGCCTTCGGCTTGGGTCATAGTCTCAGGGTCCTGGGATCGAGCCCCATATGGGGCTTTCTGCTCAGCAGGGAGCCTGCCCCCCCCCTCCGCCTCTCTGCCTGCTTGTGATCTCTCTCTGTCAAATAAATAAATAAATAAATCTTAAAAAACAAACAAACAAACAAACAAAAACATATTAGTGCCAACAGAGTGTTCAACATCAAAGTATCTTTTCTGATTTATCAAATATATCCTGAGGATAATTAAGGAAGCAATAGTAGACTGAACCAAAGGGCCCAGCCTAGCAGAAAATAAGGAAAAAGAAAAGGGTTTTCAAGTTTTGTATTCTCTGGGCTAAGTGCCAAGTGTTTGAACTACTTGGTAGAGCGGATTCTGATCTTCTCCACATCCGTCGGCCCTTTTGAAGTCCCCTGAGCCACGGTGACTTGGCAGGATAACGATGTAGATGGAGACGCTGACAGCATTTTAGGATTTGGGAGGGTGTCTTCACTTCTACAAAATAAACAATAAAATCTAGGGAGGGAAGGTCCCGCGAGTCCCAGAGATGAGTGGTGAACCAGTCTCGCACTTTCTCTCCCGTCCCGCAAGGGAACGGCGGCCGGAGCACGGGGAGGCTGCTGCCACTGCCAACTTACGACCCAAAGTTATGGTGACCGATGGCCGGTCCTCTCACGTCTTGTCTCCCAGGGAGCTCTGGATGTGCGCATCTACAGGCCGTGTTTTAACAGAAACACAGCCTTGGGATCTGTGGGCCCAGATACCGCGTCCGTGAGATGACGATGCAGAATTCCTTTGCAAAGTCTGAAGCCCTGTGTATTTTGCTCCTGTTTGCACACTGGGGACCTTCCCATCCCTGCTTCTTTATCGGTCTGTCGGCAGTCCCTCTCCCTTTTCACCTTGCTTTCCTCCACACAGAAGATTCCCCGGGGCTCTGACCAGGAGCCTGGCCCCACAGGGAAACTCACCGTGCACCTGCTTGCCCTGAGCTCGCCTACATACCTGGCATGCTTTATGATACCGTGATGAACCGGTGGTTTTACTAACCAGCGGTGTCCTTTGAGCCTATTTTGCCGGTAATCCTCAGCCGTTTCCTCCTACAGGGCCTCCTTTCATCTTCTCTGCTCTGGACTTTGTTCTTAGCCTCCACCCTTGCCTGGAAACAGAAGGTCTAGTTCTCTTGATTTCCTGTCACCCTTCATCCTAGATTTGTTCTGTGATCAGAGCCAGCTTCTCGGGCCTGTGATCTGTGCAGTCAGTCGCACGTCCTATGCTCAGAAGAGCCCTGCTCTTGAGGCACTGTGCTGCTGTCACTGTCTTCGAATCCTTCATAATTTTGGAGCCGGGATCCTGCAGTTACATTTTGCACAGGACCCCACGAATTAGGTAGCCTGACCAGTCCGTGACACGTGGTGAGGAGCCAACAGAGCCCATTCCCTCGGTTTCCCCTCATACACTAGCGTGGCCTCAGACCTTGTGCAGGGGGAGGCCAGACTCTTGGGGGCAAGGCTCCCACTCTGTCCCTTCTCGCCAAAAGGGACACCGGTGCCCTTGCCAAAAGGGACACAGCTGAGGGAATCAGTGACTCGAGCTGAGGCTGCCATTGGGAAGGCAGGATTTGAGAACTATTTCAATAAACTAATTGGAATGGAGATGTTGGGAGCTAGGACGGGCTTTGTCTTTTCTTCTCCCAGACAATGTTTAACTCGGAACAGGGACAGAAATAGAGAAGCAGGCAGTGGGCCTTTTCCGCCTCTGCAGTCCTGCAAACCTAAGGCGGACCGAAGCCGGTTACGGGGAAGATTTAAATTGGATGTGCGTTTGGAGTTACGTGCTTAGTGAATAAGATTAAGTTTTCACTTAGTCGATCGGGGCTTAGTATTTCACAGTGACCTGGGAACCTAGGAGACCTGCCCAGCATTCGTCCAGGGTTGAGAAAGAACAAGTGGAAAGAGGAGGAGTGGCAAAAAGGAAAGAGCTAGCTGTCTTTTGCTTGTACTCCCTTGAATCCAGCATATTTAATAAATTAGTCATAAAATCCTGATTGCCTTGAAGCCAGTGGGAGGATGAGCGAATGAGTGGGTCAGGAAGGCATAACTCATATTAAATCACGAGGCCTACTCTTTTTATTTATGAGGCTAGCCCCACAATCATGTAGGGACTTACCTAGTCCCTACTAAGATAACAACCGCCAATTTGTACCAAGCGAAGCGCTTGGATTTTGCTTTAAAAATCACCATTTACACTCATAGAGAAACATAAGCGGAATGGGCATTTGGTAGTTCACTCATTACATTTTCCATCCCCAGAGACTAGGCCTGTGGTTTCCTTACTCTGGTCCCTTCCACCAAGTTTCCATTTTCTTGGCTCTTAACATCGAGGATAAAGCTGTGGAGGGTGATGCCCCCTCTGCCTGTCACTCCACCCCACCCGCCACCCCCAGGGAGTCTGAGGGCTTCTGGGAGCCCGAGTTTGGGCAATGTCACTTCCTACTCACCCTGAAAAGCGTTCCCTTTTGAGAAACAAGTGGGTGGGGAGAGAATAAGCAAAAAGTTGAAGGGGGATCCCCCTCAGCACCGCTCCCAATACCAGCCCCCTGCTCCCCACTGCACCGCCTCTGACTCTGTGGTATTAGCTGTCTTCTCCCCGGGCTGCCGGTTAGAGACATCCCATGATGACCGAACGCTGTCCAATCCCATGTGAGAGACTGAAATCCACAGAGGAAAGGAGATTTGTGAAAATTGATACAGAATGTGTGAAAGTGCGAGATATAAGACTACCTAACATGTAATGGTTCAAAATTGATTTGAACACAGAGGACATCCCCTGAGAGCATATCCTGGGATAACACCGATTCACCCAACACCCAGTCAGAAGCCGCTTGTCCTGGATCAACCCCTCCCTCATCTCGTTCACCTTGTCACAATAATACACATTTTACGTGTTTGAAAGTTGCACATGGTTGAAAGTTTGGGAAGCTCCTTCCTCAATGCCATGGAGTTTTGCAGTATTTGTCGATCAGTCGATTAATTTTGGGGTCACCAAGTAATATTTGTGTAGCATTATTGTGTTGGCCCTGACCTAACACAACTCTGAGCAATGTGTTTAAATTTAGCGACTGTTTTTCCCAGAGATCTCCAAACACAAAGGTTGGAATGAAATGAGGGGGAGAAGCCTGCTTCCATGAGCTCGGCAGCTGGGTTTTGTGCTCTGCTTGGCCCGTAGCCAGCTGTGTGATCTTGGATCAGCCAAGTAATCTCTTGGGATTTTTATGTCCTTACTTGTAAAATCGGAGCATTAAACTATGATCCAAGATTCTTTAACTACACTCATTTCACTACCATGGTTATGTGCTATCCCCCCCTATTTCAATGCACACCTTGGTATATGAATTCAAAGTTCACCTTTTATGGCATTGGTTACAAGCGAATACCGTATCTTCTCACTTGATTCTAATTTTTCCCGTAACTCTTTCCTCTTGGTTTAATGGCCGTGGTGGTTTATAGTATTGTTAATGAATTTATACGGTAATGGATGATTTAAAATCATTCATATCCTGATGCTTATATCATGCTTACCTCATTAACCTTCAAACTGTTTTATGGATGTCTTCGCAAAACATAGCAGGCCTGACTACTCTCTTATAAATGGTTTGGCTGTCATCTGGCAACTTGCATTTGGGGAGGGTTCAAGTCATTCTTACGGGTAAGAGTAGCTCGCTGTGTTCAAACTGCCTGTACCAACAATTTGGTCTATGCTGTAACCACGAGTGTGCCCATTTCCTGATCCCGAGAGTCCTCCTCTCTGGTCCTCCTCCCTCATCAAACCTGAGGATGGTCTTGGGAATCCTCAACCTTGTATCCTTGAAACATTTCCTTTCCTCCTATCATTTCAGGAGCTGGTTCATGTCGGAGAGATGTTTCTGGTAAGAACAGCTCCTATATTATGGTTTCCAGCCCTGCATGGACTCAATGGATGGAGTGGCCATATTGGTTGACCCAGTTTGTGAAAGTGCTTTTGTGTCTTTCTTCAAGTGTTTTCATGAACATAAATATTAGAGAAAAGTGGTTTTCAGACTTAATTTTTCAGTTATGGACTCCTTTGTGGGTAGGCAGAACTTACGGGAAAGCCAATGTGGGAAGCATTTCAAAGTCAGGCGGCTCTGCCTGAGAGAAGTTCTCAGAGCTTTGCCTTCTCTTCATCCTTCCCCTTTCCTGACATCAAGGTCAAAAATATGACTTTTTTTTCCCAATCTATACCATAACTATGAGCATTCTATATGTTTACTTCCTCACGGAGGGAGGGAGATAGATGGTATAGTACTTGCATTGTTCACCAGTGAACTCATAAATGACATACGTGGAATGACAAAATTCGCTTTTGGCATCACCATGCTTATCCCTTTGACCAGTAAGCACAAGAGCCTTGCTGCGGGGAGTCGTAGACACACGCCATAGCTAAAGACACAGCTGAAAGCCCACTTCTGTGCCTGTTTTCCCTCAGTACATTGAAGAGAGTAGACAACTGTTTTGAAAACACCTATCATGAGCACACTGTATTATCTCATTTAATTTTTAGAATACACGAGAAGGACTGTCCTCTCCATTTTATAGACCAGGAAGCAAATTCTCATATTGTTGCAGAGTTGGGATTTGAATCTACCCTTGACTCTTTTTTGCCATAGTGCCGCCCATCCCCGGGAGTCCGCCTGCCAGGTTATATACCGTTTGACCCAACAGACCAATAGGCTCACTGGCCTCATGTGTCATATTCCTTTCTATTGTGGCTGCTGACGTCCTTTTATCGTACTGAAGAGTGACTGGGAGGCCTTACTCCTGGATGTCCTGTGAAATAGCCAGAGGGCTTAGAAGAGAGGCATGTGGTCACCCTCCTCTGAAAGGCAGCACTGAAAGTTGGATGAACATGTAGCCAAAAATATCCTCCCTGGTCCGGGAGTCCTTGCTAAACTGGGTGCACAGGAAATGTGCTTCAATTACCGCTGGGCACAGCTATCGGAAAGAGACTTTGCTGTTTGTGACTGTTTTCTGGTTGGCCAACTGCCTTTGGTTAAAAAGAAAAGCTGTGTTTCTGATAGCTGCTTGTCAGCCTGACGTTCCGAATTGTCTCCAGTTTTTCTGTTTCTTGAAGTTGCGCTTCAGTGAATCCATAAAGCATTTCCTTTTCCCTCCCAGCTCGTGATTATCCCACTTCAGCCGCCCATCTAACAGCTATCTGGGATGCAGCTGTCACTCCCCAATGCACGTGAGCAGTCCAGCAGAACGACATTGCCGTGTACCCCGGCTTCGCTCCAAGGCTGGGGGAGGACATCGGTCCCCTTGGAAGATGGAGGATTGAAGAATGAAGGAAGTTAGGACAAAATTAATGGACCTAAACACCCAATCCATCGACAAGGTGTGGTCGCCACAGGTGATACATATATGAACAGGGGAGATAACATGCAGCCTTATTTTTATTCATTCATTCCCCCAAGGCTTAAAGACAATGGTGAGATAGGACGTGCCTCTCAACACTAGCTAGGAAGTGCACTGGGATTACGGGGGTTCAGCTCCAGATAGGAGGGGGACACCTGGAAACCAGCCAGCACGGCAGGAAAAATGGGCTTACAGGAAACAGAGAGAAGAGCACCATCCATTGGCAAAGACCAAAACAAAGCAGAAGCTAATGGATCTAGCCTGGGTTCAGATTGGGCGCAGGGAGGTGTGTGGGCGAGATTATTAAAAGAATGACACGTTCAGTTACCATTTGCACATTTTGATCCTTACCATTTATGAAGTATGTGTCATCAATTTTATTTTCCAGATGAGTAAATCATTCTGAGAGTTTAGGGAATTTGCCCAAGCTGACATCATTAGCACCAGCATCAATGGTGACACCAGTGTCACCAGTCAGGACATAAGCCTGGTTCCGCTGAAGTGAGTGTCAGTACCTACCAACTGCGCCGTGCTGCTCAAAACCAGGGCAGCAAAATCAAGGTGAAATTCCAAACTGAACTCTTCATCTCCTCCCAAAAATGAGTCCTCCTTGGTTCGTTCCCTATCTTGGTTAATGACACCGTGATACCTGAGCTTGTGGAGTCTGAAACCCACTGTTAGCTTCCTAGAGCACATTATGTGCCTATCTTTCTCCTCTACCCCTGTAACTGGGCATCTCTAGAGCTTAGAGATTGTGCTCCACACATTTGTCTATCCCCAGTGCCTAGCAAATGACTGCCACATAGTCAGTACCTTACATAAATAATGGAATGAATGTATGAATGGAAGCCAGAATATCAAGGGAAATGGGTTCTTTTTATTTGTAAATTTTTACCCTTTTAGAACCAACTGGTGGAGAGTTTTTCTATTATGGTGGGCACTGTCTTTCATGGCAGTTTTACAAGATGGGCAGGAGGGAAATGTCAAGTGCACAATATGTTTATGGTCTTAATAATCACTAATTAAACACTTTGGATAGACAAAAGCCACCAGATATTATTAGAGAAAATTGCTTCTCCAAGATACTTAAAGAAACATTTGATTATGGAAAGCTACTTTGGGCATTAAAACAGGATGCCAGGATTCATAGTGAACATCCTCTGGACATGACCTTTTTTTTTTCCTCCCCCTGACATAGACACTGGGTAAGTGTGCATCCTGGCTCCTCTCCTTTCATCTGTACATAGTTTAGCAGAAATCAACAGGCCAGTTCAGAGCCATGTGGCTGATTAGTTCCACCTGTTGGATCACAGCACCATACCTGAGTCCCACACAATTGTTGCCAACCATTCCACAAGCCTAGGGAATCCATATGGGCACATCTCTTGCATTTTTACAAACAGTTGTTTGACAAGACCACTTTTCTGATGGAGAGGAAGTCCAGAACCACTCTCTGAATGCCTTTTCCACCCCATTAAATTGTCCATCCACCCATCACGAAGGTTTAATTAATTTGGGGAGAGGGGCTGGGATTCACCCTGCTTCCGAAAGCCAAGGACACAGAAAACTGGAAAAGTGGATCCATTCACTGCTGCCGTGGCTTCTGGCTGCTGCAGCCAGATGGTTGGAGAGTGGCTTGCTGTCTGGACAGGCCCCCCTGGTGCCCTCTGCTTGGAGTCCTAGGCTGAAGCTCTTTCAGCTTATATACACGTAGCCAGTGGCAGTTACTCAAAGCACAGCCACTGGGCTAAGCTATAGAGTGATTTCTGGCTTCGGTTCCCTCTGTGTTCGAACCAGTCCTCTCCCCAATACAATGGAATATTACACAGCCATCAGAAAGCATGAACACCCAACTTTAGTATCAACATAGATGGGACTGGAGGAGATTGTGATGAGTGAGATAAGTCAAGCAGAGAAAGTTAATTATCATATGGTTTCACTTACTTGTGAAACTAGGGAATAACATGGAAGGCATTAAGAGAAGGAAAGGAAAAGTGATTTGGGGGAAATCGGAAGGGAACCATGAGAGACTGTGGATTCTGAGAAACAAACTGAGGGTTTTGGAGGGGCGGCGGCGGGGAAGGGTGAGCCTGGTGGTGGGAATTAAGGAGGGCGTGGATAGCATGAAGCACTGGGTGTGGTTCATAAACAATGAATCATGGAACACTACATCAAAAACTAATGATGTATTTTATGGTGACTAACATAACATAATAAAACAAAGTAAGATATTAAAGAAAAAAGCTGCAAAGCCTGAGATAGTACAATATTTGTATTGTGAAATTAGAGAATTAAAAATGAGATACATAATCTGAAATCTGTAAGGTTCTGCATTAAACTGCTAATGAAAAATAGTACAAAATAAACAGGGAGATATTGTTTTAACCTGTAAAAAATTTTTTTCTATGACATTGTGCAAAGTGAAGGTCATTAAAATGAGCTTCCCTTGAACAATAAGGAGTCTTTGTTGATCTTTGCTTCCAACAAACCATAGTTGAAGCCACTCGGCCCACTGGTTTCTTTAACTTACGCTCTTAGATTACTACAGATTCAATCTTCCTCCCAAGTCTTTAGGCTCAATATGCAAGCAAATTCCACATTTTCCTCAAAAATCTATCAAGCTTTTCAGAATATTTTGAGGAGCTGGCCCTGCTCCCTTCTCCCAGAGCAGTGGGTGTTTCAAAATGAGAAGATCAAGTCCAGTGCTATAAATAGATATATATTTAAAAATCATTCTGTTTTCCTCTCTGTCTTTCTCTCTCACATATCACTGCACATAAGCAATTCCGTGCGACTCCCAGTGGGAGAAATGACCAGTTGCATCCATTAGCACCACCGTTCTTTGTCACAGCTTCTATCCCCAGGATCAGTGACCGCAGAAAGAATGGTGCCAGGTGCTTGGGAAGGACTGAACCACGTTCTTGTGACTACTAGAAAAGCCTACGAAACTCACGAAACTCCAGTCTGCTGATGATGAGCAGAGCATCCATGAGAAGAACATCTCCCAGATATTTTTATGTGGCAAGAACTACATTTCTCTTCAACAGGTTATCATTTATCTTATGGACTTTATGAATGTGGAGTCTGACTGTACGCTTCCTGGCTTGAAAATTCAGAAATGAAGAGGTAGGACTTCACAATATGCATGTATTTCTTTTAGTCTATCCCATGATTTACCAGAAATAGTTCACTTATGCCTAACAAATTGACTCTGCATTCTTTATTCTATTGAGTGGATACATTTGCTGAATCTTTGAACCTTTAAACATATTTGGATAGAGATTATATCAAAAACTGAGGATGCAGTTTGTAGTATCTTCTCCTTATACAAGAGCAATTGTTAGTATTATCTAGTTCAGATGCATTTCAAAAAAATAATCCACGTGGTTTATATCCTATGCTGATTTTTATTATATGGTACAATAATATATCTTAATGGACAAAATTCCATGACAAGAAAGGTAATAAACTTTTTTTTCTTTCTTTTCTTTTCTTTTTTTTTTTTTTTTTTACATCTCAGAGGGAAACAGACAAGGCCATTTGGATTTAAATACAGAAATATCTTTTGCATCCGTTAAAGAATATATTTTGAGATTGTTTAAAATATAATCACGCATTCATCAGAAGATGGCACCTTGTATGTAATGAAGTTCATTTGCTTAAGCATTTCCTAGAATTGGTCATGAAGTCATGTCTACGTACAGACACAATTAGAACCACGGTATTCTATCTGCTGTGACTTAAGCAATGTTAATGAAAGAATTGAGAAGTTGGCCAGATAATTCAATTCCCATTTCCCTCCCAATTCATATATTAGAGTCTGGTTAGCTCATTTGGTTAGAATATGGTTCATTTAATGTCAAAACTGGGCTCAATCACTTTAAGGGCCAGATAACTTTATAAAAAGAAACATTTAATGCCTCAGCCTTGGGCTGTCTACCGGAAGCCAACAAGCAATCTCCCCAATTCGTGGCCCCAAATCTGGAATGAGGAAAGCAGGCACAAATTTCCCTGGCATGGGCCTCTGTGAACCAGATCGTGTTTGAAGAGCAGGATGTTCCCTATGTTGATCATTTAAGTGCACACCCAAGAACCAGAGTTGGCTTATCCTATATCCAAACTTTGTGTTTCTTGAGGGCTTCATCTGACCAGCCTGATGATGTCTCTTGTTCTTTCTCTTTGCTGCATTATTTGTCATTCCCCACTTTGTGCCATACAGAAATGCAATGACAGATTTTCTGTGTCTTCCTTTACATTAGATGGCCAAACAACCCGGGGTCAAGTAGAAATCTGTATGCTCAACCCTGGACCTCCCTCTGGATTGATAGGGCAATCTCCTCCTTAGGTATAAATCCTCCTTTCTCCATCTATTTTGCAAATGTGTCTTGGCACGGGAAGAACATACGAGGCCTTCTCGCATTCCCCACTGCCCCCCTCCAGACTAACCGGCTGTTACATGTAGACTTTCTCCTTACTATTGTACTTGCCACCTCATTTTTGACTATGTTTCTACATGAGGGAATTCTCTAAAACAGTGTGTGCGGGGTTGGTCATATTTATGGGTATCAGGGTCCTAGTGGAAGAGTAGGCCTCAGCCCAGGACTAGGGAGCGATGTAAACACATTAGCCACCAGAGAAACAGGGACATGCTGGCCCCAGGGATTGGATTTCCAGGCCTCCTTTTTTCCAAAGGGAACTTCATGGAAGGTGTTTATTTCCCTGAGAAGGGAGGGCTGGTCAGGGGGATTGTTGTATTCCCACTGCAGTCCAATAAAGGGATTCTGGGGGCAGAATCCCAATGGAATTCCCACATGTTAATACTATCATCATAATTATTACTACCTTTATTAAGCCCCGATCCTAGGTGCCAGGCACTGTGGTAGGAACTTTATATAAGTTACGTATCCATTCCTTGACTAAAAAGGGAAAGACTAGAAGCCATAGAGGTACTAACCATACAAATTGTAGGAACTTTTGTGAATTTTTGTAATTTGCTCGTGTGCTCACCTCATTTCTGTTTACCTCTGCAATAACCTTAATCCTTTTACTGTGTTTAGGTTTTTAAAATTGTTATTTGTTCTATTGTTTTCTGTTTGTTCTTGTTTTGTGTTTAGGGGCCATGAAAGACAGAGGAAGCCTTCTTTTTACTGCAGAGCCTGCTTAGTGGAGAAGAGCACAGGGCCGGGAAAGATTGTGGCTGGGAGGGAATCCCGGAGGCAGAGGCGTGCTGGAAGATGGGTGCAAACTGGCTGTGGGGGTGTTCCGGTGCCCCCTGTGTAAGTGTTCCCACTGCCGTCAATTTCAGTATACCCATGTGACGTCACTGGCCATGCAGCTGGGAAGACATGCATGCACGTGGCTCCAGGCTCCCTTGGGCCTGAAGATTGCAGCTGTCTGGGGTCCATTTACTGCCCCTGACTTAGCTTTGAGCTTCTAAAGTGAGGCTGTGAATCTTTATCTTTATGTCCTCAACCTGAGGCAGACTCTGACACATGACAGGCTTGTGAATGGTCTGAGAGAGGAGAGCCCAGATTTCAAGTGTAGTCTCTGTAGCTGATTGAGTGCTTGACCTTGAGGATGGCACAATCTCTCAGAGCCTCAGGTTCCTCATTCGAAATATTGGAAGTTAAAATACTTCTCTCCTGCCATTTTTTTTTGGCTCTGAGAGTCTATGAAAAACAGTATTAATTTTCTTCAATCAAGAGGTCATATTTATAGTTTTCCCCTGGTTTCTCGGATTTCTTTTAAACTTAAAAAAATGATGGTTAGTTTAATAGAAGTTATTATTTGTAAATTCATGTGGGCTCTTGGTGCCAAATGCTTCCTTTTTAAGACACTTAAAAGACAGTGGTAAATTTATCAGATATGAATTTTTAGATCATGGTTTCGTCGTGCAAAAAACCAGAACATAAGTTTTTTTGAAAACAAACCTTCTCTTCATCTCTGAACTCCCATTCTGGTCTGTAGGAAAAGATGTAAAATCAAGGAAAACTCCACTGATTTCTGCAATTCCTCAGGCAATTCAGGACATCTTCCCTTATCTTGGCACATTAAAGATGTCATTTTTACCTCTGTCATTTTACCTCTGTCATTTTTGCCTCTGCAAAAGTGGGATCATTTAGAATTCATCGAAGCAGCATAAATTTGCTCTGAAGGCTGTTTACAGACACGTGTTGGAATGGTCCAGGTTATCCTGAAACAATCAGGTTAGCAGCGCGTGTGGTCTCTCTGAGAAGAGCTCCTGGGCGTTGGGCTTATCTCAGGCTGACACTGACCCCCGTGAACACGCCAGCGGCAGCCTATCCTGGTCCATGTAGACAATGAAGCTGCTACTGGGGGGCACAGTGTCCATTATTTGCCCCTGAGGATCTTCTGGGATGATATATGTGTGGAGCAGGAGGCTCACACAGGAAGATGGCAGATAGAGCAAACTCAAAATATAATCAGTCCCTCTCTACTAAGAAGGAGACAACACAGCCATTTTTAAAGACCCTCTAGGGCTTAGGGTCAACCTCAAGGAGGAAAGGGAAAGGAAAGAAAAAAACCAACAACAACCCTTAGAGAGGGTCTTAACCCTTCTTGAGCTATAAATCCGAATGATTGAGAAAATAGCTGAGTTGCATGGGATTTAAGTTAGATATGAACAGATTGTTTTCTTTATCAGCTAGAATTATGGTTGGTAGCCAGAAATCAAATTCCTTATTGAGCCAGCAATTGTTAAATTCCTACTTAATAAAATAGTAATCTATTTTAGCCCTTTGCTAGGAATTGACACAAGATCCTCAGTCTTGTGTTTTTCAAATACATCTATCCCCTCTTTTTTGGAGTGGACATCTTTTCCACTTTTAGATTCTCAGCATCTCTGTTTTCTGTAATTATGCAAAAGTTACAAAAATGAGCAGTGTTCACATTTGCAAATCCTCTCAGTACTTTGGGAAGGAATTCATCTCTGTCTGGAGACTTGTGTTTATTTAAAACCACTAAGAGCTTTATTTCCAACTGCTTTCCACTTATGCTGGGTCTCTATTCCCTTGCCATCATGTTTGTTCAAGCCTTTCCAGCTTGAGGATGACTGCTCCTTGTGGAGTATGATGGCTTTATTCTAAATAGATAGATAACCCTTATTTATTGTTAGCAGCGGTTGTGGTTGATAAATGAAGGGTTGTGCTATAATTAAATGCAGCCCTTTAGATCATACGATCCAAGTGAAGTGGAGAATTAATATAAATATGCAAATGAAGTTAGCCAAGAACACTTTTTAATTGATCTAGATGAAATGGTTCTGCAGCTTAAATTATTTGGATACTCTAAGTGCTCTGGTTAGTCCCTTCATAGCCCAGTGTAGATCAAGTTCATCCGAGAGATGAAGGTACTGTGGGCAGATCCTTAGATAATTAGAATTTTTTTTAAGGATTTTATTTATTCATTTGAGAGAGAGAGAGAGAGAGCAAGAGCAGAGGAAGAGGCAGCGGGAGAGGGAGAAGTAGACTCCCCTCTAGCAGGGAGCCCCAAGTGGGGCTCGATCCTGGGACTCTGGGATCATGACCTGAGCTGAAGGCAGACGCTTAACCTACTGAGCCATCCAGGTGCCCCTAGATATTTAGAATTTTGATTGCCTCCTGACTGGCCAAAAGAAGTCCCAGTGGAAGAAGAAATGGGAGCTTTTAAAACCCAGATTATTTAATCTTCCTGCAGCTAGCTCTCTTCTCTACCATCCTTTTCAGGAAGACAGAGATGCTTTACCATGACTCTAATTAAGCTTAACCTTGCAAGCCCCTCAGTGGGACCAGCTCTTTCCAAGGCCCTGGAAGGTTCCAAGTCTTGTCTTCATATAGATATCTGCTATCCTAACATTTGAAGAAGTGTATGACATTTAACTTCAATGTGTTCAGACCTCTGTCTTGTTCCTTTCTGTCTGCCTCTCATATCTAGTTTCCTGTCTGGAGGCCTCAGAGTGGCTGTGAACATTTTGGGATCTTGAGATAAGAGTAGACTTAGGGTGGTCTATGGTCAGTTACATTATTGCTGGTTTTTCCTCTGTGACGTGGTTTTCAGGTTCTGGGGGATGGCGTGGGGGAGCTGGGTCAGAGGTGTACTGCGATACACCAGTGCCCAAAGCAGGAGAAATGAAGCTTGAAGTATACAGACTCAAAAGCTAACTTACAATTATTTTAATCCTTGGACATGCGCAATTGCAAGAGAGGACTTAGTTCTTGTTTATTCCTGGTCAAAATAGAAGTCCTCTCATGTCTGGAATATACTCAATAATGCAGGATGCACAATTATCACCCCCCGCCCCAGCATCCTGTTGATGGGAACAGCTGAAATAACATTTTCCGAGATTGTATGCTTGTAGGACATTAATCTGCAGTCATTTTACAGATAGATAGAAGGCCTGTGTGTGAGGTCATGTGTTTTAGTCCTCTCAACTGTCAATAATAAAAAATAGACTGCAATCAGACATGTTAAAAGAAAGAATAAATTATCTTTCTATTCTCTCTTTAGAATACTATTTTAAAAAAAATCATTGCCATATAAAGATGTGGTACAGGAGCCTGCAACTGAAAACGTAGGGAAAAGCTGTTACAGAGGTATGTTAATTATTTAAAAGAAAATCTTTTTGTAATTTTTCTGGATCTTTGCAATGTCAGAGGTATTTTTCACCTTTTTTTTTTTTAAGATTTTATTTATTTATTTGAGAGAGAGAGAGAAAGCACGTGTGAGTGGTGGGGAGGGGGAGAGGGAGAGGACGAAGTGACACCCCACTGAACAGGGACCCCAATGTGGGTGGGGCTGGTTCCCAGGAACCTGAGATCATGACCTGAGCCAAAGGCAGACGCTTAACTGACCGAGCCACCCAGGTGCCCCATATTTTTCAGTTTCTTAAAATTAGTAGTTTGTGGTGATCCGCTTTCACATTCTAAGCGAATACTCATGTTGGTGCTTAATTTTATATATGTTCATTGTTTTTTTCTTAAAAATATCTCCCACAAAACCAAGATGTCTCCTCCCAAGGTGCCATATTTCCAACTGATACATCCCTTATTGTTCTCACAGAACACACTTCAAGTATTATTTATTGAGAAGCTGTGATGTACAAAAGTGTTTCATAGCTATGGTTTGACCTGGGGAAATTTGCTCTGCCTTCCTGAGCTGAAGATTCTTTATCTATAAAATAGAAACAAGAGGTTGACTCACAGCATGGTTTTCCGGACCCAGTGAGGTTAAACGATGCACTTGGAGGTATGTTTTAAATTATCAAGTGCAATTTAGATAGTTGGCCTGACACACAGGCTTGGAATAGGCCCCCTTCTGTTTTATTCTGGCCCCATCTTACTAGTGATGTGTCCTTGGGTGTGTTCCTTTCTTCAGCTGTAAAGTGAGGGAAAATGTACCCAGCTCATAGGGTAAGCATTACATGGATGGCCATTTTTATTATTGAATTATAGCTGTTATCCATTACCAAGATCTGTGCTAAATAATATCTCTAAAGAATTATGCGGAATTACAGAGACCTTTTAAAATTAGCTTGTTGCTTTTAACTGAAAGCTACTAATTATTATTTTTGTACTTTGATTTGTATGAGATTTACTTATTTTGAAACCATGAGTATTGTTTTTAATTTTTTAATATTAGTTTTTAGTTTTGTAATTAATAGTGTTTTGATTTTTTAGCTTAGGTAATCTGAATAAAATATACAGCCTATAGCCACATCTTAAGTAGTTTGTCACATGACTAACATTGTGAAGAAAAGCCAGGTAAAAGAGACAGTAGCAGGAACTAGTAAATATCTGGGGTCTTGTAGGCATCATAGGATGTTGTACGTGACTTAGCAAACAAATTGATAAAACATCTTTCTTTTCTTCCAGGTTTTAAGAGAAATCTTGTTTTTCTTTTTTCCTTTCATACCTTTATCTTATGTTTCAGAAGAACAGAATTCAAGAATAACTTCCATTTTATGCTCTTTCCCTTCCTTACCCCAGCAGGAGCAATTTCTCCTCTCCTATTTAAAAAATTTCTTCCCACATATAGCAGCATCTCACATATAGCTCTTCAGGGAGAGTGTCTTGGCATCTATGTTTTGGGGGTGTCTAGTGATGACGGCAGAGGATTAGGATGACGACGAAGACATTCGCTGGCACCAAACAAAGATAGGAGACGCTGTATACCTGTACATTAAGTGCTTAAGTCTATTTCCCAGCAACGTTGCTCACATGGTGGTTGTTTTTATATTTGTCCCCCCTGTGAATTTCCACCTCTACAGCTTCCCTTGTGGTTCACAGTAAATGTCCCAGTTACTACTGCTGCATAACAAACCATCTTCAACTGAGTGATAGAGAACGACAACCATTTCATTGTGCTCACAGATTCTGGGGCCTGGGAATTCTGACACAGCACAGCAGTTAGCCTTTTCTCGACCCCATAAATCTGAGGCCTCTGGGTGCCTGGGTGGCTCGGTTGATTAAGGGTCAGCCTTTGGCTCAGGGTCTGGGGTTCAAGTCAGGCGTTGGGCTTCCTGCTCAGCAGGGAATCTGCTTCTCCCTCTCCCCCTCTCCAGCCCCTTGCTTGCATGCTTTCTCTCTTTTTCTCAACTAAATAAATAAATAAAATCTTAAAAAAACCCCCACAAAACTGAGGTCTCAGTTGGGAAGAGTAGAACAGCTAGTGGCAACTTGAACTGAGAGCTGGAAACATCTGGAAGCTTCTCCACTCGTGTGTTTGACTCCTGGGCTGGGTTTACTTGTTTGGCTTCATCTAGAACCATTGACCAGAATGTCTATTTCTGGCCTTTGCATATAGCTTGGGCCCTCTCTTAACAAGGCATTCCCTCGCAGTTCAGGATTCCATGAGCTCCAGGGCTCCAGGGAACAAGGTGGAATATTCAAGGCCTTTTAGGTACTAGTCTCAGGAGTATAACATAGTGTCACTTCTGTCATACTCTATTGGTCAAAGTAGTTAAAAAAGCTCACCTAGATTCCAAGAAAGTAAACAAAGATCACACTTCTTTTTTTTTTTTTTAAAGATTTTATTTATTTGACAGAGAGAAACACAGTGAGAGAGGGAACACAAGCAGAGGGAATGGTAGCCGGAGAAGCAGGCCCCTTGCCGAGCAGAGAGGACCCAGGACCCTGGGATCATGACCTGGGCTGAAGGCCGACGCTTAACGACTGAGCCACCCAGGCGCCCCAAAGATCACACTTCTTAATTGAAAAGGTGCCAAAGAGGGGCACCTGGGTGGCTCAGTGGGTTAAAGCCTCTGCCTTTGGCTCTGGTCATGATCTCAGGATATCTCAGGGTCCTGGGATTGAGCCCCGCATCAGGCTCTCTGCTCAGCAGGGAGCCTGCTTCCCCCTCTCTCTCTGCCTGCCTCTCTGCCTACTTGTGATCTCTCTCCTCTCTATCAAATCAATCAATCAATCAGTCAATCAATCAATCTTAAAAAAAAAGAAAAGATGCCAAAGAGTTTTCAGCTACTTTTTTTTTGCTCTGAATTTTCAGAATTCTTTTATTTTATTTTTTCCCAAATATGTTTATTTTATTTTTTCAGTTTTTTCCCCCCAAATATGT
>CM053604.1:54613793-54648641 GCA_028646535.1 Procyon lotor | reverse complement strand
TCAATCAATCAATCTTAAAAAAAAAGAAAAGATGCCAAAGAGTTTTCAGCTACTTTTTTTTTGCTCTGAATTTTCAGAATTCTTTTATTTTATTTTTTCCCAAATATGTTTATTTTATTTTTTCAGTTTTTTCCCCCCAAATATGTTTATCTCTTCAGTGTTACAAGATTTATTGTTCATGCACCACAGCCAGTGCTCCATGCAATACGTGCCCTTCTCAATACCCACCACCAGGCTCACCCAACCCCCCACCCCACCCCTCCTCAGCTACTTTTTAAAACTACCTCTGGATACAACTTCATGTCAACCATTGAGGATCAGGAGCGAATGCATGTAATTGATTTCCCCAGACCACACATCTCGAGATAGAAATCTTGGTGAGAAAAGTGAGATGAAATATGATATAATCTAAGTGAGGCAAGATTCTGTAGTAGGAAGTGCTTTGGGTGGTAAGGACCAAGGAGGCAAAATCCCGTAATTTATGCATGAGCTTTCTGAGTTGAAGCAACAGCTTTCCTATCAGGGTAAATAAATAAAACTTGTTAACCTCCATGGTTGGCATGAGAACTACTCAGATAAGAAGACCAAGACTATGACTTCTATTAGCATGGCAGATCTCCAAGGCAAACCCAAGGGAGAAAAACAGATCAAAATTCAATAATCTTTTAATACTCAATCTTGATTCAGATTAATGAATCACAGGTTACATCTAGGAGGGAAACTATAACAATCTGATGGATGTTACAAATTTAATTTTATGAGAAATCTTGTGGCTGACAATTGGGAATATGTTTCACTATTTTAAACACCTTTGCTACCCCTTAGGCCAATCATGCTTTATGAAAACATATCAGATTTATCTATGAGATAAAGGCATAAAAATATAGCAGGAAACCTTTATTCAGAGCTTACTATGGGCCAGATATTATATTAAGCACTTTGCATGAATTTAATGCTAACAATTGTATTATTAGCTACATGATAGAATGGAGAAACTGAGGTTTATGGGATTATACACTTGCTATGGAAACTTGTAAGAGATGGAGCCAAAATTTGGCTTCAGCTACTATGTATTATACTGATTAATGATACAAAGACTTGCCTATTGAATGGCCTTTTTTTGGATTGTGTCAACATGACATTAAATTGAGCTCTGATTCAATCTAGTTAATTTAACTCAATGAATAATTATTAGGCAACTCTTCAATCTAGTTGAACTAATATTTAGTAAGAGGTTAATATCAACCAGGCACTGTCCTATTGAGTTGACAAGATAAAACTTCATTTTCAAGGAGAACCTACAGTTTATTAGAAGAGAACACATAAATAGGTCATTGCAATACTGGCTGGTAAATTCCAACCTAGTTGTAAATATTGTGTGAGTGTTATGGAGCTAGAAAAATAAGCCAGACACAATATCTGCCCTCAAATTCTTGTAATTTCACTGAAGAATTAAATTCCATTAACACAGCCTCATCAGATAATCCAGGCAAATATCCACTCTGGGTCTTGATATATGGCTTCTGATGATTATTGGTAGTTTCTTTAGATTTCAAGATGGTGTTACTTGGTGAAACATTCCAGTTTTTTATGGATGTAGCTGAAACTGCCAGATAATAAGCAATGATGCTTTTAATAACAGAGTAGCTAACAGTGCTTGTATAAATAACTACAGCTAACACACAGGATGACTGTCATTGTGGATACATTGCCTTCAATCTTCAAAGTGTTTATTACAGAAAAGGCAAGCTATCCTTGAGAACGGACTCTTGGATGGTTAGTGTTTTCAGTTAGTTATGTTTTGATCCGTCCATCCGTCCATCCATTTTTCCATCCATCTAACAACCATCCAACTCCATAAGAGGATGATGGCATGTTAATGCTGAACGTAGTTGTGTGCTCAAGCTGGTTCAAACTGGTTTGCAAGTGGGACAATTGTTAAATTTCTAGAAATGTGCATGCTTTAAATATAGCCACTTGAAAAAATTAACTGATATAAACCTACAATTAAATGAATTAAAATAAAGGAATTAAAATGAATTAAAAATAAGGTTAATACATACTTAAAATTCATCATTTCCTAACTATTTTACTACACTTCAGGATTTTCTTTGTAGTATTTCCACAGTGGAAATACTACATAATGGTGAGTTAATTTGCGTCTCTTCCCAACTCCACATTCAATAACAACATGTTGGTAGCTTGAAATCAACCGCAATAATAGTATTTACACTTTGAGAATTAGAAAAAAGACCTTGGTGTATGTCGTAGAGTAAAGATGGGTGTGATCAGTGTGTCAAGTAATGGTGAGTTCTGAAGGTGTTTGCTCTTCATTTGTTTTGTAATGAATATCTCTTATTTTATCAAACATTTGAAACAAAACACATTTGGTAGTTTTAAAAAACCGAACCATCCTAGGAGGCTTTATAAATATATTTATATATTTCTACAATATATAAATATAATATATAATAATATATATTTATTTTATTTATATTTATTATAAATTGTATTTATTCTAAATTATATTAATTCATTTATTATAAATAAATATATATTTATAATAAATATATATATATTTATAATTATATTTAAAAAACCCCCCACAAAACCAGTCTTTGTAATACAGAGTCCCATTGTAAATGGCAACCATTTTGAACTCTTAAGTGTTTCTTCTGGTAAATTACTTTCATATATAGAAACAACATTTTTTTAAGTCTAAGGTGTATGATATAACAGTTTAAACATTGAGATATAATTGTTATGTATCATTGTATAAGTTTAAGGTGCACAGTTGATTTGACGCATTTATATGATTACCAACAGTGTTAGCTAATACCTCCATCATTAAGCCACAAATTATAATTTCTTTTTCGCGGTAAGGACATTTAAAATTCAGTCTCTTAGCAATTTTGAAGTATACAACACCGTCTTGCTCAACTCTAATCACCATGCTGTGCATTGGATCTTCAGAACAGAAATTAATCTTCTAGCTGCAATTTTGTGCCCTTTGACCAAAAATCCATATAAGAAACAATATTCTTCTAATTCTTAATATGGTAAAATGATTGCTTTCAGACACTAAGATGCCAATATTGTATGCATTTTGACTGCTGTAAACAATTTCTACTTAAATTTTTTTCAAATAGAAAATAACTTGGTTTAACTTAATTTTACCTAATATTTGTAACTAATCATGATTTTGTGGACTTGCTTTTGAAAGTATGTCCCCTCAAATCTATAGAGCAAAGGTTTACTACAGTGAGCACTTGAAATTCCACAAACCACCTCTATCCACATTTGATTCTAGAATTTGAAGTTGGTATTATTTTCTCTTGGAATTGTGAAGGCACCTCTCCACTGTCTCCTAGTAGCCCGTGTTGCTATTGGGATACCTGTTCTTTTGTACCTTTGTATTTGACCTTCTATTCCTCCTTAGAATCTTTTCAGATCTTCTCTTTATTTTTGAGTTCGAAAATTTCAAGATAATATTCCTTCGTGTGTTTGTTTTCAATTCCGTCAGCTAGGCATTCATTAACCCTTCATTTTCCTTTAGCTTTGTTATAATAGAGTTCTTTGACTTTACCTCCCAACCATGTTGCTTGTTATTATTATTTTTAAATTTCCGGAACTGTATTTTAAACTTTCCAAAATGTGCTCCCAAATCACTTTGTTTTAAATGTGCCATGTGCAACATTAACATGGATTTTACTCTATACCCAGTCTGAGAATATTTTCGTCATAATAGATGTCTTTCATACCGTTTGTTAATTGATATGACATATATTAAGTCTTAAATTTGCCCTTTTATGTTATGCTCTTTGCTTTTCATTCATTTTGCTGAGCACTTGATGGGATTCTTCAAGCTGCAAATCAATGCCTCATAGAGAAATACAGCATGGCATTGAAGTTTGTTAATTTCCTAACCTAAGGACTAAATCATCTTTTATTTCTATGTACCTTTCCCGCCAACTCTATAGTCCTAGAATAATGCTGAGTTTATATTGTATATTTAATGAATCTTGTTTATTTGACATTCCACTGTGTGTTTGCTATACAAAGACTATCAGGGACCTAATTTATTCAATTCCTTCCTGTGCTTGGTGTTATTAGGCGTTACTGAATGAATAAGTGGTAAGATTAACCCACATAGAAAATAGTTTTTAAAAAATAAATTGTTGCCCCAAGTTAATTTTTATTTCTGAAGTATATGGTGTGAATACATCAGAAAACTAAGCTCTTAGCCTATAACACCATGAGCTGCAGGATATGAATAAAGCATTTGTGGGCATTTATTGGGTTACATTTTTTTGGAAAAGAGCTACTATTCTCACTACTATACTATTATTTTTTCCTCTGGGAATACTCCACTTTATAATAGAAGTCCGTAGGGGAAATTTCCTTTATAAAAACTTACTCTATGATCTAAGTCAATAGAGCCTATGTGTTTCATAACTAACATGAGGCCTACAAAAAAAATTCCAAAAATATCCATTACACAGTTTTCATACTTACAACATTATTATATCTCTTTTGAACAAGACAAGACATTTACATAATGTTAAGTAACTTTACATAAAGTTAATCGACACAGCTTAAAGTATAGCCTAAGATTTTCCCAATTTAGTCCTATTTCATTTTTTTTTCTGGCTCCCCTTAATTAGCCTGGTCTTCAGTCTCATTTGAACCTGAGCCATGTTCCTAGCTCATTAATGTCTCAGTACTTCCAGTTTCTCATAATTTTCTTTTTAGAAGTACTGCATATCGAACTCTTTAGAAGAAGAGATCTCAGATGATTCAGATTTGACTTTGGTGGATCCAAAATGATATGCTCTGTAGAGGTCATAGGGGCTTCTGTGAAAGTTGATTTGCACTTGTAGCTAGGCAGATCCTGGGCAAATTTCCATTCAATTGCCTCCAATGGATCTAGAGAATTTGCCCAGTTGTCTGTCTTGTATTACTTCTTTCACAGTTTCTTTTTTCTCTCATGTTTAGATAAGAAAAGACAAATTCCCTCTTCTTAGTCTGACAATATTTCCATAGCCTTTCCTGGCTCTCTTGACATTTACAGTCTGATGGAGAAATTAGAAGAGGCAAGGAAATAGGCCAGTAAGTAAGAGTGAGGTAGGTGGGTTGTATGTATGCCAATCTTCAAAAGAATCACCATTAGCCTGTGTCAGTCCTGGCATACAGTTATAGGAATTGGAGTGGACATGTCAGTGTTGGGATTGCCAGAAGACCCAATACTAGACTAAAAGGGTCTTTTTTTTTTTTTTTTTAATAAAGATTTTATTTATTTGACAGAGAGAAACACAGCAAGAGAGGGAACACAAGCAGAGGGAATGGTAGTGGGAGAAGCAGGCTTCCTGCTGAGCAGGAAGCCCGATGTGGGGCTTGATCCCAGGACCCTGGGATCATGACCTGAGCCGAAGGTGGACGCTTAACGACTGAGCCACCCAGGCGCCCCTAGACTAAAAGGGTTTTAAAAAAATTATACAGCTAATCACCCCCTGTACCTTCCCTTCTTTCCTTCTAACACCAATCTATGCCAGACAGAACATATGGGGGGGGGGCTGACAAAGAGAAATTTTACACCCTACATAATTTACTTACTTTGTATCTTAGCAGGTAATAAGTGTTGTGAAGAAAAGTAAAGCAGGGAACCTGATAGACTGCTGGAAATAGGGAATAGGCTATAAGTTCCATCCAAACCTACTGAATCAGAATATACAAGGGTGTGAGAAGCCAGTATCTGAATTATGAACAAACTTTCCAAGGGCTCCTAATGCAGTCCAAAATTTGATCTAAATAGAATTCCTTGTGCAGCCCCTTAGCTCCTAAGTAAAGAAAGAATAAGTGTTACCATTCTTCTCCAAAAGTTTCACAGATTTTGTTGTTCGCCAAAGCTGTCTTTCTTCATTTCTTCATTTTTTTCATTTTTTCATTTCTTCATTTGCTTTTCCTCTGAACAAATATTGAAATATTGAAAACTTCTCAGCATCTTTGTGCTCTTTCCTAAGGCTCTTATACTGATATCTGCAGGTTGGTTTTCAAAGATGGTAAAGGCGGGGCGCCTGGGTGGCTCAGTCGTTAAGCGTCTGCCTTCGGCCCAGGTCAGATCCCAGCGTCCTGGGATCGAGCCCCGCATCGGGCTCCCTGCTCCGCGGGAAGCCTGCTTCTCCCGCTACCATTCCCTCTGCTTGTGTCCCCTCTCTCGCTGTGTTTCTCGCTGTCAAATAAATAAAAAATCTAAAACAAAAGATGGTAAAGGCAAGAATGCCAGAAATCTCAGTCTGGAAGCTTCACTGGTTGGTTTCAATAAAATAACCCAGAGAAGATGATACTTAGATAGACAATGAGTTATCATAACAAAATAATTAACTGTCATACTATTTTATTCAATTACATTGCAGTGCTTTTGTTTGGACTTGAAGATGCAATTCAATTTCCTTTTGCTAAAAACATTCATGGTCATAAATTTTTATTATCTTTATCTATGGAAACAGACTACTCAGGGTAAGTCTAACATTGTATGACTTGTTGACTGAACATTTGGATAGAGCAATAAATCTCGATGAACTTTGTCCAGTGCTCTTATGAGTGAAAGATTAGAAACTGAGATGTAAAACCAATGACTTAATGAGTAACCCTTACTCCTCAGAGCCAGTGGGATTGTGGTGTGTTCTACAGAAACACAATGGAAACACAATTCTTTCCTTTAGCTTCCTTTAGAAACCTCAGGTTTCTGTCCTAGTGGATCCTACAATCCACTCAGGAGCTAGATGTTTGTGCAGACCCTAGAATATGCTTTTATTCTGACCTTTATCTGAGCCATGGGGAATAGGATAGAAATGAGGGCAGGAAATGATTAGGACATTTCCCATTATTTTTACAGTGTGAGTCATTATTAGTTTAACTCTCTTTTAAAAAAAACCCTAAAAGACATATTAAATGAAAAGAACTTGCAAAAGCCCAGGCATAGTGCTAGTATATAGAATCAGCTCAATGATGCTAATTAATATAATGGGCTACGTCATGGCATGACATTCCATCCAAGAATCAATGCATATTATTAAATTGTTGAAGCTTCCTGTGCTTGTAAGAGGGCTTTCATATGGGAAACAAGAGACAATTTATCATCAATGATTTTAGTAGAAATTTTACACTTACTGGGAACTTTTGTATGCTGCATTTGCTGGAGCAAATGCCAACATCTCTGGGGCAACACACTGTAAAAATGACATCCATGCATTTAGAAATGCTCTTCATAAAATGAAGATCTGCTTCAACAGACAATCTAAGGTTTTGTATGCTTGCTGCTGTTGAGTCTCAGGATAAAAGAAAATGTTGGTCAGTGTATGTGGGTAGATAGTGAAAGGGGTGTGCGTGTGTGTGTTTGCATGTGTGTGCATGCATGCATGTGTGCATATACGTGTGTGTGTGCGCATGTGTGTGAGGGGTGGAGTATTTATCAGAACTCTGGGCTGAAAGGTTTATGAAGATGTGAAGAACTAAAGCAAGATCACATGCTGACGGATGAGAATGTAATTGCTTTGTGTTAACTTACAATTTCAAGTGTGGGGAGGCCGTCACTTGGGGCAGGCAAAAGGGAGCCTTCACAGCTCTAATCAGGACTTCCTGAGAACGTGGGCAGGACATGCTCTCTTGTTTCTCCACCCAGTTTAGGAATCTACTTGTTCCTGGGGCAGAGCGTTCCCTTGCTTGTGTGGCTCACCTTCCAGACCAACAGCATGCGGGGTCACAGCGACTCCCCAGCCGCGGCGTGTGCCTTTTCCTGCTCCACATCACTGAGCTTGGCACTACACATGGAACTAAGAAGACAGAGAGTTTGTAGTATGAGGTCAATTGACAAATTGTTTTCTTATAAAGAGGACAGTCTCATAGGGTCTCTCATAAAACACAATTCCTTTTTTAAGTCC
Organism: Procyon lotor; assembly: GCA_028646535.1. NCBI lineage: Eukaryota > Metazoa > Chordata > Mammalia > Carnivora > Procyonidae > Procyon > Procyon lotor. Next base: position 54,640,701 of record CM053604.1, on the reverse strand, counting down.
TATTTTTACACACAACCGAGCCAGCAAAGCTCTTTCAAAATTAGTCTTTACTTATTAAACATTTCATCAACCCCTTTCAATATGGGGGATATAAACTCTAAATGATTAAAAATGGAAAACGAAGTACTGCAATCCTAAAACAATAATATTATTCCCAAGTCAAATCATTTCAGAAATATCACCATGATATTTTCTATAGCCCATTAGCGAGACGGTATTGTCCATTCGGATTTGGTTTTTAATTGCTCCTTGAAGGAAATGTGTTATAGGGGGCCCTTTTGGAAAAAAAAATATCCTGTGAGGCTAGGATATAATCTGCTATTGTCACAGAATCAGGTGGTCGGCAGGCATTTTTCCCTATAAAGGAATCTAGTCCTATTCAGGAGAGTGGTTTGTTTCAAGGCAATGGGCTCAAAGTGTAGGGTGGGGTACAGGGAAAAGTACCAACATAATCTAAGGTCTGGCTCCACACTTGACAGGCTCTCAGACTCACTGCGAAGGGAAGGAGTAAATGGGATACAATTAAACAGTCAAGTAAGGCAGCACAGCAGCGCTTGATGCTAGGTCAATTGTGCAAACAAGAGTTTTAGGAACGGAAATCCTGCCAGCTGGATCAGACTCTTGTGTGAGCTGGGTTTCAATACCTTTCCCTGAGACCTTCAAAATTCAGAAGGATGGAAGGAAGCAGGTGAAAGTGTTGGGTTTTATAGACTCGGCATAGCAATAATTCTAGGGCTCATAGACCCCAAATGCCATGGCTGAAGTTTTTCTTTTCTTTCTTTCTTTTTTTTAAAAAAGTTCTTTATTTATCTGAGAGTGGGGCGGGGGAAGGGCAGAGGGAGAGGGAGAAGAGAATCTCAAACAGACGCTCTGCTGAGCACCCAGCCTATATTAGGGCTTGAGCTCGGGACTCTGAGATCACAACCTGAGCTGAGATCAAGAGTCAGACCTTATCTGACTGAGCCACCCAGGTCCTCCAGAAAATTTTCTTTGCTTAAGGCTCCTGAGTCTCCCCGGTATCTGATACAATCCCTTCATATGCCTAAATGAGGATCTTTTTTTCTTTACCTAAAGCCAAGTTTGTATCGGTAGCGACTTGAGCGGTACAGTGACTTTGTTTTTCTGCCTCATCCCACTAAAAACGGTGAAAATAACTCTGAGTCCAAGTCATGAAAGCAAGCTCTCTCAGGGCAGACAGACAGTTTACTATCCCAGTGAGGAGGCTGGATGTTAGGTAGACTCTGCCATCGATTATTTCAGTCTGCAAGACAATCTGTGTTTTCTCTTTGTAGAGGTAATATTCATTACTGGAACCAAAGCGCATTGGGGAGACTTGCTTCTGGCCCTGGGAGTCATCATTTATAACAAAATGTTTTAGTGTTTGGGGTAGATACGGGGTTAAATCAAAGGGTAACCCAAGTTAAAGAGTAATCTTAGAGCGAGCAGGGCAAATAAAATCATTCGATCTCAACCCCTTTCGCTAAGGCTCCCTTCACCTTCAAGTCTTCTTTTTAAAAAACCAGGTTTAAGTACAAAGTATGGGAATGATTTCTTGGCGTGTTCCTCCACACCAATAGTGGAGCCATCTGGCAGGACTATTATTGGTAACAGAAGCATATTTTAGCTATTATTTGTTAAATGTTGGGGCCACATGTCACTATCTTCCAGTATTCTGGGAAATGGCAGAGCCAGAAAACAGGTCTGATTTTCGTTTTCTTCCTCCCCAGGCCGAAAAGCAAGTGTGTGAAGGCTTACATGGCAACACAATGTGAAGCAGGAAAATTGGTGTTCTGACAGAACCCTTCAAAAATAAACAGAGTAACCCGAAGTATTATCAAGGTAAAATCGAAACCTTAGTCACTCCTCATACGGAAACATGTTTCCTCAGACCAAACCTGGAAGAAATGCTTCATTTTCTTCAACTCTGGAGTCAGTAAAAGATCTATTGTTAGATCCATTTCAGACACTGTGAGAAGTTAAAAAAAAAAAATCTATAAAGCACATTGGATCTGAACAAATTTAAGACCGTGTGGTTCGAACACACGTGGGTCCTAGTAGGTTGTTTTGGCATGTGCCCTTCATCAAGTTAGATTGATTTTTGGAGCTGTTGGGAGTTCATTCCTCTTAACGTGACTGCCTACATCTCAGCCCAGGGAGAAAACCACAGGACCCAAAACATTTCGTCAGCTGGAGTCAGGTCAGATTATATGTCTTTCCTTGTGACTGAGCCATTCTGTGTGGAGGTTAATGGCCATTTCATAGGAGAGATGTGCGTGTGCCATGCAGCCCATAATCAGTGATCGGAAGAGGTTCCATTTTTATTTAACCCCTGCTCACTTTCTCACTAGTTCTCAGTCCTTGGTCTGTGTTCCATGAGGTGGACGGCCATCTGACCTGGTGTTTTTGATAAGAGAACATATTATTTATATCTCATCTCCTTAAAAAAAAAAGGTTTGAGATGATTTTGTGACTCTTTTGATCTTTACAAAGGTGGTTTCAGCTGAAAGAAATGGGCAATGATCCTTTTCTCCCCCTTGACTAATGTGGCTGGCCTTGACCTTGATTCGGGAAAAAGGCCACAGGTTTTTTTGTTTTTTGGTTTTTTTTGTTTGTTTTTAAAGGTAAGGGACCATGCAGCAACATTATTTTGGAATAAAAAACAAGGTGATAATGCTCATAGTCTTTAGATACCGATTGAAACTAGTGGAAAGTCCTTTTTAATAAGCTGTTTCCTACCTTAACACACAACTTTTAAACAGAGAGGTCACTACCTTCTAATGGCCTAAAATGCTTTGCTGATGTTTTGCATTCAGAACTTTCTTTTAAATCTACCTTCTTTCGAACATGGTTTCTGCTATTACAAAAATAGCCATCTCCGATTTATATTTATGTAGTACTTAGTACGTACTAAAGATAAAGTATTACACTCCTGTGTTTAAATATAGAGATTTCCTCCAAAAGAAGAAAACTGAATGGAATTCAGTGTTCTATTGGATTGAAATGAAAAAGTACATATACTGCAGTTTAGAAAGAGGTTGCCTGTAAGTAAGTTCCATTGCCAAGTTTTAGACAGTGTATTTTGCTCACAAGACTAGGTAACCATGAGAGATTTGGAACAAGAGAAAATAAAGGGGTGGGGGGAGAAAGAGGGAGAGAGAGAGAGAATATGTCACTCAGTAAATTGCCAAAAGAAAAATCCATATTTCACATCTAGTTATGTGAAAAAACACCTATTCTCCCATGTGGCCCATTGAAACAAATTGTTGGAAACAGGACCTTTCCTTTATATGAGGAAAATCTACATTCCACACTTCAGGTAGAAACTGAGCATGATAAACAATGTGTCTGGGTAAGAAGTAGGAAAGATTTGCTGCTTGAATATGAAGTGAATGCACATCCATGCTATGACAGATTGAGGTAAGGGGGAGGGGAAGACACAAGAGACAAGAAATACTCCTAGTATCAAGGGCAAGACAGCACAAAGGGTCAGAGGCATTCCTCTCTCTAAAGATGCCTAATGACACATAAAATGAAGATGACTATGTTGACTCTATGAAATATGCTTCCTGTCAAGTGCAGTAAATGTAGGTATTTTCCCTGTGCATTTGTCCCTACATTTCTAGAAAATTTATATCCAGACATTAACAATCTATTACATAATCTATCAGATTGGTAGATTTATTTTTTATTATTTTTATTTTTTTGGTTTTTTAAATTATTTTTTTATTTTATTTTATTTTTTTATTGTGTTATGTTAGTCACCATACAGTACATCATTAGTTTTTGATGTAGTATTCCATGATTCATTGTTTGTGTATAACACCCAGTGCTCCATGCAATCAGTGGCCTCCTTAACACCCATCACCAGGCTCACTTACCCCCTGAACCCTCTCCCTTCTAAAACTCTCTGTTTCCCAGAGTCCATAGTCTCTCATGGTTCATTTCACCCTCTGATTCCCCCCCTTCATTTTTCCCTTCTCCTAATGTCCTCCATGCTATTCCTTATGTTCCATAAGTAAGTGAAACCATATGATAATTGACTTTCTCTGTTTGATTTATTTCACTCAGCATAATCTCCTCCAGTCCCATCTGCAATTGTTGATGCAAATGGTGAGTATTCATCCTTTCTAATGGCTGAGTAATATTCCATTGTATATATGGACCACATCTTCTTTATCTATCCGTCTGTTGAAGGGCATCTCGGCTCTTTCCAGTTTGGCTATTGTGGACATTGCTGCTATGAACATTGGGGTACATATGTCCCTTCTCTTCACTACATCTGTATCTTTGGGGTAAATACCCAGTAGTGCAATTGCTGGATCATAGGGTAGCTCTATTTGTAATTTTTTGAGGAACCTCCACACTGTTTTCCAAAGTGGCTAAAAATTTTTTAAAGACTTGCTAGTTGATGCTGATTTAAGTCATCTACATAAATACCTGATTCACAGCCTTAGTTTGAGGATTAGGATATATCCACTGCATTCTAAATGGCTTCACTGGCAGTCTCCCTAGAGAAGGTTTGCAGGATCCTTTGCCCTTTCTTTGCTTCTCTGTGTCTACTGATACCTCTTGAGTGTTCTAGCCAGGCCTACCAAGGATTGATTCTCTTTTGATGAAACGCAGTTCAAGGTGCTGTGGCTCCTCCCTGTGAAACCTGTGATACTTCAAACCCTTACCTGTCTTATTGTATTAGTAACATATTAGAATTATTAGCACATTAAATTATAAGTAATTCTATATTATTAGTAATTCTGGTAATTACTGATGTTACTAGTAACTCTATCACAGTAGGTTAGAATTAAACGTGGTAGATGTATTAGAATTAGTAGTGATATATTACTAACATATTAATGCATAATACATAACATAACTTTTTAAATTTAAATTCAATTAGCCAACATATAGTACATCATTAGTCTCAGATGTAGTGTTCAACAATTTATTAGTTATGTATAATACCCTAAATAACATAATATTAATATATTTATATAGATTATTATTTATAATTATTTATATAGATTAGTAGTAGATTAGTCACTCAGTAAATAATCTTTGAATGCTCATTATTTGCCAGATACTTTTTTAGATCTGTGAACAAAACTGTTAATAAAACCAACACAAATCCTTATGAATGTAGAAAGTTACATTCTACGGGGGGGGAAACAAAATGGGCAAGAGCCATCATAAATAAGTAAATTAAATAGTTGATAACTACTATGGAAAAATTAAAAAGTAGAGCTAGAAAAGGAGAATCAGTAGTGCTGGAGGGGAATGGGGAAAGGCTGCAATTTTATTTTTTTTTATTATTTTTTGAGTTTTTAAAAATTCCATTTAGTTATCATACAGTGTTATATTAGTTGCAGGTGCACAATATAGTGATTCGACACTTCTGTACATCACCCTGTGCTCATCACAGTACACTCCTTAGCTCCCATCACCCATTTCACCCATCCCCACATCCCCCATCAGTTTGTTCTCTATAGTTAAGAGTCTGCATCTTGGTTTGCCTTTCATGCTCTTTCTCTGTCTTCTCTCTCTGTCTCTCTCTCTCTTCCCTTTGTTTGTTTGTTTTGTTTCTTAAATTCCACATCTGAGTGAAATCATATGGTATTTGTCTTTCTCTGATTGACTTATTTTGCTTACATAATACCCTCTAACTCCATCCATGTCATTGCAAATGGCAACGTCCTCTTTATCCATTCATCTATCTATGGACACCTGGGCTGTTTCCATAATGTAGCTATTGATAATGCTGCTATAAACATAGAGGTGCAAATATCCCTTTGAATTATTACTTTTATATTCTTTGGGTAAATACCTAGTAGTGCCATTGCTGGATGATAGAGTAGTTCTGTTTTTAACTTTTTGAGGTACTCCATACTGTTCTCCAGAGTGGCTGCACCAGTCTGCATTCCTACCAACAGTGCAAGAGGGTTCCCCTTTCTCCATGTCCTCACCGACACCTGTTGTTTCTTGTATTGCTGATATTAGCCATTCTGACAGTTGTGGGGTGGTATCTCATTGTAGTTTTAATTTGTATTTCCCTGGTGAAGAGTAATGTTGTGGATTTTTCATATGTCTGTTGTCCATCTGTATGTCCTCTTTGAAAAAATGTATATTCTTGTCTTCTGCCCTTTTTTTAACTGGATCATTTGTTTTTTGGGACGTTGAGTTTTGTAAGTTCTTTATATATTTTGGATACTAATCCTTTATTGCTTATATCATTTGCAAATATCTTCCTCCATTGTGTAGGTTGCCTGTTAGTTTCATTGATTGTTTTCTTTGCTGTGCAGAAGCTTTTTATTTTGATGCAGTCAAATAGATTGCTTTTGCTTTTGTTTTGATAGGTTGCAATTTTAAATGTGGTAAGCATCACTGAGAAATTGAGTTTTGAGCAAATGCTTGAAGGAGAAGAGGGAATTATCTGAGGGATAATAGATCCAAGTAGAGGGAAGAGCCAGTGCAAAAGTCTTAAGGCAAAGAGCTATTTGCATGTTCAACAAATAGCAAGGAGGCTACTGGGGCTGCCACAGAGGGTAAGAGTGAAAGGAGATGAGGTCAGGGACCATAAAACAAGGAGTGCAGGGCCAGGGAGCTGATTATGAGTGCCTGTAAAATATTACAAGGAGGTCAACTCTTACTAGGAGTGAAATTGGGAGCTGTGATAAGGTTGTAATCAGCAGAGTGACATGATCTGATGCACATCATCAAAGAATTACTCCTGTCACCTAGGAATAGAGTATAAGGGGGCAAAGGAAGAGGCTGTGAACCCAGTTGGAAGGCTGCTTCAGTAACCCAGTACAAGACAGGTGGCTATAAACATAGAGGTGCAAATCTGGATCTGGCGGTAGCAGTGGTGGTGAGCAGAACTATTCTATTCTGGTTCCCAACAATAGGATTTCCGTCTGGGATCAGTCACATAAGACCCTGCAAGACTTCTGAGTGGCATCTTTTGGAGACCACTCCTCTAGTGTTATTTGGCTTTGGGTATCTCTGCCTGTAACTCAGGTTAGAGAAGATGATAACCCTATTCCTTTTCTTTCCCTTGTTCATCTTTCTGATTGCACATTTGGTATGCATGTTATTTCTTGTTGATGACCTTCTTCCTCTGACACTCGAGGAAAAAATAAAAATTAACATTTGTTTAACAACTGTACAGATCAGGACATGTGTTGGGTACTTAAAATGTGTATAATAAGTTAAGTAACTTCTATCAAGTGCTCACTAACTGCCAGGCATTGTGTTAAACACTTTTATACAGGTGATCTTATTCAATTGTCTTCATAATCATGTAAAGCTACAAGTATCATCCCTTCTTACAGATTATCTGCACAAGACTATCTCATAAGCAGCAGAGTAGGGATCAAACCCAAGTTTGTCCAGAGCTCTTAAATGTTTTGCTTTCCATTTAGTCCTCACTCATGATCCCCTGAAAGGCTGCGACATAAGAATTATTGTCTTCACTTAAGTTTAAAGAATTTCCAGTTAACATATTATTATTTTCTATTGCTAATATGTGTGTATGTGCAGACTTTCTCCAACTGGCTTATTAGTTCCTTGCATATAGAAAAATTGAGAAAGATTGCCATAGCATCAAGTGTGATGCCTCGAGCATAGTTAGGGTTGAGGAAATACAAGTTGATTGATTCTGTGCTGTGTTGTTTCATGACATCACCTTACACCACATGCAGGGTCAGATTCTACTTCATTATGCTCCCTAGAGTACACATAGCATAGTGTGTGTTCCAGAAATGTTATTCACAGCATATGTTTGTTACTTAATCTATTTCTATCTTTGTGATTCTGCAATGACTCTTTCAGCTCTCACCCAGCTATTTTGTCTGCTATGACTTTTCTGAGAAGAAACAAACAATATTTTTTTTTCTAGAACATTTTTATTGTACTCCCACTTGGGCAGATAAAAATGAAACTGACATCAGGCCTCAAACAACAGCAGCGTTCACATGGACTTACTTTTCCTATCTTTACTAATCTCATGAGATCTGCAGATTTATAGTGTTCTTAACTCCTTCAGCAGGTCCTGCAGGGGCATTGGAAGGAGATAGATAGTCATTCTAGCCAGGTCAAGAAAACCTGGACAGGCATCACTGGCTGATGTAAAGAAGAGAATACGCCTATTTGCTAATCTAGGGGTCAGAAACTTGGGCATCTAAAGAAGCATTGGAGATCCTATAAAGGATTATATGTCAAGATCACACCAGCTTCTTGCCCTTCACTGCCTAATCCATTCTCAGACCATGATGGGGATCTCCACTTCTGAAAAACAAACAAGCAAACAATACCTGCAAGAAAACACTAAAAAGCACATTCACCCATCACCTAATGAAGTATTCTTTCCTCATCCTACCTTAAAAACGTTCATTTTTTTCTCCCATCATAGGTCTTAGGTAGTCAGTACTGGCGGCCATAACCAAATACCATAGGTTTGATGCCTTAAACAATAGAAATGTATTTCTTACAGTTCTGGGGGCTGGAAGTCCAAGATCAAGGTGCTGCTCGATTCAGTTCTTGGTGACAACTCTTTTCCTGGACAATGGCTACCTTCTGGCTGTGACCTCACATGGGGGGAGGGGAGAGAGAGAGAGAGAGAGGGAGAGAGAGAGATATCTGGTTTCTCTTCCTCTTCAAAAAGTATGCTAATCCTATGCTATTAAGACACTACTCTTATGACCACATTTAATAGTAATTACTTCAGTAAAGGCCCTATCTCCAAATATAGTCTCATTGGAGGTTAGGACTTCAAGATATGAATTTTGCGAGTGGGGGCAGAATTTAGTTCATAGTAGGATCATTGTGATTTTTCTTAAGACTGCGATCTATTTATTGAACTGTTGAATATAAATTCTCTTTATAGTGCTCTCACAAGTGATTGCTTAGGAGTGATCTATTTCTGGAATAGCTGAGCGTTATATTATTCCTATTTTAAGGTGAAATGCACAATAACTTTAACAGTGAAAACACATACTTAATACCAACTTGGGGGCCCAAATGCTGTTATTAGTGTGTCATCAGAAAATCTAATTAATGATTTAGAAAACCCCCAAATTATGAGACAAATCTCTTCCACTATTAGCTCTAGGACACAGGTCATCTTTTTTAGGTATACTAATTTCCTTCATTGAGCACAGATTGTATAATAATAATAATAATATTCCAAGCTAACTTTTAATATCTGTATTTTTCAAAACCATCATATCTTTGCTTTATAATTTAGTCAGAATAAAATCATGTCATTAAACCAGCAATGGTAGGAGGAAAAAGAATATTGTTAATTTTCACCTAATCTATGTATTCCTGACTTTCTAAATGACAGGTTTTTGTCAGTTTACGGAAATAACCGGCCAATTAAATAAAAGAGAATAAGAATAGTCAAACTAGTTTGGTTTGTTTAAATCAAATTTAAGTAGTAATGACTGTGCTGTTTATTATTCTTCTTGAGTCAAACATGTAAATTGATTTTAAAGACACATTTAGATACGGGCTGCTAAATGCAGATCCTTTTGCTAGAACTCGGAAAAAGGAAGGAATTTTAAAGATCTTTCAGCTCAACCTCTTTTTGGTGGCTGAAGCAATTATTGAAGAGGAAGCAAAGAAGGTAAGAAAGAGCCCACCCACAATAGAATGTGGACTCGAATTGGGAGCCGGGTTTTATCAAGTTGTATTAAGCTTCTCACCAATATAACTTTATTCTAAATTTAGATTATTTCCAAAATATACCTCCACGTTCTTTCTGTATCCAGTAAAACATCCCTAAACCAATAATACTTGAAACATTTCCTGATTGAAGGTATTTGAAGAGTATTCTTAAAAGAGCATAAGAAGTGACCTTTCCTTGATATCCTAAGAACTGTGTGTGGTCACAGTGTCTGTAAATTGTTATATCAAGTTTGTGTTTTTTTTTTCCTTATGAACTTACAGGTTTTTTTTTTTAGAAAATTATAATTTTTTTGATTTAAATAATTTTCCTGAAAGATTGTTTTAAGTTTTTGTTTACTAGTTCCCTTCCTCTATTTTGCCTTAGATTCCTTTCTTGAATTTGTGAAACTCACCTCCTTCGCTCACTAGCCCTCAAGAATCTATTCTTTTTTTTCCCCCAAGTATGTTTATTTTTTTTTTCAGTGTTACAAGATTAATTGTTCATGCACCACAACCAGTGCTCCATGCAATACATGCCCTCCTCAATACCCACCACCAGGCTCACCCAGCCCCCCACCCCTCCCCCTCCAAACCCCTCAGTTTGTTGCTCAGAGCCCACGAATCTATTCTTATTAGGAAGATTGGGTGACTAGTGTAGGTGAGACCATTGTGTGAGTCTATGTACATATCTTCAGCAAAGAATGGTGAACTGTCACCATTTTCTTTTGAAAGCTATAGAAATACAAGGATATATCTGCATATCATATTTTTAAAAACATATTGCAATCATTTCCTATTTTTAAGTGACACGTCATGTGAAACAGCTGAACTGTTTCAAAAATGTGGCAGATATATTAGAAAACACATGTATGTGTAAGACTTAAATTTTGTATTGGGTTTGATAAATAGCATGAGACTCTCTGAGAGTTTGAATATTTTCCAATGTGTGATATACTGAGAGTGCTGTCATATTTATGTGGCTGTATGGTCAAACTCAAGCATGAGAAATGGCTTGATATTCTCAAGCAGAGTGGACAGAGTCAGATCATTGTGCTGTTGAATTGAATTCAGATATCGTAGATACTATATATATGCGTGTGTGTGTAATATTCATATATGTGCATTCTATAATTGTAAATACAAGTTTAAACACAGATCCCCATATAAATAAATGATCAGGGCTCTGACAAGAGATGAGCAGACTTTAGGCTTCAGATAAAGGAATGTTGGAAAAGGGAAAGAGACACTGAGATCAGTTTCCAAAACAACAAATAAACAAACCCTGCAAACAAAACAAAGATAAATCCACTTTGCCTCCTTCACAGCTGTCTTTTAGGACCCTGGGAAGAACCTAGTGACCTAGGTAAGTACATCTGCTAGGAATCTTGAATTCCAGAACCAGTCTGCATAGATTTCATCTCTTACTAACTGCAACCTGGGAAAAATTACTTGGCTTCTTTTTGTCTCTGTTTCTTCACCTATAAAATGGAGATGACGACAGTGCATACCACATGGATTGTCATGAGGACTGAGCATGTGGAGGTAGGTAAAATACTCAGAATCTAGAAGTGACCTATCTCAGAGAGTGAGCCTGGGCTAAACACAGGTGGGGCAGAGGAAGAGGAAGTGTTTTTTCTTATTAGTCCCTAAGTCAGTATATTTTCTAGTTTAAAAGCCCATTAAAAAAAAAAAAAAGAATACAGTGGAAAATATTACATTGGTAAAACGTCAAGCTTACAACTTCAAAAAGAAATGGCCCTAAGAAATGGGATCTCCACGGATCTCACTGTCAAAGTCATTTCACACGGGCTCCAAGGTTGCTTTATGAAAGATGGAAATTCAATCATTTTCCAATCAAATTACAGAGGAACAGATGAGTTAACATTGTTTTGGAGACCTTTCACTTCCTGACATTTGGGTCAGAAAAAGGAAAACATTCAACCTTTACTTTCTGTTATTTTCACCCCTTTATCTGAGAACGACTATTCCTTCTCAAGTCAGTAGGGCACTCTGAGAGTGCAAATTGCTTCCCATGCTATCGGCTACTTTTAGAAGAGTACTTATACTTAGGCCATTACAGGAAGACACGAAGTGATGAAAACAAAACAAACAAACAAAAAACGAACGTGCTTTATAAGTAACTGTCACAAAAGCTGTATTAAAATGCTTTCTCTTTAAGATGTAAATTAGACATCTTGGACAGTTTTCCCTTAAAGATTTTTCTACAGAGTACTTTAAAAGATACAACAAAAATAACCACAAAACCCTCTCAGTTTCCAGATAAATGCCTCCAATAATGTTTATATTTAGGCTTTGGAGGCTCCATCATTATACTGGGAACTCTTTTCTCCTTTAAAGATGCTAGAGTTTTGTTTCTCTCTCTCCCTCTCTCTCATTAACATTTCAGAGTAAAGCAATAGATAGCTTTATGCCCTTAAGGTACTGAAAAGGGCATAGCTTGTTTCTTTCCCTAAAAGCACATGTTTTCATATTTTGTTTTTCATTGATTAACATTTCCCTAGAAGAAGTCTTGGAGGAAAGCAAGATTGGGTGGACATTTATACTTTACATACTGACTGAAATGTAATACTTAATGTGAATGAGCTGTGTAATCTCTCTAAAGTCATGGGACCCATAAAATCTTCGGTTTCTCCATTTAAAAAAACAAGATTTGAAGCAATGGTTTCAACTTTTAGTTACGAACGAAGAAATGAGAATTCAGAGGTTTTACCTATCAGACTTAGGAAAGTCTGATTACCTAATGTTTAATAGCAAAAAGTGATTTATAATTAAAGTCAAAATGAAAAGAAAAAGTTTGTACATTCTTAGGTGGCTCATATAACTTTCCTTTTTGATTAATTACCACATGTTTGGTTAATGCAACCAAGTGAATGAAATTGAACACCCTATCAGGCAAAGAGTGAGCAATGGTTGTTTTCAGAGTAGTTATCTAGTTGCTACCAAAGGTTATTAAAATATATAGGTTTGTGAAGGAACTAAATTTCCACCAGCAATCTTACATATCATAGCTTATTGCTTTTCAGAATCCTGAGTCCAGTGAGGGTAACAAAGGATTGTGGAAGGGAGTAACCCGATGAAACAGTAGCACAGGAAAATTTGCCTGAAAGATCAGGCAGACAGGTGAGTTTCCAGCTCTTCTAGAAGGAGGCACTCATAGTAGCTTAGTTGGGTAAGCGTCTGCCTTCAGCTCAGGTCAAAATCCCAGAGTCCTGGGATCTAGTCCTGAGTCCCGGGCTCTCTGCTCAGCAGAGAGTCTGCTTCTCCCTCTCTCTCTGATCCCCGCCCCCTCACCAATAAATAAATAAAATCTTAAATTTTTTTTTTTTTAGATAAAGAGGCACTTGGTGATTTAGAGGGACTCTAGAGGTTCAGGAAAGAGTGCTTGCGTAAATAAAGATGAAAGGGAGAGTCATACGGAAAAACAGAAATTGAGTTTGTAGTAGACAAGTCACCATTTCTATACTTTCAGATCTAACTTCTAACTGTTAGCATCATAGCTTCTTTGCCTGAAGGCTCTCTCACTGCCTGGGGAGGTTGGCAGTAAAGGGAAGTTACTGCCCCGGGAAAGGGGAATTATTGCCCTCCACAAGTCACTGGTGAGAGTTGGTGAAAAAAACACCCAGCTCCCTGAAGGGCTAACTGTTAGGTGTCCTACAGTGATTCCCAGGGCTCCCAGTGGGAAGAAGCCCTAAGGCCTTACCGTGGAAACTGGCTAGATCATGTCCTTAAAATCAGCTTTCTCTTCCTGGTCTCTCTGCTCTGCACTCTGCCAGCGCATCCTCGTACCATCTCCTCACCGAACAATTTACACCTGGATATTGGCTCAGCGTCAGCTTCAGGAGGAACCTCAAACTAGGACAACCCAACCCAGTAAAGTACTTGGAGAAGTACTTTTTGTCAGAAGATAGAAAATGGCGATGCCCATACGTTTTCTTCTTCTTCTCCACAAAGTCCACCCATGTATACAGATGGGAGCAAATTGATGCCATAACAATTCTTTTGAGCCATAGTAGCTCTTCCCAGTCTCTCCCTTTGGAACAAAAGGACTGATGGTCTCAGGTGTCATTCAACTTGTGCTTCTGTGTTTAGTTGGGAGGTATGACGCTGGAGGTATAGCCGGCCACTAGGCAGGATCCATACAGGGTTGTGCAGCCCTGCTTTTCACACCCAGGCCCACCACTGCTCGGGAGATACCTGCTGACGTCCAGCAAGCCGGATATGGCCTCTGTTCCTGGAATCCAATGGCAGAAACCTTTCAGTCCTTCCTCTCAGAGCTCCGAAAAATCCGCTGTGTGGTGGGCAGGCCTTCACCTACACGCTCAGGCCACAGTCAGCTGTAACCTGCTTGCAGGCCTGTATAAAAGTTTACTCCCTCTGTGTCTCCTTGAGGTACTCGCTGCCTGGCCATGAGCACAGCACGATGACACTGGAAGACGCGGATGGTCCACGTGATGCCAACAGATCCCGTCATTTCACTGGGTATTGACTGACATTGTCATAGCACAGAACTATTATATACTCACTTTCTTTCTTCCTTTCTTTTTTTAAAGACTTATTTATTTATTTGAAAGAGGGAGCATGCCTGTAAGCAGGAGGAGCAGAGAGAGAAGGAGAGGAGAGAAACAGACTTCCCGCTGAGCGTGGAGCCAGATGTGGGCCTGATCCCACAACCCTGGAACCACAGCCAGACTCAAAATCAAGAGTTGGATGCTCAACCAACTAAGCCACCAGGAGCCCTCACCCCAATTTCATGTAACTTCACAATTTTGTCTTCTTCTGATCAGGTGAAGAAACATTTCTCTTCTCTTGGAACACTGGGTGGGCAGGGGTGAAGGAGGCTGAGCTTTTTTCCCTTCATTTTACTGAAGTCACAAGCCACTCCTTGTTGCACTCCCTCACCGCTCCCCCACAGGGGGCACGCTCCAGACTGCTCCATGTCCACGCACACTTTCCTTCTGGAGTCCTCAGCAACGGCAAGATCTCCTAGCCATGGATGATGCTCAGGATTCAGAGCATTGCCAGGAGGTGAGCATATAGCTAAGGGCATGACAGAGGCCACAGCGTTGCTTTGGGTCCCCAAAGAGAAGGGAGTAAAGTGGCCAGACTGAAGTGAGAGGGGGCTGGGGAGATAAGGGTGTGAGCGCAGCAGAGCACCATAGTGAAGCAGGTCCCAGAGCAAGAAGGCTCCCCAGGAGTGAGAGGACAGTCATTCCAAAGTGTTGAGTTTGTAAGGGGTCCTAGGAAATACCACCTCTGTTTCCTGCATCCTAAACAAGTACAGAAATAAAAGAGAAATGATAGAGATCAAAATACTACTTTTATTTCTGATAGAATTAGATGACCATCTTTCCTGCCATGTTGGAATCTGGCTAGTAAAGCCCTAACAGTGGAGAGCCCATGTGGAGACATCATATAGGGATAGAGAAGGACGCTGGTCCCGGAAGTGAGCCAGACTATAATTTATTCCAGTCTTAAAAATTATCTGACTATAGCAGGGCAAGTTGCCAAGATAGAACTATCTAGCCAAGCCCTCTCTATGTTCTTGACCTGCAGAAACTATAATTGATGTTAAATGATTGTTGCTTTAACCCACCACATTTTGTAAGCTTTTTGTTATTTTTGTTGATAAATAAGTGGACTCCTACTATCTTATTTTGAAAAAAATTTCATGACATCATTCATGGACAATACTTGTTACAACTGCTATTAGCAGTCGTAACTGTCTGTATGTGTGCATGTGTGTGTTTAGAAATTCCCCAGCTTAGTGCATCTTTATGAATCACCACTATCAGGTACTTCATAGTCCAGCTAACCAACAGCTCTCAACAAAGGCCTGAACCAAGAAATGCAGAAGCATTTTTACCAATCTCCCAGAAGATGCCAGTGCTGATGGGCCGGGGCCCACACTCTGAGCAGCAAGGCACTACTAACCTGTATTGTTCCCCAGACTGGTTGCTGGCCTAGATTTTGCCAGTAGGTTGTGGTTGTAGTATTCAGGGGATAATGAATTCTCACTCCCTCATTGGACTACACTATCGGATTTACAATGGCATCAGAACCTACCAGGAACCAAGTGCTGACCCTGTCCTGGTGGGCTTTCCAGATCCTGCTTCCTCCAGGTCTATCCGCTCTGTTGCTGTCAACCTATAGGCCGGGCCTAGTTATAAAGAATGAATTTCTTTTTTTTTAAAATTATGTTATGTTAGTCACCATACAGTCCGTCATTAGTTTTTGATGTTGTGTTCCAGGAAGGAATTTCTATTGTAACATGGCTCTGAATTGTGGCCAATATGTTCTGTCCTTATAGATGGCATATATTTAAAGTAAATAGAAAGGTTCACGTTTATTAGAGTTTTTTTCAGGCTTCTGGTAATTCTCAGAAATCTCCATCTGATGAAAGCTTTTAGGGAACTATAATTAGGTTTTCCATAACCCTTATTAAGGGGGGAGAACTATGTTACCAATATCCAAGTAGCCAAGAACCACATTAGGTTGACATCCATTCTTTTCTTGTTTTGATTTTAATTTTTTGTTGTTGTTTTCTTACAGCTACCATCTAAATAATCATGTGTTCCTGTTTTAGGTGTCAGCTAATAATGGAGGAAAGCTGGGCAAGATTTAAAAATATGGTAGTAATTTAATGCTTTAAGAATGACTCCTCTATGCATCCAGGTTTGCAATGGATTATAGTAAGAAGGCAGGTGAGGCAAATTTCTAGGACACCAGCTCAAGCAGGGCTCTATTCACTCAAATGTAGAAAAAAACCAAGATTCCAATTCATCTCTCATCATGGATGATGCTGCAAACCTCTCAATTTGAGCACCCCTGAAATGCAATTGGGACAGCATTTCTTCAACTGTTCCAAGGTATGATGAGAGCTGTCACGCAACAAAGGATGGAAGGAATGAAGGAAGAAAGGAAACTAAATTTGGGGAAATACTAGACTGAAGAAAGTTAAGCAGAATTCTTTCCCGAAGGACATACTAAAGCTTTCAAGATTGCAATGTGCTGTGAGTCTACAAGTGGGAGTTAGTTACTCTATGCCTTTCCCAAACAGTTTTTAAATAGCAAAACCTCTTTTTCTGGGCACGAGTTAGAAAAACATATGGCTTGGGGCAACTCTTTAAAATACACAACTTCCTTTGAATATCTGTTGAAAGTCTTACAGGTATTTTCAACTCAAATGTCTTTACGAACTACATGAAAGCTGAAGCAGGTAGTGGTAGAGTCTGTGACAAATTGGAAGATATTTTCCCAATCTAAAAACATTTATTTTTTAAAGATTTTGTTTTTTTAAATTAATTAATTAATGTTTCTTTTTTTAAGTAGGCTCCATGGAGCCCAATGCTGGCTTGAACTCATAACCCTTAGATCAAGACCTGAGCTGAGATTGAGTTGGATGCTTAATCAATGGATCCACCAGTTTTATTTTTTTATTTTTATTTTTTTAAAGATTTATTTATTTATTTATTTGACAGAGAGAGAGAGATCACAAGTAGGCAGAGAGGCTGGCAGAGAGGGGGAAGCAGGCTCCCCGCTGAGCAGAGAGCCCGATGTGGGGCTCGATCCCAGGACCCTGAGACCATAACCTGAGCCCAAGGCAGAGGCTTTAACCTACTGAGCCACCCAGGCACCCCCAATTTTATTTTTTAACTAATCTCTACACCCAATGTGGGGCTTGAACTTAAAACTCCCCAGATCAAGAGTCACATGCTCTACCTATTGAGCTACACAGATGTCCCCCAAAGACACTTAAATTCAAATTTCTAAAAGCATTCTTCTTCTTCTTCTTTCTAAATTTAAATTCAAGAGGCAACATATAATACATCATTAGTTTTTGATGCCGTGTTCAGTGATTCATTAGTTGCATGTAACAACCAGGGCTTAAAAGTATTCTTCTGGCTGGGTATACTAGTTGGCTATTGCTGTGTAACAAATTGTCCTAAAGAAACTAGCATTTTAAAACAAACATGTATTAGCTCACAGTTTTTGTGGTTTAGGAACTTAGGAACGGCTTGGCTGGGTATTCTGGTCTCTTGTAGGGTTGCGGTCACAGAGTTGATGTTACAGGCCTACAGGATCCCTTCCAAGCCTATTCATATGGCTGTTGGCTAGAGGCCTCAGTTTCTTGCCACATGGGCTTTTCCAAAGGACTGCTCACAACATGACATCTGGCTTTCTCCATAGTGAGTGATCTTATAGAGACAAAGAATAAGCAGGACACTATAGTGCCTTTATGTTGTTTCTCATATTTTGCAATTATAAGATAGATTAAAGTTAATGTCTTTACATTAAATACTTCAGACATGCACATATGTTTTATATATATTTTTTATATTTTTCAAGGTATGATTATATCCATACTGCCATCATGACTCAGATGTCATCTCTTCTGAGATGCCTTCAACAATTTGTCCAAAATGGACCTCTGTCCTGTCACTGGTTATCCAATTATCTTGTTTTACTTACTATGGGATTATCACTGCCTGAAATTGTTTAATCATTTATGAGTTTCCTGTTGTAGAATATAAGCTCCACAAAGACAAAGATTTTGCTTCATTTGATCATTACTCTATTTCTGGCATTGAAATAGTGCTTGGCATGTGTTATGTACTCAATAAATATTTAATGCATAAATTAATGCACACAGTCTTGTTTTCCTGTCATTGGCCTTACGCTATCATTAAGGAAAAAATCTTCAAATAGGTGAAAACTTGTTAATGGTATCTTTTACATTTTTGCTCACTGTTTAGGTTGACCTTTATTTTCTTCAAATGTTTACTGATGACTGTAGTTCTACTTTTAAAAATTGCTCTTTCACATTCTCTTGCGGTAACCATAGCATAGCGCACAGTTACCGAATCGCTATGTCGTATGCCTGAAACTAATGTAACATTGTATGTCAACTACACTTCAGTAAAAGAACTGCCCTTTCACATTCTTTTCCCAGTTAAAAAAAATCATTGGGGGCATTTGTTCCTTTTTCTATTGATCTGTAACAGTTATTATTACTATTTTTTTAATTTTACTTATTTATTTGACAGAGAGAGATCATAGGTAGGCAGAGAGGCAGGCAGAGAGAGGGGGAAGCAGGCTCCCTGCTGAGCAGAGAGCTGGATGCGGGGTTTGATCCCAGGACCCTGAGATCATGACCTGAGCCGAAGGCAGAGGCTTTAACCCACTGAGCCACCCAGGTGCCCCAACCTGTAACCGTTCATGTTATATTGACTCATTGACTGCGACTAGCATTGCTAAGGCAAGTTGTGCCAAATTAATTTCTCTCAGCAGGGCAGATCACTTGCAGGCATAGACTTTTCAATTCCAAGATGACAGTGACAGACTGATAGTTTGAACAAGTATGGCTGAAAGAACTCTGTTCCTAGAAGTGTGCTTGCAGTCGCTATTCACAGAATCCAAGCCTTTCGTTTGCTCCGCCTGGGTTTCTGCAGTTAGGTTAAGGTCTTTAAAAGTACTTCTTCATCACACCAATGTGACCAAGCTGGGCCTCATCATTTGAAGTTGTGCTTCAGGGAGTCCTTAAAATAGTCCTCCTGCCCTATCCTGCGTGGGGCTGCCCTACTTTAGCTCACCATTATGAAAGGTCCTTGAGTGTCTGGTGGTCATCCGTTTCCCAAATGGGGTCAGTTCCATAAAGCCATGCCAAGATGAAGGCCACTTTACTGTTGGAGTCCCTGGCAGCTCATTTGCTGTTCAATAGGTTCACATGGAACGCTGTTGGAAATGCTAGAGCAAGAAGTAACTTCCAAGGTAGATACAACTCTTAACATGTTTGGAGTTGGGCTTTAATTTTTGAAGTCACCCTCTGCCTGCTGGCTGAGATCTCAAAGCGGTTAGCCTCTCTGGTCCGGGTTTCTTCCTCATCTGTCCATGCAGTATTGAGTCAATAATTAGCAGACACACTTTGGGTATTGCTTCTACCTCCTTCTGGATGCCTGGGAAATTCTTTAAATAGGAATATATTCTCCTAGCCAATGTAGGATATCTTCATCCTTTCTTTGTGTCTCTTCCTTTCTCCCTCCCTTTCTATGAAAGAGAGAAGAATGGACGAGGACAAGTGACAAAATATGAGTAGCTATGGTCCTATAATTCTGACCTATCCCTTTAGTGATGAGGGACTACATTATATTATATATACCTACAATGGGTTTTAAATGAAACCATTGTAACAGCTTCTTCCTCTATTTCATATAGCAGGAAAATAGTAAGACCTTTAAACTTCAGCTCTATACTAAGCTTCTGGTTATTATAAAAAGGGATGGTTGGAGTGGGGCAGGGATGCATCAGGGAGTGAAAAAGACCTTCATGTTGCCAGTTAATTGGGTTGACCTCAGGCTGCTCACTGAACTTGATACGGGGGCAATTGGAATGTATAAATTCAGCATCTCAAAATCAAAGCGAGTCTTCTATGAAATGTCTTTGTGAAAAATCAGAAAGTCTTTGCTATGCTTTTTAAAAAATTTTTTATTGGCCCAGCCTTTATTCAATATATAATTGAATTAGGCCAGTGATAGAATCTCCTCCGAATAGATGATTGCAGGATTGTTCTTCTTGAATTGTTAATGGAGAAATGAAATTGAGGTCATGCTGTTAATTCTTTTCTTGTTTTTGTTTTTGATCGAAAAACAAGATTTTTGGATGTTGTTCTCTACGAAAGAACAGTACTAGTCATAATCTTTTATCTCATTTTCTGAAAGAGCACCTTAATTGGGCTATGGTCATTTTCATCTCCCCTTGGGCTACCCCTGAGAATCTGAGTGGATGCAGAGTGTAACTTCAGAGGCCCTGGTAGAAAACTTGTTTTGGCAACTTCCAGCAGTAAAGGATCCCTGGGCTACTGTGGCTTGCTGCCAGTGCACCCTCCCATCAGCTTGAGGGACACAACTCCTTCTTCTCTAGAAAATAAGTTCTACCAACTTTGCAACTCTGTTTTTTTTCCTCCTGGCCGAGGGTAAAGAACTATGTCTCTCAGTAGGGCTGGAGCTAACTCCTAGTACAAAGGAAGAGCAAGAGGTACTTTGTAAGCCACAGTGGCAAATGCACCCAAAGGCCTGCGCTTTGACATATGCTATGGTAGGGGCCATTACAGCAAGAATCCAAAACAAGTGGGACTTTTTGTCTTCTTAAATACGGACATGGCACCTACCATGGTATGCATAATGAGCTCCTTCATCTGTCAGGCCCTCTCTGAAAAGCTAGCATTTTTCATTTTCTTTACTTCCTTTTCATCCCCATACTTGCTCATACTTGAGTACTATATTTGTTTTTGATATACCATTTGCAATTGTTGGTGGAAGAACACTAAAATAAAAATTAACGGGGGGCACCCGGGTGGCTCAGGCAGTTAAGAGTCTGACTCTTGATCTCAAATCAGGTCTTGATCTCAGGATCGTGAGTTCAAGCCCTGTGTTGGTCTCCACACTGGGTGTGGATTTTTTTTTTTTTTTTAATTAATAGTATAATAACATTTTAAGTGAACTTGAGGTGCAGATTGAGTGGATTTACTATCACGTTTACCAGTTCAGGGATGTGCTGGAGATGGCTTACACTGGCTCCCGAGAGTTGATTTGCTCATGTCTTCCCAACCCCACATTGAGTGGTATCACATAGGTAGCTTGAAATTAGCCATGGAGGCTAATCAAGAATGTTTGCATCTTTACAAATCAGTTGTATCCCCTGCTGCCCAAACATCTTTGCCTATGGTCAACCAATGAAAGCAAGAGGGCCAAAATGAGTTATGCAAACCCACACTGGTGACTTCATGACTGGTGGGACTGTCATACAGTTACTTCTGTCACATGACAATCCATGTAAACTGGGACTCTAAGGGACTGGGAGCCATTATTTTGAACAAACACAACAAAACAGGTATATCTAAATGTGTTTTCTTTCAAAATTACCGCTATGAAAAATGATGCATTTGTTCTACTTAGTTGTCATTCTTCAAGTTAGTTTTGAATCAGCCTCTTCTTGAAACTGATTCTAGAGGAAGGTTTATGAAGCATGTTCATGCTTTAGGACTTCATAGTGTGATGTGTAAGATACAAAATGCTGAAAATCTTAATCCTTATCATATTCTGACATGCAGCAGGTGACATCAGCTAGCCTTCCTCTTTTAGATTCTCTTTGGCCCAATGCGGCTGTGGTTCCCAGCAAGACCCCCAGGGTCCATTTTCCCTGCCTGAGTGCATTGGGCAGATGAGCCATCCCAGTTCCTAAGCGGTTATGTAACCAAAAAATGAAACATCAACCTCCACTTTTGCAATCACCCTAAACCTTAGGAGAATTCTTGTGGGGCTCCCTCCCTTGGATTCAGGGGAGAAAAATCCTCTCTTCCCAGTAGGGGGAGCTGAAGGAAGGGAGGAAATAGTTCTTTTCATAACATACTGTAATCCCCTAAAAAGATGGTCTTTCTGGCTCTCATTTCTCCTCTTACACTGTTGAGGGGCAAGAAGATGGGGTCAGCAATGCCTTGTCCTGACACCTCAGGCCTTGGAGAGATAATTGGACCCAAGTTCTGATAGTTCTCTTAGGAACTTGTCACCTTTCTTCTCAGGGCCATAATTGTTTTAAAATGCAGTCTCATCCAACACCTAATACAGGAATCCTGTTGCAAAAATAGATTTTTTTTTTACAGCTTTTATGCGTGGGAATTCAGTGTGTGAAAAAATGGAGGCCATGCAACACATTCAATTTTTAAACGCTATGACAGAAGGGTAAACAGGGAGAGGTGTGTGTGTGCATATGTGTGCGTGTGCACACGCACGAGGGTGGGCTCGTGCATGTACAAGCTTGCACACAGAGGAATCGGGACTTTACTTTGTTTTAGCAGCTCACAGAAATCTCCTCAGGGCTGTTTATATTACTATCCACTCACGTTTTGATCTCTGATTTTATCTTTACTCCCTAATCTTCTGAGGAACACTCTATCATGTTTTGGAAATTTATCTTTTAGTAGTCCTCTTGCCACCTGGAAAGAAAATGTGTAAGGTCAAGTAGAGAAGAAAAGCTTTGAGGAATCGTGTGATAAGTAACATCTACTCATTTTTATTCTGTTGGGAGGATCACATTCACTTAACATATGCCACTGATTCAAAACAGGTGACAGAGTTTTAGAAAAATGGTAGAAATGTTTGAAATTTGGCTCTCGTCACTATTTCTCTCACCCTGTCCGTGGGGTCAGTATCAGCATGTGAGGAGATAGATGCATTTCACTCAGAACTGCCTTGAACTTGGGGGCTGAGATCAGAGCTTCACCACAGAAAGATTGGAGTCGGGAAAGAAGAGGGGAGCAGGGAGACGGAACCGGAACGGATTCTGAGGATGGCAGTGGTGAAAGCAAGGGCAGGTGAGGTGGGCTTGAGAGACCACTGGATGGAAAAGCAGAATGAGTGGGAGAAAATGCACTGGTGGGAGGAAAGCATTTAATTAAACTGAATTTGCCTGTAGCCAGCCCCTGGGAAGTGCTGACGCAGACGGAAGGATGATTGGCTGGGGGCTACAAACCACTGTGTAAATTATATTAAATGAATAACACATGGGAAAGGGCTTAGACGCGTACCTGCCACATAATGGAAATTCAATTAGTATTCATTTTCCTTCCCTTCTGGCTCTTGATGATGCTACCAGGTGGCACATAAAATACGTTGTGCGAGTTGGGTCAAAGCCTCACTGTGACAGTAATGTTTCGGTAGTATTTCTAGTGCAGGTAAAAGTGTGAAATGGCTGGGTGAGAAAAATAACAGTCACAGAGCAGGAGAGAAATAAAACTCTGCCCTTAGCTGGAGTCAAGAAAGAAATAATAGGGGTCTGGTTTCCCTTGGGGAAAGCAGAAGTATCTGGAGGCTCAAAGCTCACATCGCTCGGGGCCAGTCCGTGAGCCAGTGACCTTGACAATGAGATGCACAGTAAGGCTCGGGAAGAATATTAGGAAGTCATAAAAAAAAAAAAATCAGGTGATGTGAGAGTCCGTGGAAAATGAACCTTAGCATTTGGAATGCATTCAGGAATTAAGTCCAATGTCTACCTTAGGAGGTCAGGATGCATAGAGCAATACAAAGGGCAGAGGTAGGCAGCAGCTTCTGTGGGTCATGTGGGTAAGGCTCGGAAGCAGAGGTTGGGCTTTTTGAAATCTTCTGCTAGCTAATTGGGGTCTCTTGTGTTTCCATTGTTTGCATTATCTTTTAGTGTTTCTTCTCAGTTATAATAGTGACACCTATTTGAGAAAAACTAAAAAACAAAACTTTCCCCTTTACTATTTAATCAATCCCTCAATCTTAATTAAAATACCGCACCCTCCCCATACACAATAAAAATTAAATTAAGTTAAAATAAATTTAATTTTGGGGCGCCTGGGTGGCTCAGTCGTTAAGCGTCTGCCTTTGGCCCAGGTCAGATCCTAGGGTCCTGGGATCAAGCCCCGCATCGGGCTCTCTGCTGGGCAGAGGGCCTGCTTCTCCCGCTACCATTCCCTCTGGTTGTGTTCCCTCTCTCGCTGTGTTTCTCTCTGTCAAAAAAAAAAAAAAAAAACAACTTTAAAATAAATTTAATTTCTTAAACAATCAATAAATTATTAATTTCCTACTACCTAGAAATCCCTTCCTATCTACTTGAGCCTTAAGACCTGAATCAGAAGTCACTTTATGAGGCCTTCTCTGGCTCTTTCCCTCCGGGAAGTCACATTTTCCTAATGCACCATAACATTTCAGGACTTCAGAAAACTTTGCTTTGTGTAGTGAGTCTGCAATACACTCTTGAACAACGTTGATTTGATTATCTTTGTATTTATTTGCAGGAGGGTTGTTTGCTTTCTGCCACTCTCAATCCATCACTACCCCCTCCCCCAACTCCTTTGTGCGATAGGGCAACTCATTTTCTTTTGGGAGAATTATTCCTCTTGTGTATATAATTTTGTTGGGGGTGCCACTCAACATGTCCACTAGCCCAAAGGCTGGTGTAGGAACTGCCATGGCCAACTGGACTCTAATGGAACACTCTGGGGCTATTTAAGCGGGAGGGGATTTATCACAGAGAACTGTACTTCTGCAAATTACTGGCAGGACAAAACTGGTCTACAAACAGAGTGACTACCATCAGAAAGTTGAGGAAAGAGGAAGCCAAGATGCCAACTCTTGGCTCTAGTAACATGCCAGCTTAGCTGTGACCCAGGGATTAGAAGCCACTGCTGGGTTATTGTCTCCAGAGCTGTGACACATCTGCACCCACAAAATGAATGATCACATCATGCCTCTTAAGACCTATCAGGCTAAAGACTGGATCCTGGGACCTTGCCTAGAGCTTTTGCAGAGAAGTCAAACACCCTAACATCCACGCTCTGGAAGCAAAATCACAGATGCAGCACACATGTGGTGTCCACCTCACTCTGCCTTTCCAGGCTCACACAAAGGCACGTGACTAGCTGAATAGTTAAGAATCTTCTGGAAAGCCAGCCACAAGGGAGACGGGTGAATATAGCTTTTATATTTAATATAAAATATAATATTTTATATTGAGACTTTAGAGTGAAAGGACCCAGAAATAGGGCGGAATGGGGAGTGAACATCGTCCATCTTCTAAGCAACGGTCTTTCCCTGACGCTTTGATTCTTGAGCCTAGTGACTACCAGGCAGAAAAAAAAATGGTTGGAGCCAATGGGTCCCAGTGCAGTGTCCTGCAGGTCTGCCACTTAGATCCCTAGCAGGTCCTGCTTCTTGTCCTTTCAGGCTTCTGCTTCTGCAAGGTTCCTTTTGGGTCTGTGAGCCCCCCATGACCTAATGATGATTTCCCCTTTACTTGTCCTTAGCTGGAGTTGAATCCTCTTACTGACAATCAAACACTTAACTGATAGATTTATAATCACGGTTTCCCAATGTCAGCACTCCTCTCAAAATCTAAGTGAATGAATGCATTAATTCTGCATTTAGGGCTGGCTGCTACTCACTGGTTTGAGGAGCACTCTTGGAATTCTAGTCTCCTGGAGCTCAAAACCGAAGAAGTCCTCAGAGAGCATCTAATCGAACCCCCATTGTCCCTTTTTAAGATGAAGAATTTGAGGCATAGAGAGCAGCTAAATTCATTGCTTTTCTTGTCAGACACATTCCTTTATTACTGACATTATAAGAATTCTTCCTGAAATAGTTCACCTATATACCAAGCATAGTCCTCTTAACAGCATGGAAATATCCTTGGAAGAAAAGATAGATAAAAAATTCAAAAAAAAACCCAAGTTTTTTCTTTTCTTTTTTTTCTTTTTTTATTTTTTTAGAGAAAGGAGAGAGAGAGAGAGAACAAGCAGGAAAGGGCAGAGGCAGAGAATCTTTTCTTTCTCCCTAAGATTTGTTTATTTATTTGAGAGAGAACTCGAGCAGGAGGGGCAGGGGGAGAGGAAGAGAGAATCCCAGATTCCCAGCTGAGGAGCGAGGCTGACTCGGGGCTCAACCTCATGACCTTGAGATCATGACCTGAGCAGAAACAGATGGATGCTTCGCTGACGCTTAACTGACGAAGCCACCCAGGCACCTCCCCCCCACAAAAGTAACAAGTTTTAAGTTGTTCTTGTCATTAGCTAATATTTTTATTGTAGAATTTGTAGTCAGACTTGTGAAAATCCATAAACATCTTATAGAGGTTTCTTTGATGAGGAAAATCATGCTCAGTGGAATGCTTTTGGGGTTTCTAATCCTCAATGGAAAGACTTTTGGGGTTTTTAATGCAGCCATTGATTCTCCACTTCTTAAATTTTAAAACTACAATGAGCCCATCTGTCAAAGCCCTACTGAAATATAAACTTGGGAAATGGTCCAACCACACTCTTATAGCCTATGAAGATTTCAAAATACACTCCATGTCCTCCCACAAAAATACTTTCTGATGAATAATGTTGAACTAGATTTTTTTTTTTTTTTATAGTAGTGGCCCCAAGACTTTGAAAAACATCCTCAAGAAGCTACTACAGGAACTTCTAATTTAATGAATTTTAACAGCTGTTTCTGCCTCTGGGCTCTTAAGTGGAATTTGATTTCCCTCGAGGCAATTCCATTAATTTGTTTTTATTATTTTAGGATGGCTAATATACTTTAGCTGGCTGGGTCCTGACACTGGGAACAGTGTGGGTGGCACGGCCATTCTGGTCCTAATCAGTACAGTACTCTTCTGAGGGCTTCCGGGAAAGACCACCCTGACGAGGTGGTGGTGTGAGTGGGACGCTGCACTG
>CM053604.1:54549626-54613693 GCA_028646535.1 Procyon lotor | reverse complement strand
TTCTTTACGCTCAGCATGTAAGTGAGACCATAAGGTAATTGGTTCTCTCTGCTTGACTTATTTCACTCCGCATAATCTCTTCCAGTCCCATCCATGTTGATACAAAAGTTGGATATTTGTCCTTTCTAATGGAGGCATAATATTCCATTGTGTATATGTACCATATCTTCTTTATCCATTCATCTGTTGAAGGGCATTTTGGTTCTTTCCACGGTTTGGCAATTGTGGTCATTGCTGCTATGAACATTGGGGTACTTGTGGCCCTTCTTAGTAATGCATCTGCTTCTTTGGGGTAAATACCCAGTAGTGAGATGGCAGGGTCATAGGGTAGCTCTATTTTTAATTTCTTGAGGAATCTCCACACTGTTTTCCGAAGTGGCTGCACCAGCTTGCAATCCCACCAACAGTGTAAGAGGGTTCCCCTTTCTCCACACCCTCTCCAACACTTGTTGTTTACTGTCCTGTTGATTTTGGCCATTCTAGCTGGTGTAAGGTGGTATCTCAGTGTGGTTTTGATTTGAATCTCCCTGATGGCTAAAGATGATGAACATTTTTTCATGGAGGATTTCTGTCAAGCACGTTGGAGAAGTTCTCAAGGCAGAAGGACACTTGACAGTTTCCTGAGATGATAGAGAAATATTTCCTCTCTGCTTTTAATCTACAGACCATCCCTCAGGTGTTCAAGGCCATGCCTGTTGGAATGCCTTTGCAATATGAGTCAGGACTGCTAAGCTCACAAGGCAGCTGGCCTTTTAAAAGGATATAATTGTGGCTTCAGATTCTACATCGGAAAAATAAAAATAATAGGCCCTCTGAGTTCTCAGTGCCATTGTATGTATGAGATGTGGAAATAAAGATGAAAACATTTAAAAAATATATCATAGGAGCCAATGGTAGCCCCCCTTCCCAAAATATTCCGTTTTGGCATAAAGATTATTTCAAGTTGAAAAGCAGTCAAAACTCAGCAGATTCAGGAAAAGCTCTTTTCTGATCCCTACAACTGCCTAAAAAGAATTAGGATCTGCTCCAGGAAGAGAGCTATCTCCATAGATAACTACAGTATGATATGAACCAGGTACAGTAGACAGGGAGGGGTGTAGTAAGGCCTGTTTGATCGAAGTCCTCTATGTCCTATTATTTCTCAGTGGCCCAGCAAGCATTTGATGAACATTGACTCTTTAATCAACTTCCTGTGAGTTGCATTCCTTTCTTTCGAATTTCCACACCCCTACCCCTTTCTCCTCAGTTCAGGAAGACATATATAACATATATACCCACACTTCATATTGCCTGACTGTCTTTGGAATTTCCATGTCTGTATGGATTTCCTGTATATATGCCATTAAATTTGATTTTCTCCTCCTAACCTCTCTTGTGTCAGTTTGATTCTTAGTTCAGCCAAAAGGACCTTGGGAGACAGAATATTCTTGCTCCCCAACTATAGCTATATAGACTTACAAAAGTTTTCTTTTAGACAGGAATCTAATATTATGCTTGCTTAAAAACTTTGTGCCTTATAGATCATCATCTTCCTCTCCATACAGCGAGGGGAAGATCTGGTTCCTTTTTTATAATTTTATTGCTAAAGGAAAATTTCAAAGGGAAAAATTAGGATATTTCCTTGAAGAATCTAAGCCACTTGGTCAATAGGAATTCTCTGAGTGACTTATTTCTGATTTAATAATTTTAGTCCATTTAAAAGATAGTTTCATAAGTTATAGTATGGTCAGTTAAATTCCTTTAGCCAAATAACTTGTTACTTTCCAACATAATCAAACTATCAATGATGCATCTGAATTGTTAACAAAATGTCCAAATGGTTGAATAGGTGCATTTTATCACAAGGACATAGGCTTTGTGTGTAAACTACATACCTACATGAAAGTGCTTAAGGAAAGGATCAAATTGTTACAACTGAAGGGCCTCCTGTGGTTTGTGTTGGGTCCCATCTCTATCATAACAAGTCATTTCATGAGTGTCTTGACTCAAAGGAGGGAGCTTTCAGAAGCAGATTACTCTGCAATTGACTGAATTGTAAATGATTCTCAATGAGCAAAAACACTGTTATTATCATTTTTATTCCTCTGTATGTAAACCTACATTTTTATTTGATTATGGTTGCTGATTTTTGGAGTAGGCAACACTGGAAAGTTATGAATGTAACTAGGGGCCTTTAAAAATACATTTGTTTTCTTATTTCAAAATTGCACATATTCATTGGAGAAAATGTAGAAAATTGTGTTGCCTGGTTGGCTCAGTTGGTGGAGCATGCAACTCTGATCTTGAGGTTGTGAGTTCAAGCCCCATATTGGGTGTAGAGATTATTTAACAGATAAATAAACTAAACAAAAGGAAAAGAAAATGTGGAAAAATCAACAAAGAGTGAAGGAAGAAAAAAAAGCCACCTTAAATGACACTATTCAGAACCAACCATTTCTAATATTTTCTCTGTTTCTTATTTCCTATATGCATATATATTTCATTTTTAGAAATATATACTACTCTGTGATCTACTTTTATTCAACATTAAATATTATTTGTCCATTTGATAAATCATTTTGAGTATCTTCAGTTATATGTTTTTGAATAGCTATAAGATTTTCAACTTGGTCCATGTTTTATTAACTTATAATCATCAAAAGATGGGAAAGATATGTTTTTTCTTTCTATTGTGTGTGCTGCCCTGATTTGGCTCAGTAATATAGCTGAATCATTCCCAGTTGAATTTCTAAAGACTCTAAAGTTTGAAGAACTCATAAGAATCAAGAAGTATTGTCCCTGTCAATGAGTATATGAGCCATTTTTTGGTAAGCCATATTTTTATGTCAATCTCTTTCAAATTAAAAAAGTGCTAGCCATCATCACTGAATATGGAAAAAATCTATAGTACATTGAATAAGTAACTTCTGGCAACAAACTCTGTTTTCTACAAATTTTAATAACCATAAATCATTAGATATTTTCATTAAAAGTGGTGAAAAAGTCCCGATATCCACATTTCCCTTTATAGTCAAGTAAATTCAATAAATATTTTATAGAACTTATAACACACAAGACATTGAAAAAGAGGATATGAGGATGAATGACATGATCCCTACCCACAAAGAGCTCACATTCTGATTGGGGACCTAGTTATGAATGTAATTAACATATACTTGGTTTATACTAGAAATTCAAATAAGGTGTCATGGTAGCTTATAGGACTTTGAGATTAATTTTGATTGGAAAACTGGGGAAACCTTCGCAGAGGAATGAGCATTTCAGTTTGTCTTAGAATTCCCTAGATACAGACCCTGATATGAAGAGTCATGTGCAAGTGACTTATTAAGGAAGTGTTCCCAGAAGAAACTAGTAAGGAAGCAGATAAGAAATGAAAAGCAACCAAGCATAAGGGCAAGATTTCCAAGTCCTGCAGAAGTAGCTTGAACCTAATACTGGGGAGAACTTGGGAGTGTTAGTTCTACTACAGGATTGGCCTGATCCAAAGAAAGCTGGGTTTTCATGACACTTTCCTGGTCATTCAGGGACGGAGGGCTACCCTGGAGTTGGGGTGAGGAGATGGGGCAGGACCTGAAGTCCTGGCATCTTGGACCACACACAATGGCTCCAGTATTTACAGGACGATCTTTTAAGAGTCATAGGTATAAGTTATTGGAGGCAAAAACTGAGAAGCCAAGAGAGGCACACAGAAGCAATAAAATGGATCCGAGAGGCTCTGCCTGAAACACTGACAGTATTCACTACAGTGTTAGACATGGAAAGGAAGGGAGTAGAATTGCAACAGATTTGGAAATCAGGAAGAACATTGTAGACCTATGATGTCCAATAGATTAGTCTCTAGTCCCATGTGGCTAATGGCTACTGTACTGGACCATGTGATATAGAACATTTCCGTCAACAGAAAAAGTTCTTTTGGACAGCAGTGTATCTAGACTGAGAGCAGTATTCATAAAGTCATGGAAATGTGAAGGAGTAAAGGGTTCAGTAGAGCTATAATGAAGATAGATGGCTGGAATATAGGCTGTGCTATAATTGTAAAACGCATTGATCCATTGATTGTAACATCTAAGACAAAGCTATTGTTCACTGGGATCCCCCTATTATAAGGATGCATCCTGGAAACACATATAAAAGTTTGTCAGTATCCATGTTTGCATCCTGTATTCATTGCCTCCAAAGCTAGCCTTCTATCATGTCTTCACCTTTAGCTGAAGACCAGATCTCTAATTTGGCCTTCCAGCCTCTCTTTTCCTTTGGCTCCTGGTCCAGCCATCTAACCATCACTTGACCCACTGCCTCCTCTCTCAGATCCGGGCTTGAATCTTTAATCCCGATTCAACAGTTTGGACTTCCTAACTAGTATTTTGAATTGCCTAACTTCTTTTACCAATTACTTCCCAGTGAGCCTCAACTTGTATATAAATCCATAGTTGTCTATATTAAGAACTAGGAAAAAGTAAGAAGTGGATGGAGGCAAATCAGGCGAATGGATTTCAGGAGCCTGAGCATACTGAGTAGACTACGGGTAAAGAGTCGGTGGGGATGGAGATATGAAAGAAACAAAACAGACGGGAGAAAATTAGTGGAATAAGAAAGTTTTAAGGAACAATAAACTTTTAGGAAAATAATCTCTTCTTTGACTTCTGGTAGAAAGAATGGAGTCCCTATCAACACTTTGTGCAATAAAAGGGAAACCAAGGCTACTATATAGTTAAGATCTTGTTGTTCTACATGCTTCCTCTAGAGTGAGGTCTTAACTCCACCCTCTCATCAACCTACATTTTTTTTTCTACATATGAATCTATAAGAGAAGAAAATGACAAAGTTGCAAGCTTAAATCATAGAATTTATATCTTAAAAAAGTTTTAAATTGGGGCGCCTAGGTGGCTCAGTGCGTTAAAGCCTCTGCCTTCGGCTCAGGTCATGATCTCAGGGTCCTGGGATTGAGCCCCTCATCGGGCTCTCTGCTCAGCGGGGAGCCTGCTTCCCCCTCTCTCTCTGCCTGCCTCTCTGCCTACTTGTGATCTCTCTCTCTGTGTCAAATAAATAAATAAATAAATAAATAAATAAATAAATAAAATCTTTAAAAAAAGTTTTAAATTGTGGTAAAATACACATAACAAAATGTACCCTCTTGACCATTTTTAAGTGTACATATGGTTCAGTTGTGTTAAATACAATCCCCTTGTTGTGTAACCAATTTCCTAAAACTCTGTATCCATTAAGCAGTAATTCCTCATCAACCCTCTGCCCCCATTCTTGGCAGTTATCATTCTACTTTTTCTTTCTACAAATTGACTACTTTAGATTTTTCATAGAAGTAGAATTATGCTGTATTTGTGTCCTCATGAGTGGGGTTTATTTCATTTAGCTTAATATCCTCGTGGTTTATCTACGTTGTAGCATGTGACACGATTTCCTTCCTTTTTAAACCTGGATAATCTTCCATTGTATGAATAAGCTGAGTAGTATTCCCTTACATGTATATATCACATTGTGTTTATCCAGTCATCTGTTGATAGATACTTAGGTTGTTTCCATCTTCTAGCTATTAGGAATAATACTGCTATGTACATAAATCATGCCATTTTTACAAGTAGATCTTTTAGAATATAGATTTAGCTTGGTATAAGTTATCATCCTCATCACTTAGGATATATATATTTAATAATCATAATGGAAACTGAAAACATATCTAGATATTTAAAACCATTGGAAACATTTTTTTTAGAGACGGGATTCCTTAGTCAGATATTTCCTTACTTATATTCTATTTCCTGGACCCTGGAGTTCCTAGTGATTACAGATGCAGAAGGAAAATTTTAAAAATATTTAATATATTACTTTTCTTTCGGGTTACCATTATATAAGAAATCACTACATTACATGCAGTATACTCTGATTTCTGAGGCAGACATAGGTAATTTAATGCATATTAGCATAGTTTTTAAGAGATTGGCCTGAAAAAAATTGGTTGTGGGTAACATTTTATCTAAGCAGAATATTCACTTAATCAGAACACAATGAGTGTTCCAATGCTTATTGACTCTGTTGCAACTATAAAGAATTGTGCTTCAAAGGATGTGAACCCTTGTCTGCATCAAATGTTGAGAGACTAAAAATGGCATTTGTGTGTGGTTAATTTGGGGTAGAATGTCCTCAGCCAGATGCAAGAACAGCATGATTTCAAATAGGCCCTTTCAGGACTGAACTTAACCCCAATACATGAGGCAAATCTTTTTAGAAAGATGAAGAATTCCTCAGCCAATTCAGCCAAGTTTCACCAACCATAATTTTTACTGTTATGAATGCCTTCTCTCAGGATTTTTGTTCCTTTTTTGGGAATCTGTTAAATTGCATGGTGAGGTCTTTTTTGCACCACACACTCACTTGTGGTCCCGAACCAACGAAAGGCCTCAAAACGCATCTGGGTAGCTGATAAACAAGCTCACAAAACAGTCACAGTGAACAGCAGAAAAAGTCCCGACTTTCTAAGTTAGAGGGGTCTCTTCAGTGTGGGAGGAGGAATGTGGGATCTCGGATGAAATAACAAATATCCGGGCATTTAGCTGCATCATTTGGGGAAACACATTTAGTCAGTCCTGTTAGTTTCACTAACCAACAATCAATCTATGTATCTTTGATACACAATTTTAATTCTTTGATCCTTTTTGGCTTGTTAAGGAATTTCTATTTGACCTGTTTTCCCCTTTATTTGTTCTCCATCAAGGTGTAAGTGCTTGTTATGATATCCTGATCTTCTACCTCTCTGTTTACACTTCTCCCTGTGAACATCAGTGGGACAGACTTCCTGGTAAAAAGACTTGGTTTTCTGCTTTTTGTATCGCAGCACTCTTTAAAAAGGAGCATGACAGATACAAGAGACCAAAATGCAAAAATCTGAGCCTGATGGCAAAGCTGGTAAGCATGGCCCACGGGCATCCTTGGTTTCCTACACTAAACCCCATCCCTGAGTAGGTAATATCTGTTCTCTTTCATTCCAGCTCTTTTCCGAGGGATGTATTTTGGTCACATGGGCACTGTCCACTAAACCAGCCTGAACAGACGATGAGTTGTCCAATTGTGTACATGGGCAAAGGCCTCAGGCGGAATTTGAGGCTGTGGTAGACAGTGACCCCGAATGGGGAGAGATTTCCTGGAAACTGAACTTCAGCCGAAACCCAGGAGTTTAAAAAAGGTAAGAAAGTAAATGTCAGCTTCTACCACTGGCATAAGTTATTGACCAAAAAGAAAAAAAACCATAATTATTATCTACATATCCCTGTCAACTGTCCTTCTGTAATTTAATATTTCTACTGGTTTTAAAATGATTTCTCAGTGTTCATACTGGTGTGTGTATGAAAACAATATAATTTAGAAAATAAATGGAAACATAAAATATAAAAACTTTGGTTGTCTGCTCACTTGATTTTCCTGCCTACCTTTTTTGGGTTCACAGGTCTCAATGGGAACTCTGTAAACTAACTGTCATGATTCTTACTGTCTGGAAAACAGCAAATGAGAGATCCTTACAAAGGATGAAGCATATCATCGTGTTTCTTTCCTCTTTACTCTGAAACGATCTACTTGCTTTTAGGAAAGACTTTATTTCTTTGCTTCACTTTGATCGATGTAACATATTTGGTGGAAGCATATATAACTCCTGGCCTACATATCCTTAAAGAATTCTCCTGAAGACATTCAGAAGAAAGTAGGGGAACATGAAAAACTAGTATAGAAGACTTTACTCAGGAGAAGAACTGGATTCAAGTTCTAGCTCAATTACTTAGCAATTTTGTGCGCTTGGGTACGTCTCAGTTTATCTCTGCAATCTAAGGGTAGTGCCACCTGTCTTGCAAAGTTGTTTCATGGATGAAATGGATGTGAGGTGCTGACTAAGCTGAAACACACCACACAGATTAAAGACATTATCAATAGAAGATCTGAGTAGGTGAACTCAAAAGACACCGAGTGAAGGAATTCCCATTCTGTGAGGTAGTTAGTATTCTCCCATTATACAGATAGGGGAAAATGCCCACCTGGGTTACCCTGGTTCTATTTTTACAAGGTGGTAGAATCAGGGTTCTGACTGGTCCGTAGGAACAAATGGCTTGACGGCCTGCTGTCTCAACCACTGCTTCCTACTGACTTCCTACTCAATATTTCTGATCCGGATTGTGTTCCTGGGAACTCTATGAAATATCTTGGGAAATCCTAAGCCTAACAGTACTCCCATCGGTTCTGATGGCTCCTGTTATGATGAGGATTTATAGGACTCTTGAGATTCAAAGCACAGGAAAATGAGAGGCACCATGCTCTAAGTGCTTACTGTTTGTGTGTTGCTCCTTTAATTCCTTTACCTCACATGATAAGCTGTTCTTTGAAACCCCATTTTATGAATGAGGAAACTCTCGCACAAGGAGGCTAAGTAACTGGGCTGCAGCTGCACTTCTGGTAAGAGGAAGACGGGGACTTGGCCATGGATAGTCTGGCCCAGAGGCCATGTTCTTACCCACTCCACTGTGCCTCTGACGGTCTCTGGAGTTGAAAGCAGATGCTCAGGGTCCTTGATTCATATTATTTGATCCTAAGCAGTAGGCTTCGATTTTGATGTCATCCTTCTCAGTCATCATCTACATGTGTGGAAGATGTATACATTCAGTTTCTCCACGTTCATGCTTTGCTGTCTTACATAACACATGCACTGTTTTCCTAGGGCTCTCCCTAGTCTACACAGAATATAATCATGGAAGTGTGATTATGATAGACCATTCTACCTCCTTGATTTTTCTCTTTACTTCTGCTGCTTAGGAAGCTATGTTAGTAGAGGGGATAAGGAGGATCTTTGAAGCAAGAACTGGTTCCAGTCCTGGCCCCTGCATACTTGCATACTAGCCAGGCATAACGTGATCTTTGGCAGGTGGCTGAACATCTTTAGGCCTTGGTTTCCCCATTTATAAAATAGAGATATCATGCTTACTTAAAAGATTATGGTGAGGAGCAAAGAGAGCATTTTGTAAAGTGCCTCCTCTAAGGTAAATGCTTAATAAATATTGATTCCTTTCATTTTTGGTTCGAAGAATACATCCTAGTCATCGAAGTATTTTTACTTTCTGCTTGTTAAAAACCCTAAAGCCACCCATTTGTCTGAATTTCTTGGAATATATGATACCTAAAAATGTTTTTAGAATGGTCAAATATTTAGTGCTCATCACATACCTAACAATAGAAGCCGTCACAAGTGATATCTGATACCCCAAGATGGTCCCCTAACTAAACCTCCTTCAAGATTGTTCTCCCATCTCAACGACCAATTAATTTAGCTGCCATAAGTTACATTTATCATTAAAAAACTGTCACAATCATTTGTTTGGACTAACATTCTGTGTTCTGGCCCCTGAAGTCATAGCGATCACAAACTCAGAAGGCTATTTTTGAAATAGCAAAGCAGAGGAATGTAAAGGAACAATTTTGGCTACTGTTTCTGGACATGCTTTTTATTTGTTTGTTTTTCAACAAGCTGATATGCCTGGACAGAGAACCATTTCTCTGTAGATCTCTGGGAAATTTGTTGAATGTGAAGAAGTATTTTATGAAAACAAGAGGCTGTCAGAAGCCTTGAGAAGAGGGATTCCAATGGTATTTTTTGCAAAAATAGAGACATCCATGTCTCTTCAAGTTAGAAAAATCTGGAAAAAAATTATCTAATAAGGTCTGGCACATAGACTTTGTGTTTGGGAAATACTTCCTTGTTGGTTCTGGCAAAGTCAAGGAAATCAGATTATGAAAGAGACCCCTGAGGAAAATAGAACATATCCAGAGTGGGGAAGAAAGCAAAGTAAAACTGAAGAACTCCCATGCCCTCCAACATGTGAAGATTTAAAGACAATTAGGAAAGAGGGAAGGAAAGAAGGAAAGATGGAAAGAAGGAAGGAAGGAAGGAAGGAAGGAAGGAAGGAAGGAAGGAAGGAAGGAAATGGAAAAGAGGTTGTTGTACTGCCAGAGATGGAAGATGGAAAGCAGGCCTGAACCAAAGAAGGGATGATTAGGTGCTAAACCAACTATCCCCAGCTACAGACTATGGAAATGAAACGTCAGAGCACCAAAGGATTTCTGGGCAGCTACTATGGACGTTAGTCTCTTTTTTGGTACAGTCAATTTGCAAATAGAGATGAAATTATCTAGGACTTAATCTATGCCCTAAACCAGATAAACTTTGCATATTAACAAACTGAAATAGAGACCAGTAAAAGCAGAAGGCTTCCTGGAACATAGGAAATGGCAGATGCCCAGTCACAACCAATGCAAAAAGGAATGCAGTGTGAATTTCAAGGAGTGGCAAAACCTAACCATCTCCCCAGACAACCACAGGGAAAATGTTGACACTTGGAAGCAAAACAGTAACTAGCCCTCAGTACAGTAAGAACCTGTGGTAATGGGAGCACGGTGGTACTTTTTGTTGCTGTTGTTGTTGATGTTTTAAGTAGGTTCCACACCCCAGTTTGGAGCCCAATGCAGTGCTTGAATTCACAACACTGAGATCAAAACCTGAGCTGAGATCAAGAGTCCAATGCTTGACCAACTGAGCCACCCAGGTGCCCCACAGTGGTTTTTCTGCGACTAAGATTACCTATGATTTTTGGTGAAAAATTCCAAAGAAACTAAGTTTTCTAAAAATTTTTTCAAAATAAAAATTAAATTGGCGGGTTAAAATTGCATTTTAGAACATGAGTAATGGTCCTTTAAAAGCAAAACATCTCAATTCTAAGCATTTTCCACATACTGTTGTCAAATTCTTCATAAACTTGCTCAATAAGATATGTAATATGTAAAAAAAAAGATATGTAATATGCATGGTAGGATTTTAATCTAGTTAAAATAAGAATAATCAATTATCAGTTTCCCAACGTAAGAATAATAAGGCTACTTACACAGGCAGGACTTTTGGAATACCCTTGGTAACAATTTTAGCTGTGCTTAATTATATAGGAAAAAAATTGAAAGAGGCCGATATGGGATTCTAAGGTGAGTTAACTAGAAAAACTTCTTGCTAGGTGAAGCAATTGCCCTCCTAAGCAACAACTGGTTGGGAGATTCTTAAGAGCTTGGAGACATTGTCAAAAACATTAGGATAGCCTTTGGAATAAGAAAGTCAATTTGATGACCAAACACATTTAACACTCTGCCAAAAAGTAGAATTGCTCTTTTTTTTTTTTTAATTGCTCATTTTAATATTTATTCCATTGGGGAAATGTTTCTGACATGCACGAAATTTAACTTTGCAAGACTAAGTTTATCCTGGTGAAAATATTGATATTTAGAGATGTAACATTACACGTAAAAGTAAATAAACCATTATTTCTACCTATGTGAGAGTGCTCTGAGGTGTTCTTGATTTGATTTTTCAGAAAATAGATACGGCTAAACTTGGACAAGCACATACTTTAAAAAACATACCTTTGGCAGAGATATTGACTGGAAAGTACTAAATCTGAGTTTGAGGTGTTAGTGTGATCACTGCTATTGGAACTCTCAAAGGATCAACTGAAAGAAAAAAATTAAATGTTGTGGTAAATGACATCTAGTTCATCCTTGGAGTGCTAGAGAGATTACGTATGTTTCCAGTGAATGTTTGTCACAGCAAGTTTTCCATGGAACCAGCACAGCTCTTGTAATTCACTTATCTGGAAAGTCTGCTGCTGTAGACTGAAAGTTTGTGTCCCTCCCAAAATCTACATGTTGAAGTCTAATCTCCAAGTGATGTTATTAGGAGATAGGATTTTTGGGACATGAATAGATTAGGGAGGGGAGCCCTCATAAATGGGATTGTTTACCTTATAAAAGACACCACAGAGAGTTCTCTCATCTTTTTGTCGCGTGAGGACACAGGGAGAAGACAGCCATCTTATGAACTTGGATCCAGGCTCTCATTAGACATCAAAACTGCCACCGTCTGGCTCTTGGAGCTCCCAGCCTCCAGAACATTGAGAAATAATGTTTGGTTTTTTCCAAGCCACCCATCTATGGTATTTTATTAGAGCAGCTCAAATGGACTACAGTAGTCTACAGTCGTAAAACCAAGTAGCAAACACACTAAAATTCAATTAACTATGGCTCTATCAGTTAACCTTTACTGTGTAAGAAGCTACTCTAGAATTTAGTAACTTAAAACAAGAGCTATTTATTTCTCTGTTTTGTGGGTCAGCAGTTTGGGCTAGGAGGATTTGAGTTACGCAGTTCTCTTTGTCTCTGTAGATTTGGGTTGGTATTATGAGCTGAATTGTGTCACCACACCCCCGCCCCTGACTTCATCCCCTCAAGTTCATATGTTGAAGTCCAAACCCCCCAGAACCTCAGAATGTTACTATATTTGGAGATAAGATCTTTACAGAAGTAATTAAGTTAGAATGAAGTCATTAGGCCGGGCCCTAATCTAATGGGGCTGGTGTCCTTATAAGAAGAGGAAATTTGGACACAGCTACGTGCAGAGAGAAGGTAATACAGAGATATAGGGAGAACATCACGTGAACATGAAGACAGCTGTCTGTTGGCCAAGGAGGGAAGCCTGGGATGACAGATTCTTCCCTTCTAGCCCTGAGAAGGAGCTAACCCTGCTAACACCTTGATCTCTGACTTTGAGCCTCCAGAACTTTGAACACATAAATTTGTGTCGTTTCAGCCAGCCAGTCTGTGTATTTTGTTACAGCAGCCCTAGCCAACTAAT
Source organism: Procyon lotor (assembly GCA_028646535.1). NCBI lineage: Eukaryota > Metazoa > Chordata > Mammalia > Carnivora > Procyonidae > Procyon > Procyon lotor. The sequence continues at coordinate 54,600,969 of CM053604.1, read as the reverse complement.
ACAGCTGGGCTTCCTTACGCATCTGTAGGCAACTTGCAGTTTGGCCAGCCTGGCTGATTATGATGAATTCATAATGGGATATCTTAAAGAGCTGGGTCTCTCTCCATGTGTTCTGTCAACCTCCAACAGGCTAGCCAAGCTAGTTCACATGGCATTTGCAGATTTCTAAGAAGCAAGAGCAGAAGGTGTAAGGCTTTTTGAGGCTGAGACTTAGAACTGGCACAGGATCACTTTTGCCATATTCTATTGATCAAAACAAGTCCCAGGGCCAACAAAGACTCAACAGTTAGGAAAGGAGACTCCCCATCTTAATGGAAGGAGATACAGGGTATTGTGGCTGTTTCTGTCACCTACCTACCATAATAGCCATTTGACACTAGGGCACGAAAACTTCCACACAGGACAAGTATGGGTCAAGATTATGCTTCAATATCAATTCTGGAAACCTCTTCATCGGAACTTTCTATCAAAATTACACTAAGGCCAATAGCCAAATAATAAGGACTAGATTGTTATACATCATAGATGCTTTTGAATACATTCTATCCCTGTAAACAAATAGTTTGTTTCAAGCAGATGCTAACATACAAGACTGGATCACTGATTTAAAAAAGAAAGTGAAATCTCTATCCAACAGGCTGGTTATTAGATCTTTATTTTTAAGGTTATTATCGACAGCAGACTTCATTTGCGTTGTTTTTTTTTTTTTTAAAGATTTTTTTTATTTATTTATTTGAGAGAGAGAAAGTGAGAGGATGAGAGGAGCGAAGGTCAGAGAGAGAAGCAGACTCCCCGTGGAGCTAGGAGCCCGATGTGGGACTCGACCCCGGGACTCCAGGATCATGACCTGGGCCGAAGGCAGCTGCCCAACCAACTGAGCCACCCAGGCGCCCTCATTTGCGTTGTTTTAACACAATGGATTGTCTGGACAATGTTTTTCGGATACTTTAATATTACCCTTTTAAGTGTCTTATATTGGTTAATAATTATTCAATAATTCACTTATTGAATAAATAGATATTAAGAACCTTATTACTTACAAGGTTCCAGTAATACATCAGCAAACACAATGGACTTGATCTTTACTTTCCTAAACCTTTAGTAAAGAAGATATAAAGTCAATAAGAAGCACCCATAAAAATATAATTAAGTTGGTTCATATGATTATAATAATATGAATATAATTAAAATGGTAAAAATCTCTTTGGCTATAACATAAAATGAACACTAAATGCCGAAATGAGTGAGTTAGAGATGTCCCTTTCTTTATGGAGCTCCCTTTCTAGCATGAGAGAGAGACCAGTTAGCTAATTCATTAAAAATAAACAAAGACTAATTAAAGATTAAACAAAATTAATGCTATAAAAAGAAAGACAAAAAGACAAAAGTAGGGCCATCTTCAGAGGCCAAGAGCTGATAAGTTCTCCAAGAGAAGGTAATATTTAAGCTGAGATCTAAAGATGAAAGAAATTGTCATTTTGAGAAGAGGTAGAAAATTTCCAGGCAGAGGAAACAGAAGAGCAGAGCCCTGGGGGTTGAAAGATCTTGACATGGCCGGGAAGACATCTTAATGGAAGTCCAGTGACCAGTGCTGCTGCAGGGTGATGAGTCCCATGGGATAGGAGCCAGATCATGCCGGTCTTCATGAACAGGAGAGAAGTCTGGATTTTATTCTAATGAGGTGGGAAGCCATTGATGGATTTTAAGCAGAAAGTAAAACATCTATTCTAAGAATAGTCTACTGCTGTGTGGAGAACAGGGTAAGAAGATTACACTTTCCTGGAGAGCAGGAGGGGAGTAGGGGAGTTCACTTTGGACCTGACCGCACTAACGCCAGTGAGAAATGAATGTGGGTGGATAGCAGGTGTGGATGGCAGTGGTAAAAGCTTTGCCATCAGTCTCAGCCAACTCAGATGTTCCTAGAGGTCAATTCTGATCAGAAAACGGATAGCTTACCTACTCCACTATTTTTTAAAATACATTTATTTTTATACCACTTCTCTATTTTGACTGGAGGAAAGCAGAGTTGAGAGTTACTTTAGTTGGTGCAAATAAAATGTCAAAAGCAATGTATCGGTCTACTGACTTCTTCAAAAGAACTAAAAAATGTCATCATTTTTATATTTGGAAATTCACTCTCACTTTGTTCTGTTTTGATCTGTAGGGTTTGCTTTAAAGATAATACTGTAGCTACTCTGGCCTGTGTGTCTTGCAGTAGCTTTTAAGCAAACACATTAAAATTCTGATCTGTAATAATTCATTCTGACTATACCAACTTATTTTTTCTGTTTACATTTTCATTTACCTTGACTCTCTTATTAGGCTATAAGCTTCTTTTCAGTGTCTGAATAATCCAATTCTTTGGTCTACAGGTTTCATAAACTTGAGAAGAGTAACCCATTCATCTTTGGATCTTGAGCAGGAAAATAGTTCACGAAATAAAATAGATGCTTTGTCTGTTTACGGGATGGAATTTGGGTGTTTAGTCCTCAAAGAGGTTGCTGGTGACTTGGGGGGGGGGTCAGCTGTGTCAAAAATGACCCATAGTGTTAGTAAGTGTGACAGGGGACGTGTGTTGTGATATGGTGGTGAGAGAGAGAAAGAAGGATGATTTGGGCTCAGAAATGTCAGGGAGAACAGGAAAGGGGCTGTGAGTCCAGGGGAGCAGGTGGAGGAAACATCGTACAAAGAAGAAACAAGGCGTATTCGGAAGTTACCAAGTTCCAAAACCCTTAAACGTGCTAACATGTACTGAGAAGGAGGGCCATATAGAAATAGACAAAGTCTAGAGGTAAGCAGGGGCAAAAACATACAAGACTCTGTAGGTGGGGGTCTAACAGGCAGTGAGGTAGCTGTCTCTCAGCAATGTGATCAGAGTTGCATTGTGCAAACAGCACTTTGTATAGTTGGAATGAGTTCAAGTGCACTGGGATTGACTTAGTAAGGTGCTAATGGTGTAATAAAACAGGTGAAAGAGGGTAGAGTCTTCAATAAAGAAGAGACCGTGGAAATGGAGAAGCAGGATCGATTCAAGAGATTTATAGGATGGAATGGACAAGACTTGGTGACTAGATAATGAGAGTTTGGGAAGAAAGAGGCATTGGGAAGATTCCAGATTTATGACTCAACAGACAGGTAAATCATGGTGTCACCCACCAAGGTAGAGAGGACGAGACCGGCTGTGGCGGAGTGGTGCAAAATGACAGTAGAAAGGAAAAATCAGTCCTTTGGGACACCTTGAGCGTGGGGTCATTGCAAGCCTTTTAGAGTAGAGGATGCTGTGTCTTAGTGTCCTTACATAACAGATAAATGCAGTTTTTCCTAAATGTTTTTGAACTTAAGCCCCGTATAGCACCTTCTATTTTGTAATTTCTTCACCCCTTAGAAAAATCTGCATTTTTTTCCTGAGCTCTCTGTCCCAATTAAGGTGACACATCCCACCCACTTAACGAAGCTCATCACTCCAGAGTTAATATCAATTCCTCTGTCTTTCTTACTAGTCAGATATAATAGGGAACTTGGAATGTTCCTAACCATTCTCTTTCCCTCCTCTTTAGGGTCACTGTTTTGTCCAGCGTATCTGTCTACTGCCCTATACACACATATCCCCAGCCCTTGCCAGTCAGCTTCTTTCTACAGACCCTAACGGCTCTTTCTGCTTTTACATTTTCCTGGACCATTTGTTACTCACACTATTGACAGATCAACTTCTCTATAACACAGGCTGAGTCTTATTGCTTTGTGAGTTAGAAACATCAATAATACCTCATTGCTTAAACAGTCATGTACAAATGGCTTCATGATTCATAATTTGACCCAAACTTATTCTCCAGACATAGCAAATTACTTCTCCCCTCACAAATGATACCTAAATTGTGATTCAAAGCCACTCTGATATTTTGGTTTTATGACCTTGTGTAATTTCGGGTAGGCTTTGGACAGGTGGGAAGAGGGACTCTGCCCCACCACCGCCAGCACACACCCATTTTGAGATTCAGTTCCAAAATTAAAAAGCCAAGGATGCTGTTAGGAGTTGAATCGCGTTTCACCAAAAAATATGTTAAAGTCCTAAGCCCTGGGACCTATGAGTGTGACCTTACTTGCAAACTGGTCTTTGCACATGGGATTAAGTCAAAATGAGGTCATTAGCATGGGCTCTAATCCAGTGACTGGCGTCCTCATGAAGAGGGGACATTTGGACAAAAGTCACACAGGAAGAAGGCTACGTGATAATGGAGGCAGAGATTGAAGAGCTATATGTGCAAGACAAGGAATGCCGGGGGTCAATGGCCACCCCAAGAAGGGGCAAAGAAGGATTCTTTCTTTCAGGTTTCAGAGGGAGCATGGAACTGCTGACATTTTGACTTCAGACCTCCACCCTCCAGGAGGGTGAGATAGCACATTTCTGGCGCTTTAAACACTGGGTTTGTGGTAGTTTGTTACAGCAGCCCTCAGAAGCTCATATAGGTCATGAGATTCAGGGTGGGTTCAGTGCCTGGGTTCCCGTAGCCTCCCGCATTTCTGGCGGGTGCAGCCACTCTGAGAACATTGCACCTGCGCGGCAGGCATGCCTCAGCTCTGGAGAAGGGGCCACCACTGCACTGTTAATGAATAAGCTTCCAATTCCTCTCTGAAGAATTTATAATCTATGGCCTTCTGTTCAAGAGAATGTTGATAAACATATTTTTTGACAAAGCCACATCTTCATGCAAAGGGAGAAATGACGGTGGGTCAGGCATCTCTGAAGCATATCTTTGCTTCCAGCTCACTGCAATGCCCATTTCTGCGCAGACTCACTTGTTGGTAACAACTGCGAAAAGTTACCTAGGCTTATTCTCAGAAAATTACTCCTCTTTGTCTTTTTTCAACATTGTGATGTACTTTGTCAATGTCTTTATATCTTACTTTTTTTCTCTGCTGGTGTTGCAGGGAGTGATATTTGAAAAAAGCAATGTAATTCCAATCTTACCTTGGTAAGGACCTTGTGGTATTTTACTCTTCCAACTTTATCAGTTTTGTTTAATTTCATTCATTTCTAGGATAGCACACATTCTTTCATGTCTCCCTGCTTTCGCATGTGTGGGTTTCCTCACCTAGGATGTATGCCTGATTCACTTCCTCCTGAAGAATGCCTTCACTTCTCTAGTGACGAGAGCCAACACTGTCCTGGGCACTGCAGAGACATGATCACATTTGTATTCACAGCCTGGTGAGTTAGGCTTAAAAGATCAGAAAGGAGTGGAGATGGTATTAGAAACTGGCTCATTCTGTGATCTGTTTTTTGGCCTCTTCCTAAGCTAGAAACCTCCCTTAACTTCCCTAGCCAAATATTCATTTTTCTCCTCCAGGTTCCTATAGAGTTTTGCACCTACTTTTATTGTGACTTAGCAAATTTTAACTACTTATTCAGGGTTGTGACCCCAACTGGCTGAATTCCACAAGGCAAGAAAATTGTTTTTCTTTCTACCTGCTTCACTGACGGCACATAGTAGGTGCTCAGTAAATATTGACGGAATGGATTAGTGCATGCTGAATAAATACATGCATGGATTATAGAATTACAGCATATTCTATTTGACTGTGAATTTGTAGAAGACAGAGAACTTGACTTTTGAAATTTTGAATCCCCGAAGTTGAATAAAAGCCTGTTGGTTGAAAGAACAAGTGGTAAATGAATGAATACTCGAATGGATTATTGTAGCTGACTAGAAGCCCAACATGTGGCAGTTTTCCCTCCATATTTTATAAAGTTTAGGAGAGTGATAAAGGATCATACAAAAATTCAAAATTTTGCTAATCTCTGTTAACCTCAGATTGAATGTAGCTAATTGAGCTTCATGGAAGGGATTATAATCTAATTTCAAGATCAAGTAAATGAAAATATTAAAATTGAGGAGCAATTTAACTTTTTTCATTCACTTGTGTATTCATTCACTTATTACCTTAGAAGTGGAGAAGGCACACTAGAGCGGAATGATTTGCAATCCTTTTTTTTTTTTTTTCCATTGTTGGAAGCCTACGGTTGGGGTAGCCAATTAAGCTGGCCACTGGGCTAAATGTTAAAGATAATGACTGTGGTAGATGGAACCACCAATGACATATAAAGTAGTATAGGGCTCATAAATTAAAGTAATGGTTCTCAATGTGTGGTTCAGGGACAATTGGGGGTCCCCAAGATCTTTTCAGGGAGTCACAGATGGAAAGAGTTATGACAATACTGAGACCTTATTTGCCTTTTGGTTCTCATTCAGTGGACTTTCCCAGGCATTATGTGATATGTAATATAATAACAGATAGAATGCAAAAGCCAATATGCAAATCTAGCTATCTTCAATTAAGCCAAACATAAAAAAGATTTGCAAAACATAAAATAATGCTTTTCTTCTGCATTTTTTGGGAAAAAATTATTATTTATTTATTTATTTATTAAAGATTTTATTTATTTGACAGAGAGAAACACAGCGAGAGAGGGAACACAAGCAGAGGGAATGGTAGCGGGAGAAGCAAGCTTCCTGCCAAGCAAGGAGCCCGATGCGGGGCTCGATCCCAGGACCCTGGGATCACGACCTGGGCCGAAGGCAGACGCTTAACGACTGAGCCACCCAGGCACCCCGGGAAAAAATTATTTTTCATGAGATGATATCTTTTGTGTTAATAGTAAATGGTTTTATAATAGTTATCTTCAAATAAATAAATATTTATAAATTTTCTCAGTTTTAATTTTGAATATGATATTGATAGATATAACCCACATAAATAAAAGTATGTGGGGTCTCAAGAATTTTAAGACTATGAAAGTCTTCTGAGACCAAAAAAAGAAAGTAAGAACAACTGAATTAGCCAAACATGGGCTAACAAGAAGGTTCAAAACACACTGCCCTCTCAGTTGGTGTGTAGGTTGGGTGTAGAGGCAGAAAGTGCGAGTTTACGACCTTTACCCTCCTCCAAACCTTATTCCTCTGAATGTACACTCTCCACAAGGCCAGCTCTAGTCGGCTTCTCTGGGAATCTGCAGTTGGAATGGGATATTTCTGGCCTGAGCCCAAACTCTGGTGTCCATTCTCCCGACTGCAAATCTCTCCAGTAGCTGGAGAGATTCTTCTCAACACTGTGAAGCCTCAACTCCTACATAAAATCTGTTAAGGAAAACTAATTACAATCAGCTACTGGAGAGTGTGCTAATTATGTAGTTACTGAAATGTTCTCTCAATACATAAGTCATTCACTGATGGGGAAAAATACAATAACTCAATTACTATTGCAGAATCTCTAATCATATATTTTTATTAAATTTTATATTTTTATTAATAAAAAATTGATCCTCAAACATTTTCACTTTAATTAAATTGTCAGAAACAATGTGGTGTTCATGTCTCTTCTTATGGCTAAATAGCCAGGAACATTTATACATCTACTCAAGAAATATTTATTGATCACCCACTCTATATTAGGTACGCTCTGTGAATGTTCATAAATACCTAGCTTAGAAGATGTTGTATATCCTGTGGCCAGCCTCTGAGTAATAGTCCTTGAACCTTGGCTTTCATAACATGAACTGACTAGAGATCAAAACAAACCATGCATAAAATTTTTATTACACTTCATTAACATAGTTACCTGTTTTAAATAGATCACCCTGACAATTAAATTGGTAACTTATGCCCAATTAGGTCTTCAAAGGGCAGCTGGATGTGTAAATTGCAAAGTCAGTAACAAAGTGGTCAGAGAAAAGGAGAGGACCATTTAGTTTAGGTTAATTAATGGTTATCCCCATTGAATAGATCATGATATGGAAATAAAGAGGGACATCTGACAATGTACTAAGGTGGAAGACTATACAGTTGTGTTTTACTGGCTTCTCCACGCAACATTCTGGCTAGGTATAAGCCCAGATTTGATTTATTATTTGCTGTCTTTGCGCAGATTGTTCTGTCTGGCATTGTGGCATTAAATGGGCTCACTTAGTGGTACATTGTTTACATAGACTGAGCAAAGCCTGAAAAACAATTTGGCCCCATTGAAGTACTGAAACTAAACAAGATTTTCAATTAATCTTGTATCAGGCAAATACCATTGCTGACTGATTAAATGAAATCTTTGATATCTGGAGGACTTTCTGGGAGGAAGAATCCATTATAGACAGAGGTCCTAATGGATTTAGTTTCCCTCGAATGGTTATGTGACAAGATAAATGTACTAAAGGTCAAGCCAGGTTTCTGTTGTTTAAACGCCAGGATGGGCAAATCATAACCCCCATCTACATGGCACAGTATTCTAAAAGCATCAAGTGAAAAAAAAAATAATAGCACTCAAGTTATTTTCATTTATCTTTCATTACTTTGGAGGCAAAGTTGTCACTACTTATAATATAAATTATTATATAACAACAACATAAACGACAGGCAAAACAAACCAACAAGCAAACACCAGCCACCATTAACAAACAGCCCATGTCACCCTAGCTATTGCTAGATAGGCACGGGTGTTCTTTTAAAATTTATAGCTAGGGCTGCCATTTATAGAGCTGTTGCTATGTGCTATTTCCATTTGTTGGGTATACGGCATCTGAGTGTCAAAACAGCTAACCCAACTCTAGTTACTGTACTCGGGTTGTCCTGTGGGATGGAATTATTTCCTGGCATTCAGAAACAATGTTGCCTTCTGGCTGCAAGTTATACTTGACTACTATTAACATCATCACTCTTCTATTCATTGTCATCCACTGAATGACTACCATGGAGAAGAAGAGCTCATCTTGGCCACCGAGGAATTTATAGTTTAATCCTAAAACGGGTACATGAGCCCATGATTATAAAACTGCCTGATGAAAGCTGTGATTCAGGCAAAGTCTCAGCCAGATTCCGACATCAGGGAAAGAGGCTTGGGAGCAGCCTGAGGCTGTGTGAACGTATGTTCCGAGTGCAAGCCCGTATAAAGGCAAGTTTATTCATTTGCCTCTCCTGCTCTCCCACCCCGTGTACTCAGTCTTGATACTGCATATATTAAGCCTCTCATCTTCTAATTCCCCAAATCATCTTATTCTCTCATAAAAAAAAAAAGGGAACTCAGACTACAAGTGCCTCCTAGTCATTGAACTCCAAGCCAACTCAGACCCATGGAGCTCTTAGCATTACTTGAGTAGCCAACAGAAAGAGGCAAGGCTGCCTTCTGGGGTCTTGCCACCAAATCTGTGGACCAGCAGCAGGACCATCTCCTGGGAGCTTGTGAAAAACACATCGCAGCCTCTCAGTCCCCTCCCAGGCCTGTTGAATGAGAACCTGCATGTTACCATGCCGGTGTTGCATTCCCAGGTGCATTCCCAGGTGTTGGAATGCACACTACAATTTGAAAAATACTGGTCTGAGGCCTCCTAGGAGGCCAAAATATTCTTCCAACATGGATACATCCCAAGGCAAGCTACAAAATGTAACCCTGACATGCTGGAAAGCCGCAAAGATTTGGGACTTTATTGTAAGAACAGCAAGACGGCCGTGGAGGCCAAACTGTTTAAGGATTTTTAGAGGCTCTACACACTCTGACTTTCAGAAGCTCCACCCCCACAACACAGTAAGCACATTCCAATATATTGGCATTCCATTCAACATGCAGACGTAATTATTTTAAAGCATCAATATTTTGTATAATTCAAAAATTGAGTTTTTATATGACAAAATTACTCCTTTTGTTTTCTGATTTAAAATTGAGTATATATATATATGTACACATGAATTGCTAGTTGGCATATGATGCTTTATAGGTATTCAGTTAAACATTTTGTGACTTTTTCTTTTGTAGCATGGAGGCAATAATTTTTTTCCAGGTCTCATGTAATTTCGCAAGTCCTTGGTAATGGTGGCCCAAAGCACTGTGGCTATATGCTTGTTAGATTAATGGTCTTTGGGCAGAGAAGTGACAAAGTCAGCTTTCTGTTCTAACAAGATCACTCAGACAGTAGCATGGAGAACACACTGGGGCTGGATGGAAGCAAAAGTGACTGCAGGGACACGGTGAGGGGACTCACAGCAGCTCAGGTAAGACATGAGGCCAGTGGTGGTGATGAGAGCATCTCATGGATTTCAGAGATACATGTGTGACAGAATTGGCAGGACTTTGAGAGGAGGTTTTTATGGAGAGTGAGGGAGAGAAGGAGATAAGGATGACTCCTCGAATTCCAATCAGAAATCTAACTGGAAAATGGCTTATGCATACAAGTGACACTGAAGGAACAGTTCATTCTTGGGGAAAAAGATGTTCCTTTATTTTTGGATATGTTTTTATTGAATGGCTTGCATCTAGGTCCCAGAGTGGAAGTACTAAAAGGGCAGATGAACGATCTGTTCTGGGATTCCAGAAGAGAAGCCTGACTCGGAAATGTCAACTTGGGAGCCACCATCAGGCAGATGGCTATTCAAACAAGGATGTCTCTGTGCGCCTCCTTTATTGTGGGACCAAAAGGGGGCGCTACTTTCAAGAGGATGGTCACTCTCAGGGAGGAGGAACAAGGAGTCCCACGCAGCAAGGACTTGGAACATTAGTGGTTAGAGGCACACCCATGGGCAAAGGAGCTTGAGAATGAGCAGCTAGTGGAGAATCAGAGAAGCTCTGGAGAATATGTGCTCAGGGAGGCTGCTGCCCCGGGAAGAAGGGAAGTGGTTGCATGTTGTACAGCGGAGAGGTCAACCCAAACAGACGTATTCTAAGGAAACTAGAAAAATGGGGGTCATCGGCGACCTCGGGGAAAGTGTTTTTGGTAGAGTGGTGGAAAACCAGATTACTGAATGTGGTAGAGAGAATAACAGCCTCCCCAAATGTCCATGTCCTAAATTCCAGAACCTGTGAAGTTGTTACCTAAATGGCAAAAAGGACTCTGCAGATAGATTAAGTTAAGGGTTTTGAGGTGAGGAGATAACCAGCAATATCTTGGTGGGCCAAGAGTAGTCACAAGAGTCCTTATAAGCAAAAGAGGGAGGCAGGAGGGTCAGAGTCAAAGAGAGTTTTGAAGATGCTAAGCTGTTAGGTTTGAAGTTGGAAGGGGACCATGAGCCAAGAAATGTGGACAATCTCATGAAGCTGGAAAAGACAAGGCAACAGATTTTCCCCTAGAGCCTCCAGAAAGAACACAACCCTGAGGACACTTGGATTTTAGCTCAGTGAGACTTAGACTTAGGTCTTAGAGTCCTGATCTCAAGAACGCTAAGAAAATAAGTGTATTTTGTTAGTTGCTCTAAGCCCCTCAGTTTGTGGTAATTTGTTATAGCAGCATTAAGAAACCAATACACTGAAAATCGAGGAAATGACAGAGGAAATAGAGACAGTAAGTGTAGATGTTGGGAAATTTGAGGAGTTGCTGTATAAGATACAATGGAAGAAGCCCTTGCTTAAGGTGGGAGAAAATTAAATATAAATATAAAAGTGTGTGTGTGTGTGTGTATACATATAAACATACATAAACCCAACTCTTCATTATTGCCTATGGGACCCTATGTAATCTGACCATATTGTAATGTGATTGTTTGGGGTTTTTTTTGCTTTTGAGTTGTATGAGTTCTTTATATATTTTGAATATTAACCTCTTACCAGATATATGATTTGCAAACATTTTCTCCCATTAGGTAGGTGGCCTTTTCATTTTGTTGATGGTTTTCCTTCATTGTGCAGAAGCTTTTTTTTTTTTTTTTAAAGATTTTATTTATTTGACAGAGAGAAACACAGCGAGAGAGGGAACACAAGCAGAGGGAATGGTAGCGGGAGAAGCAGGCTTCCTGCTCTGCAGGAAGCCCGATATGGGGCTCGATCCCAGGACCCTGGGATCATGACCGGAGCCGAAGGCAGACGCTTAACGACTGAGCCACCCAGGCGCCCCCAGAAGCTTTTTAATATGATCTAGTCCCACTTATTATTTTTGCTTTTGTTGCTTTTGTTTTTGGTGTCTGAATAAAAAACGATTGCCAAGACCTATGTCAAAGACCTTATTGCCTGTATTTTCTTCTAGGAGTTTTACATTTCAGGACTTATATTCAAGTCTTTAGTCCATTTTGAGTTAATTTTTGTGTATGGTGTAAAATTGTGTTTGAGTTTCATTCTTTTGCATGTTGTTGTCCAGTTTTCCCCAGCATTATTTACTGAAGAGATTATCCTTTCCCCATTGTACATTCTTGGCTCCTTTGTTGTAAATTAACTGATCCTATAAGCATGGGTTTATTTCTGTGCCATTTGTTTCATTGATCTATGTGTCTGTTTTATGTCAGTACTGTTTTAATTACTAGAACTTTATGATATAGTTTGAAATACTTTATTTAGTAATATTTAGTATATATTCAGTGTATAGCACTGTATACTAAACGGAGTAAGAAGTTGGGTAAAAAGAGAGAAAGGAAATAAAGAGTCAAAGAATTAGAGGTCACTTTGTAGTCAAAAATGAAGAGAAAGTAATTGGGCAAATAAACCTGAAGGATGGAAGACTGTGGTCATAGAGTGTACCATCTTGTCTTAGCCCAAACACTACATCTAAAACTAATGATGTACTATAAGTTGGCTAATTGAATTTAAATTAAAAAAAAAAAAGAAAACAGAGCCTGAGGCAAAGCTCACATGCTAATTCTCAATTAGGGGGTGCTATCCTAAGGAAATAGGAGTAATGGAAAAGGGGAAATGAGGGAGAGAAGGAGAAAAAGCAGATTCAATGTGGTACTTTACCACTCTGTCCACAGGTTCTTCAGAAAACAAAGTTGGTTGCTGAATCATACCAAAGCTGCCAGAAGTACAGAACTACTGCATCTCTGAACAGCTCCTGGGTGGGCAGGAAGGATGAGCAATTATTTGCCAGCTTCTTCTTGGCTCCTGTCTCTCAATGGTCAAAGTTGACTTCACAAGGAATTAATTCTACTATATTTCTAGGCTATGTCTTGGGCCCCCTCCAGGTGGTAGCTAGGGAAGCTGGAGGTTCTGTGGATGCAGACAGGTCAGACCTGGGAGCTGGAATAGCTTAGGCTGCCTCGAGGGTGGATGGCACACAAGCCATGCTGGTCTGTTCCTCACTGTAGAGGAGGCCAAGGTCAGTGGTAGTGTTAGCCTAGGCTTCACAACTACAGCAGCAGTATGAGGCACTGTATTGACCACTGTGTCTGAAAAGCAAGGCAAAGGGGTGACGCCTTGGGGGTAGGCAGAGCTGAGCTGAGCTGATCTGGGGTACACACATATCACCTGAATCAGTGATTTTAGAGGAGAGCCCAGACGTGACTGTGGGAGTAGAAGGCTGAAGCTGAGAAGGATATTGGATATGATATTGGATATGAAGACTAAGAATCTGCTGCAAGGCCAAAGCATTGGATGGATGGTCTACACTGACTTTGAAATAGCACAGGACGGTGGGATTCCAAACACTGTGAGTTTAGTGCATAGTTGATACACATTCACTGTATTATTTAATGAGTGCCCATAACTAGAAAAAAAAATCACTATTTAGGAAAATCAACACACTATGGACTGAAATTCAATATGTGCAGAGAAAAGCAAAATGAAATGTATTTACTTGTTAGTCTTTTAGAGTAAAACTTACTGTTATCTGATTGTTAATCAGGCAGATTATGAATTTGTAAATTAATTGTGTCATTATTCTAAACAATTGTTTTTATTCCAGGAGGAAAACCAAGAACATATTTAAAAAATTTTTTTATGAATTGTGGAAACATAGATATAATTCTTCTGGGTAATAAGTCACAGCTTACTCTATCCTTAGGATTTGGGCCCGCTGTGGGTGCTTTAAGAGATTCAGCAAAGATGAATCAGATGAACTATGCCCTTCAGGTATTTACAGTGACTCTGGGGGTGATGAGGACTGTCAAGAGATAACAATAATACAAAGTAGAGAGTGACAAACAGCATAAAAAGGACTGAGATAAAGTTCAGTCCTGTGGGAGTGCTGAAGGCATACACCTAGAAGTAATGAGTGAAGCTATGAGGAGAAAGAGAGACAGTTGGTGGGGGTGGGTGGGTGGAGAGAGGGAGGCAGGGAGTAAAGTCAGAATCCTGGGCAAATTGAGAAGGAGTGGAAGTGCGATGGAGGGGGGAGGACTTTCGAGGAGAGCATGGGCAAGAGGTCATTTCCAAGTGCAGGGCCATGTAGGCTCTGGCCACACTGCCTGGTCAACTAGGAAACCACCCAAGTATGCTCCGGGCTCACGCCCATGGGATTCACTCTCCTCTCCATCAGGAATCATCAGGGAGGCATTTGGCAAATGAGAGGCCACTGTCCCCTTGAAGACAGTGAGTGAAGATGGTGATTCATAGCAGAGAGCTCAGCTTGAGCCTGGGGAGGCCCGGAGCTGGGGCTGACACGCAGTGAGCACCACGGCTGGTCTGATGGGGCGGCCTGAGAGAGTCCGTGTGCCAGGACGACTATGGAGCCTCCCGTGAGGCCACCGATCCCAAGAAAATAGGATTCAGGCAGGATGAGCTGGAACCAGAACTTAGTCATGCAGGGGCTTGGGAGCCTGTGTCTGGCACGGAAGTTCCACTGTGGTCTGTTTCCAGCTCAGTCCCTTGGATACAGTGAGAATGAGAAAGCAGGAAAAATCGGGAGATTTTTGTAAAATTCAGGGCTGCTTGGATACCTCCCCGAACTGCAGGTAATACAAAGACCAGCATTTTACCCTCCACATAGCCGCAGGCTACCTCGGAGCTTTGATAACCCCCGCGCTCTGGTGACAGTGTTTAGCAGAGCCCCCGTCACCCAATGGAGCGGAGGCATACCCAGTGGAAGCCGGTTTATTCCTGGACACACGTCCAGCGCCACCAGTAGACCCAGGAAAACCTTGCGGAGGCGCCCTGGAGGAGGCTGTGTTCCTCAGTCCCTGACCAGGAAGACCAGGGCATTTTGGCTTCTCCCGCTCTCAACAGAAGTCAAGATTTAGGCTCTGGAATTAGATAGCTCGGCTCTCCAAGTTAGCACTTCTGTGAACTTGATCGAGTTACTTAACTCTCTGAGCTTGCTTCCCGAGGTTGGCTTACCTCTTTGATACCGTTAATGAGAAACTGCATGTGTGCCTTTGACACGTGGCGGAGGCAGACCACTGCCACAGTTCCTTCCGCCGGAAGGCTCCTCCTCCTTGCTGACTCTGACTCGTCGTACACTGGAATGTTATTTTTTTCAGAGGAGTCATCCCCCAGCCCTTCTAGCACACTCTACGTTCCCTACCCAACACCCTTTGCCACTTACTCCTTTTTGTTTGCATATCAACTCCTCAAAGAATGCAATTCTGGAAAGTTCCAGGGCAAATTCTGAAGAGCCTAAGCCAATTTTGGTAATCCTCCCTCCAAGCCCAGCATTTAGGTGTCGGCATGGGACTCAGTCTAGACTGAAGACAGGTGAAAGGAGTTTGGCTGGGAGCTTCCATGAACTCTGGAGAAAAGACACATGCCGGTGCTATTGGGCATTGTCAGGATTATCTGTCCTAACAGTGGCTGCTGCAGCCATTGTGGGACCACCGTGGGGTGGGGCAGACCCAGGTGCAGAGCTGGCATGCTGGAGCTGGCAGGGGGAAGGCAGAACCGGCCTGGGCCTACCCTGATATCACTGAGGTGCTGAATTTACTGGTGAGAGCCTCTCAACCTTGGGACTTCTAGCCATAGGAAACTGTAAATTTCCTTATCATTTAAGGCATTTTAAACCAGGTTAATTATTAATTGCAGTCTTCTGCATCTAGATTATAACCCCATTTTATTCCCCCTCTCATATCATGTTCTTTTTCATGGCACTTTTGACATATATGTTACTTCTGGGTTTATTGGTTTGATGTCTGTTTCCCCCCGCCAGACTGTAGATTCTAATTTGCCAAGATCACATGTTGATTTTGTTAACCACTAAATTTCTGGACTGGAGCATCGTGCCTGAGACATAGGAGCTGCTTAAGGACATTTGTTGAAAGAATGAATAAAGGCTCAAAAAACGGTCACTTTTCTCCTCCTTCTCACCATCCTCCTTGTTTTTTTACAGCTCAGCATGGTATTGTTGTCAGAGGACAGGATCTCTGGAAGGGAGCTTCCCCTCAAAATGACTAGATGGGTGACCCCAGGCAGTAGGAGTACACAAGCCTTTGCCTCAAAGAACAGTAAGAAAATACATATTACATGGTTGACCCAACATACACATATTTAACTGAAATGAAAGATATACAGAGCATATTTACTCTTACTATGCATGGTGTCTCTGATATTTTTATTCTACTTCATTAAAAAATGTGGACCCATTATTTAGCAATCCACTATTTGCTTCCCCTCACCATGGACTAAATGAATGCAAGGACTTTGAAAATCTGATTTCTTTCTTGTTGTTGTTAAACTGTTGATAAAAATCCATTCTACTGACTTAGAACCCCATGATTACAGTGACTTAACAATGACTTAATTATTTTTCCTTTTCCTGTGGAATCCTTCCCCAGACCATCTTCTCTAGTTGGGCTATTTTGAAGGCCTGCATAAAATGGAAAGACTAGCATATGCACATGAAAAAGTACTTTGTACCTCTGCTTATTTTTTTTTCCAGTTAGCACAAAAACAAACAGGACTACAATCTTCCTCCTCTGAAATGTAATGGCCCCATTCAGATCTTCCGTGGGCCTCATTTCTATATAAGTTGATATATGTACTAGCCCACACCAGTGTTACATGAGTCCCACTGCCACCATGTGGTTTAAAGCCCAAGAGAGTTGGGTTCCGACATTCTCTCGAGGCACCTTGAAGAATAAAACCTCACTGTACTTCCCATTCCTCAACACAGAAACTGCCCTTGTCCTCCGTGGATTTGCCAGTGAAATTCCTCTGGGGGCAAGGGGAAAGGGGAAAAGCCACACGGAGATCTCACAACTCCAGAGCACAGCAAATAATGCGGTGGGGGTCTATATATATTTAGAAAACCATAATGCAAGCCTCAGTGAAGAAAAAAAAAACACAACATGTAATCAAAAGGCGACTGGGAGAGCAACACCAGCCTGGGTGATCAGGAAGGCTTCCTGCTAAAGGACCTACAGATTCCGAAGGTATAATCTCTGTCCCTTAAAACTCGGTTCAAACCACTGCCCCCGGTATCATGTGAATTGGCAAACTAGACGCAAGTTATGGCTCCAGAGTCCGGGAAGAGCGCGTCTCCAAGCTCCTCCGGGGTCACGTGTCTTCTAGAAGGGCATCAGTGTGACCGAGGAGAGCACGTCCAGGATGTGTGCCCCTGTTTGCGCTCTGGGAGGGAAGGCGAGGTGGGAGAGAGCTTGCAGGGCAAACAGACTGGAGGGGCGTGGGGAGAGGGAGGGGAAGGAAGAGATGAACACGTCCCTGAACTTTCCTTTCCCCTCGTCCCACACACTTGAAATACAAATAACAATAACATAAAAAAATGCTTTACAACCACGACGTTATCTCTCTACTTAAGTTGCCTCACTCTGGAGGGTATGGGGTATAAAGTGCAGACTGCGGCTATCTCCCGATAGCTTGTCTCGGGAGTAAAGGTTCAGGCCGGTGTGGGTGCGCGCGCGGGTGACCCCACCTTTTGGGAGGCCGGCTCCCTGCTGTTCCACGCAGTAGCCCCGCTGACCCTCCCCCCTCCTCCTCCTCCTCTCCTCCCTCTTTCCCTCCCTCCCTCCTTGCGCGTCTGCTCTGCACCGGCCCCCGCGGAGGAGCCAGGCGGCAGCACCCAAGCCGCCGCAGCTCCTGCCCGCAGCGCGCTCGCCCGCGCCTCCGGATCCCACGTAGCCCGAGCAGCGGCGCCGGCAGCCCCGGGCCCGCGCTGCGCGCCCTGCGCACGGCCGGGGCTGGCAGAGCTGCCCTGCGCTCCCTCGGCTCGCGCGCCGCAGGCAGCTGGGGAGGGCGGCGAGTGAGAGGACTCGGAGACGCAGGGGCGGCGGCGCCAAGGTGACAAGCTGCGCACCTGGAAAGTTACCCGGCTGTCTGGTGAGGTTCGCGGGCGGAAGGTTGGGGCGCCGGGGGAGCGCGGGGAGGGACGGGGTCGGGGTGCGCGCGTGTGCATGCTGTGCGTGCACTGCGCGCTGAGCGCCTCCGTTCCACACCCCGCCGGTCTCGTGCATGTGCTGTGTGTGGACGTGTGCACGCGTTGCGTTCCCTTGATGTGACAGCCTTTCGGGAGATCCTGGAGGCTAGGGAAGGCTTCTTGATTTTTGGAATGTTGCCTACGGGCAGGAGGGCAGACCTCGGCCCCAGTGGGGATTCCTCGGGGCTGTCACTCCTGGAGCCCGGAGCGGAGCAGCCTTGAAGACAGTCGCTCCGGGGGCTGGGGGCTTGGCGGAGCTGTCAGGGCGTGCGCTCCTGGCTCTGGCCAGCCCCGGGGAGCTGCTGGGAGACGAGTACTCGCGCGAGGACTTCATGAGTCCTTGTAAACTTGTGTGGGTGTTCTGTGGCACTCCCAGCACCGCGAGGCGCTTTCACGTTGCCTGCTCCGTATTTCCTAGTGATGAAGAAACAAGAGCAAGCAAACAAAAACAAGAAATCATCTACTTAGGGGATGAGAGAAAAGCAATGGGTTCAAGTTTGAATAGAACTAGGGTGAGAATGGATGGCAGTTGAGGCCCGAGATGAGAATAGAAAGATTTCTTTCATTATTTATTTATTTATTTAGATTTTATTTATTTATTTGACAGAGAGATTGATCGCAAGTAGGCAGAGAGGCAGGCAGAGAGAGAGGGGGAAGCAGGCTCCTTGTTGAGCAGAGAGCCCGATGCGGGGTTGGATCCCAACAACTCAGGCAGAATTAACAGGTACAAAGGTCTGACTGTAACCTTGGCGCCCTGATCTTCACCTTGTTCTGGAGGTTCCTAGGGGCTTCTATATATGGAGCAACCTACAGCTCTCGACCCCCATCCCCAGATCTTTGGAAATTATTGTCTCATTTCTTTGCAAGTTTCTGTTTAACTCCTGGACAAGGTGATCATCCCACATAAGCATGCAATGTCTGTTGCCAGCACTCCTGTTTGGTTTACAGGAGAGTGGGAGCTAATATGGTAGAGAATTCTCTTTGGAGAATTAGAGGCCATTCTGTCTGCACTGAGACACTGTGTAACTGAGAATAAATGACATCAAACGATGGTGCACAGAGATCTCTCTGTTCCATGTGAAATACTAAACTATAGTCCTCTGGAATCCTTACAAGTGAGGCTAATTCACCGCACAGTGAAGGCATATGTTGCTTGAATGTTGCCCAAATCTTTTGATCCCATATTGTCTTGCTTCCTCTAGGCCATTTGCCTATCAATTATTCCCTCTTCTCCTATGTTTTCATTTTCTCTGTCTTCGCTGGTTCATTATTCTGGGCTTACAAATACTCTCAAGTTTCCACTGTTCTAAAAATCCATTTCATGAATCAAGATACCATCTTGAACTCCCAGCTCTTCCCACGGTGCTTTGTAATCAGATTTCTATCCTAACTCTTGTGTGAAAGGCTAAATTCCTTGCTTTTCCCTCTGATTTAATTTGCTTTGATGTATCTGTGGGATGTGAACAGCAGCCTGCTCACTCCTTAAAAATCTTATCTTCCTGGCCTCTATGATACTCTTCCTAGTTCTCTTATTTGTACAACTGTTCCTCCCCTGTCTTTGTTATTTGCTTCTCCTCCTCCTCTTCTTCTATAAATAAGACCTATAGGTACTATCTAGATGTACATATATAACGACAGAGGCATTCCTTTCTTTTCTCTAAGTGATCTCATCTACTAATGGGACTTCAAGTTCTTACCTCTGTAAAGCGGTCTCTGCCTCGGCCTTTCTTTTTTGCTACTATCTACTAGACATTTCTACCTTGATGACACTCAGACTCCTCATACTCAACATAGATAAATCAGTTTCATTACTGTCTCCATAAAGCCACTCACTGCCCTTACTTTTGTCAATGTCACAGTACCTGGATGGTACTCTCTTTATTTTTGAAGGAATGAATGAGTTAATAGTACTACCTTCCTCTAAGCCTTCTAAGATCAAAATATCGGAATCATTTTCTTTTTTTTTTCTTACCTCCCTCTGTGTACACCCATTTACACTGAGGGATTTAGCTCCTGCTAGATTCCTCCCACCATTCTCATTTTTTATTATGAACCGATTCAGACCCTTTCTCACTTTTACCGAAGCAATAGCTTCTTCTTACTGTACCTCTAGTTTTTCTTTCACGCGGGATATAGGCTTAGATACTTTTCCTCTCCTTATTGCCAGTCTCCTGGGCCCATTAATCTACTGCTTCAGCTTCAGCCTCTACTTAGGCTATCAAAGACAGTTTTTCAGTTCTCTGCTCCTGATTTGCTAGTCCTCCGTGTCTTACTGCCTACTGAACTCCTCCATATTAGTTTCCACAGGTTCTTGAAACTGAGCATGTCCAAACTTAAACTCACTGTCTTATTCCTCTAATCTGCTCCTCCCTTTGGCTAATGACTTCACCTCTTACCCAGTTGCCACAACGGAAATTTCCAAATCTTTGTTCTCTTTCTTCTTATCAACACTCAAATTCCATCAGCTATAATCTCCTGACCTACACCTATACAATTACATTTCTCTATCTTGGCCTGTCTGTCTGACACTCGAGCACCCAAAAATAGCTGAGTGGAATGCCACCACCTTTGACAGTGAAAACACGGGATATGTGTCCTTTGTAAAATTCACTATGAACATTCTGTTGGATGGAGAGGCACTTCAAAAAGACAGTCAACTTCAGGAGTAGCTGACACTGAAGCTCATGTGACTGCCTAATGAAAGATTCCTCTCCAAACTAATGTGCCGTGGACAGAGAAAACACGCAGTACATTCTCAACTGAGTCCCAAGTCATCAGTCACAAGATGGGCAGATGCTTTTAATCGTGGCGTCGATAGAGAATTGAGCTGTTCTCAGCTCAATGGCAGCTCTGTGTGCTTTGCTTCAGGGAGAAGGAGCAGGGACTTATGTATTTAGTGACGGTTAATTATTTTATAAAAGAACTTTGGTGAAGCAAGTTAAGGATAGCACCAAATACAGCAGTTTCGTGTAGACTTAGAAGACTATAAAAACTTGTGTAATTCACTCCTCTGATTTCAGAGCAAACTATCCATATCATAAAAAAAGAATTGATTCTACTTTTCATGGTCTATTGAAGGGAAGGAAATTGCAGAGTCACCTATAGCTATAGCTTTTACCAAATCCTCGACGATCACGGTTTTCTCTTTTGGCTACCATGGAGTTGGTTTATGTAAGCAGAGGTATCTTGAGTTCAAGAAGTTCAAGGCATGAGAATGGGTTTGGGACTTTGGCCTTACCCTGTCCTCATCACCTTTTCCTTGGATTGGTGCAATAACCTCTTAACTTTGTTTCTCTCCCTCTAAACTCTTTTCACTCCATTCCATACTTACTGCCAAGAAATTAATTTTTTCTCAGGGACAAATCTGACCATATAACTTGAAAAAAACTTGACCTACACTAAAATGCAGATACCATGACATGGCATATGAAGTTCTTCAGCATCTTATTCCTGCACTATGCTTTTCATTGGTCATCACTCTCTCCCATCATGCATTTCAGGCTGTTTCCTGGATAATGCTGTCAGCCTTTTTGCCTTCACTCTTTTATATATATATATGTCTTTTTTTTTTTTAATAAATAGACTTTATTTTTTAGGGCAGTTTTAGGTTTATGAAAAAATTAGGTGAAAACTACAGAGAGTTTCCATATGCTGCCCTGACTCCTCCCCCTCCTGTCCCCTATGCTTAACATCTTACATCAGTGTGGTACATTTGTTATAATTGATGAGCCAGGATTCAATAGGGCTCATTCTTTATATTGTACATTCTGTGGGTTTGGACAAATGTATAAGACGTGTATCCACTATTACAGCATCACACAGTAGTTTCACGGCCCCCAAATCCCCCTGTGCTCCTCTTATTCATTCCTCTCTCCCTCTCCCCAAGTCCCTGCAACCACTGATCTTTTTTTTTTTTTTAAAGATTTTATTCATTTGACACAGAGAGAGAGAGAGAGAGATCACAAGTAGGCAGAGAGGCAGGCAGAGAGAGAGGGGGGAGCAGGCTCCCTGCTAGGCAGAGAGCCCGATGCGGGGCTCGATCCCAGGACCCTGAGATCATAACCTGAACCCACGGCAGAGGCTTTAACGAGCCACCCAGGCGCCCCAACAGTGATCTTTTAAATGTTTCTAAGTTATGTCATTTCCAGCACGTCATATAGTTGGAATCATGCAGTACATAGATTTTTCCAGATTGACTCCTTTCACTTAGCTAGGTGTATTTAAAATGCCTCCATGTCTTTTCGTGGCTCGATTGTTATAACTTTTCAACCCTGAATACTATTTCATTGTCTAGATTTACCGCAGTTTGTTTATCTGTCTATTCAATGAAGGACATCCTGATTGCTTCCAGGTTGTGGCAGTTACGAATAAAGCAACTGCAGATATCCATGTGCAGGTTTTGGTGTGAACATACATGCTCATATCAGTCAAATTAATACCAAGGAACATGACTGATGGATTACATAATTATGTAACTTTATAAACAATTCCCAAAGTGTCTTCCAAAGTGATTGTATCATTTCCCACTCCCATTAGCAGCAGTGAATGGGAATTCTTGCTGCTCCACATCCTTTCCAGCATTTGGTGTTGTCAGTGTTTGGATTTTGGTCATTCTGATAGGTATATGGTGGTATTTCATGATTGATTTAATTTGGATTCTCTAATGACATATAACATTGAGCATCTTTTCACATCCTTATTTTTCACATGTATCTTCTGTGGTGAGGTATCTGTTTATATTTTTGCCCCCTTTTAAAGAGATTTTATTAGTTTATTTGACAGAAAGAGAGAGTGAGCGGGCACAGCAGGCAGAGCGGGCAGGCAGAGGGAGAGGGAAAAGTGGGGACTCCCCACTGAACGGACTGCCCAGAGGTAGACTTGATCCCAGGACCCTGGGATCATGACCTGAGCTAAAGGCAGATGTTTAACCGATTGAGCCACCCAGGCACCTCCTATTTTTGCCCATTTTTCAACTGAGTTGTTTGTTTTCCCGCTGTTAAGTGTTAAGAGTTCTTTTTATATTTTGGATA
This sequence comes from Procyon lotor, assembly GCA_028646535.1. NCBI lineage: Eukaryota > Metazoa > Chordata > Mammalia > Carnivora > Procyonidae > Procyon > Procyon lotor. The sequence continues at coordinate 54,577,902 of CM053604.1, read as the reverse complement.
CTAGTCCTTTATTAGATATGTGCTTTGCAAATGCTTTCTCCCAGTCTATGGCTTGTTGCATTCTCTCAATGGCGTCTTTGCAGAGCAGATGTTTTAAATGTTAATGAAGTCCACCTTATCAACTTTTTCCCTTTCATGGATTATGCTTTTGGTGTTTTATTTAAAAACGTCATCAACAAACCCAAGATCACGTAGAATTTTGCCTCTATTGCCTTACTAGCAATTTTATAGTTTTGTGTTTTATGTTTAGGTCTTTGATACATTAAAGGATACTTTTTGTGAAAGATATAAGATCTGTGTCTAGATTAATGATTAATGAGTGTGTGTGTGTGTGTCCAGTTTGTTAAAAAACTATCCTTTCCGCATTGAACTGTTTTGTTCCTTTGTCAAAAGCCAGTTAACTATATTTGTGTGAGTCTATTTCTGAGCTCTATTATGTACCATTGATCTATTTGTCTCTTCTTTCACTAATACCGCTGTCTTGATTATTGCAGCTTTATAGTAAGTCTTTTTTTTATAGAGTAAGTCTTGAAGTCTGGTTGTTTCCCCACTGACTTGGTTCTCTTACAATATTGTGTTCGTTTAGTAGATGTTTTCTGATCAGTAAGTTTTTCTGCTAAGATGAGTTATTTTGTTGGGTAAATAATGGAAACAATAATAATAATTATGTTAAATAATGGTAACAGTAATAGTAATAATGTTTAATACGGCTTATCTCAGTTGACCCTCTAACAACTCTACATGATCTGTGTAGTGATTTTATCTGCCCGTGGCTCTGTCTATGGGTCTGTCCATCTCTTCTGTTATGGATGCTCAAGCCCCAAATCATGCCCGAGGGCAGATACATACTAAGTGAAAGTGCTCGGATTGAGACTCTGGCTGTCCCCTTAGCCAGCATTATACCATCTCCCATATTTACAGATGAATGTCTTTATGTCAGACTCCAGATCGGGAGAGAAAGACATAGATATTATGTAGATCAGAGCCAAGATTTTGGTTTCAAGCTAGTTTAGGGCTGGAGGAGAAACAGATGACAAAGCCTGACTCCTTCCACATCGGCTGCCAGGTGTTCATCCACCTGCAGGAGACTTCACCAGCAGCTTTACCTCTCCTGTGTCTTTTCTAGTTACTTCCTGTGTATGATGTGGTGACCAAATTAATGCAATAACAATTTAAAGTTGCATGTATTTTTCTTCTTTTCTTGCTCAATGCCACAACTCATTGTATTCCTCTTGCCGTTTCTGAAGACAGACGAATGCTGCCTTCACAATGAGCTTTTTTTTTTCTTTTTTTCTTTTTAAATTGTCTTCCCAGATAGTTAGGCAGGCCCTTTTGGTTGAAGGTTTACACTGCAAAATGTGAAAGCAGGTAGAGGCAGTGTGAGGGAATTACAAAGCCTGTGGAGTCCTTGCAGTCCTGGAACCTGAGCTGGGTCATTCATGTGGGGCTTCCCTTCTCAGGGAAGGTTGCCTGGGTTGTTCCAGAATCATTTCTGTTCTTAATGGAAGAGATAAGCCAGGTGGAGTAAGGTTCCCCTCACCCCAAGGAATAATTGGCATCTTTTGAGACCTCTTATCTAAAGACATCCACCACGCTAGACTTTGTCCCACCCAGCGATGATCTCTTCTGGGAGTTTCCTCCCACCAAGACACTCAGTGCCTATCTCCAGCCACAGTGTCAGAGCTACTTGGTGCCTGTTGTGTGTCAAACATTGTACAGGATACCTTATAAACATGATCTTCATAATAACCTTATGAGCTGGATATAATTATACCTGTTTCCTGGATTGGAAAACAGGATTCTAAGTCATTTATAGAAGGTCACACAGCTGGGAAAGGGCAGGTTCTCTTCCAAACCCTGGCTGGCCAGACTCCATTGCTCACCTTAAATTCTGAGCTTTGTCTCCAAGTTCATTTCTTATTACATCATATCTTGCCCTCTGATTCTAAGAATGACTCTAATAACCTATAGTTGCTAGATCGATGGAGCAACATCCTGTGTTTCTAGCAATATATTCTCCTTGTGGCTAGCAATACATTTTTGAGAAATAGCTTATCTATCTTAGTGACTAATATAGGAAACAGAGTGAGTCTAATTAGGTTTTGTGAAGCCAGGCACTTGAAGCCTTGACTTGAGGGACAACAAAATTTAAATGAGTGAACTAAGAAATCAGACTCAGTATTGAGCCATTCAGTAACTTACTTACATGTCTTAAATTAGTTACTTGAAAGATGAGTTAATTTCACCCCTCTTTAGAATTCTAAATGGCTTGCAAGATTTACACAGCTTCTAAGGCGTCTGCATTAAAACCAGAGAAGAGTTGGTGTTTGGGGAGAATTTAACACCTGTCTCATTGTGTTTCAAGTGTGTAAAATTATTGGATTGGAACAGGATATTTTGAATACCATACATAGAGCAAAAATGATTCTAAGCCTTTCGTATTTAGGATATTGGAACTGTTTTCTCTGTCCAGTTTGATTCTAAATTCATGGAGTTATGCCCCTGATATAGTATAGGACAATGAGTTAGGTCTTAGCAGACACTTGTTCTATGAATAAGGAATAAGTTGGTCTAATGTTACATTTAAAAGTTTTTATGCTCACTTTTCTTTATAAGGCAATCCCTTTTTCTCCAACCATGCCCCTTCTTCCAGCTTGCCTTGGTTGGGAATGCTTGTCCATGGACCTAAAAAGCGTGTCTAGGAAATGGGTCACTGCTGGATGTTAAAAACTTGTGTACGCATTAATTTAAGACACATCTGGGAGCCTCCATCTCATGCTTGCCATGCAGAATCACATTCAAGTTTATTCCTAGGTCCCAGTCTAATGTCTTCTGAATTGCTTATGTGGATACAAGGGTGTCCAGGGCCGCTTCTTTGAATTCTAGTCTCCCAACCTTTTTATATATTCTTAATATACAAGAATAGTAAATGCTGCCAAGTCAAGAGAAACTTAAAGGTTAAACCTGCCACATCTCTGCAACATAGCAAAACAGTTCTCTGGAGGCTAATGCTTATTAATGACTACTTTGAACCTGAATTCTACAAAGAATATCTGGGTATTGTAAGATTACTTCTATAAGTACATTTACTTTCTGTTTGTGCCATCCATCTTAGGTGATGTGCATGGCTATTTGGTTGCATCTGCTTGAGACTTAGAGACTGTTTTACATCTTACCATCTATGCCTTTATTGCTGTAGAGGTCATGATTATTCTAGAGGAGCTAGTGAAATCAGTCTGAGCATTTCATTTCGCCTTGAGTTTGATATTTGGAGGGAGAGAGGGGCAAGAATGTGTGGCTTATGTAACTACCAAGTGTCATCTAGCTCTTCGGGTATTATATAATGAGAGATAGTTTAAACTTAGTTTACAAGTGTTCTTGAGTTCTTGAGTTATGGCAGTCAAAAAGTACACACCCGGAAGTTTGAAGTTTAAATTGGTAGCCTAAAAAGACTTAAGACTTATGGGAATTAATCAAAGCAGTATTTTCCCATACTCACCTTTTCAAGTTCTCCTTATTGGTTTTGTTCGTGTGTGCTTATTATTTGCAGGTGATTTTTAAAAAATTTTCATTGAATTGATTCAGTAAGCCCGATACCTAATTTATCTTCCATTTAAGCAATAATAGCAACAAAATCACAACTTTGTGGGGCCAATTATTTGTATTTATAAGGAATGTCAAAATAAACACATAGCTTTGAACAACAACAAAAATTCAGAAAGAATTAAAACCACCCTGATAATTTATGTATGGCAGCCCAAGTTCTGCTGGATTAGGGACCCACTTTGGGGCCTACATCAAACATATTCTTCAGCAGGTAGATTTTTTTTTTTTTAAGATTTTATTTATTTATTTGTCAGAGAGAGAGAGATCATAAGTAGTCAAAGAGGCAGGCAGAGAGAGAGGGAGAAGCAGGCTCCCTGCTGAGCAGAGAGCCCGATGTGGGGCTTCATTCCCAGGACCCTGAGGTCATGACCTGAGCGGAAGGCAGAGGCCATAACCCATTGAGCTACCCAGGCGCTCCTGAGAATATTCTTAATAGGAAAAGAGTGGAGCCTTGCACCATACATCATCACTTTCAGACAAACCTTCGCTTTAGGATATTAAATAAAGTAAAGACTCCTTATTCCTCTGTTTTACTTCCTAGGAACTGCCCCTCAGAACTTTTTAACTGTGAGCACTATGAGAAATACAAAACATAGTAGGTACACACAGCAGGAGGAAAGTGTTAATAAGGCAATAGCAACGCTCAGTCTCATCCGGAGGAGGAATCCAGACTTGCTGTTTTCTAAATCAGGGAATAGTTTCTTGCTGTAGCTGCACAGGGAACTGGGAGAGTGGTGACATGTCCGAGCCTCTGCTTCTGAAGCTGCTCCTTCGTGTGGCATCTTGGCCACGCTGACAACCAGATCGAACTTTTGGTGTGAGGCTTTTGACAGCTGTCCAGGGAGAATGAGCAGAGAGAACGGCAGGTAACTCGGGCCACTTGTGCAAAATGCTTAGGTGTGACACCTGTGCCATCATCAAAGGGACAAGGGGCAGTGAAACCAAGTGCCAACTCATGGAGAGATAAAGGATATCAGTCGATAACTTTCCCTCTGGAAGCAGGGGGAATTTATTGCTTTTAGTGATGACCCGCTGTGTTTCTATTTATGAAACAGATCGGAATGAGGAGGGCTGGGGGCCATGAGGTGGTGAAGCTCGGTTAGGTAACTCCCGATTCTCTGCCTTCTCTTAGGTCCTTGGGCAAAATGGGAAATGGTTCGGTGAAACCCAAGCATTCCAAGCATCCGGATGGCCACTCCGGGAATCTCAGCGCGCATGCGCTGCGGAGCAAGGTGACGGAGCTGGAGCGCGAGCTGAGGAGGAAGGAGGCCGAGATCCAGGAGCGGGAATACCACCTGAAGGAGCTGCGGGAACAGCTGTCCAAGCAGACCGTGGCCATTGCTGAGCTCACGGAGGAGCTCCAGAACAAGTGCATCCAGCTCAACAAGCTCCAGGATGTGGTGCACCTGCAGGGGGGAAGCCCGCCGCAGGCCTCGCCGGAGAAAGCGCCTCTTGAGGTCCACCGCAAGGCCTCGGGATTGGTCTCCCTCCACAGCAGGAGGGGCGCAAAGGCTGGGGTGTCTGCGGAGCCAACGAGCCGAACCTATGACCTCAACAAACCCCCGGAATTTTCTTTCGAGAAAGCAAGAGTCAGAAAGGACTCCAGGTAAGAAGTCGCCACACTCTCTGACTCCGAGAGCTTTTGCATTGCGCAAGGCTAGGGTGATATTTTTTTAGGCTGCTTCCGTGGAAAAGAGATCATAATCCTTTCAGATCTGGAGACAGAGGGACTTCTAGAGTGAGTTGGTTCTGGGAAAGGGGCTCCCTCGAAGCAGAACTTTTCTTTAAATCAGGAAGTGCGCTTAACCGGACTTTATATGTATAACCGAGGAGTAGGAAGTCTGCCCTTCTGTGTGTCTATAGGAGTAGACTTAAATGTGTACTCAGATCACGGTATATTATGAATATCTGGAGCAAAAACCTCTTGCTCGCACTTAGACGGCAAGCCTCATGAAAAAGGAGGAAGTTGGATCCTCCAAGGAGGACGAATTCATTCATTCATCCCATAGTGTAGGTTGAGCCCCAAGCCTGCCAGCCGCTTAGATGCTAAGTGAATATTAGTGAATAAACAGGCACAGAGCTTTTCTCGTGGGGAGAGGGACAGTCTACACAAAAACAGGTAGACACTGTGTAATTATTAATTGGGATAAATGATATGATGGGGACCAACATTATCGTGGTGGTGTTTGCAATTAGGGGGAGAGAAAGACAAGAGACAACAGAACTGGGATTGTCCTGGAGGCCTGGCTGAGGAGGTAACCTTGACCTGAGGCCTGAAGGAGGAAAAAAACCATGGATGAGGTGGAAAGGGCATTTCAGGCGGAGGGAACAATGAAAAGTTAGAATTAATTTTGAAAATAAAGATTTTTACAGGGAATTATAAAGGTTTATGATAGCATTCTTGTATGTGCCTGCATGTACACGTATGTGTGTACATTTCTTTTCTAACTGAACGTTGAGTTTCCCAACCTGGGAAGATTGACTAGAAACAACCCAAGTTAGAGTCTCTTTTCTGCATTATTTTTAAGTGAATGAATATTTATTAGTTGAAATTAGATCTTTCGCCTTGATAATGTGTTGGCTGAGCCTGGAACTCTCATGCAAAATGCAAGATTTGTGAATCCAAAACAAATTTTAACTTATTCATAAACACAAGTCATATAAATCAACATAAAACATCTGACTTAAACAAATAAATGATTAATTTTGACAACAGAATTACAGAGGGAGGTTTAATTCATCAATTTGTTGACAGTCACATAGTGCGTGATCAATAAATATTTGCTAAGGAAACAAGTCATGCTGGGTTATTAATCATAATACTCTGTGGCTGAAAGAAATCTGATTAATATTAGAGTTCAGAAGTGTTTGTTGTAAAAAAAAAAAGAGAGTTTGTTGTAAGGTAAGACTTTTATTATTAGTTGGTTTAGGAAAGTCTTATCTATTCCCTTTGCAAAACTAATATTTATTTTTAATGGTCTGGATTTGTGCTAGAAATCATCTAATCTTCTCTTTTGATATAACAGATATTTGTGTATATAGTAATACTACATATTATGTAGTATATTATTATATGTATGTAAGCACAGTATATTATTTACCCACAAAAAAAACCTTTCAAATGGGAACGTTCTTGTATATCTAAGAGAAGCATCAGAGAATTTAATAGCAATTCATCTTTTTTTTTATCTTTTTTTGACTCTGTCCCTACATATTCTACCAGATTTCTCTTGAGCAGTTGTATTCAGTTATTTTGTTGCAAAGACTTGTCCATCTTGAGGCAGAACACTGTTCTCTTGGTATTGGGGAACTGAACCATTCAAGATAAACATATCCCTTTGTATAAAATTTCTTTCTTTGTGTTTCTTTATTAACTCTTATAATCAGGGAAAGAAAATCAGTGGTTAGGTACAGTCAATTTCTGGGCCAAACCACCTGTCTCTAGTGAGTGGGACACAGGAGGGAGGATATTAGAGCTCTTGAATAACAACTAAAAATGACTCCCCTCCTCATAAAGGCAATCCATGGGTACAGTCCTTCATCATGAGGCCATGATGAAGGAATAAGCTAATTTTTTTTTTTAATGAATAAGTCCTGAAGAGACCAAACTAGATCATTCCTGTCCTAATATTCCCTCATATACTTTCATAAAGCCTTGTGGTTCTAAATTGAAAAAATTAATTAGAATTTGGGGACCATTCTTTTTTCATTGATTGGTTTGTGCCTCAGGTTCTCTTGCAGAAGTTTTTGCCTCAATTTTTTTCTTGCAATCTCCCTTGCAGATGTCTTTCTTCTTAAGTTTGGAATAACTGGCTAAATATAGATAGCTAACATCATCAAGTCAGAGATTTTAAATTTTCCAGTTTTTTAAAAAGTAGTCAGCATTACAAATCAGTTTCTAGTTTCAAGTTTTTTTTTTTTTTAAAGATTTTATTTATTTGACAGAGAGAGAGATCACAAGTACGCAGAGGCAGGCAGAGAGAGAGGGGGAAGCAGGCTCCCCGGTGAGCAGAGAGCCTGATGTGGGGCTCGATCCCAGGACCCTGAGACCATGACCTGAGCTGAAAGCAGAGGCTTTATCCCACTGAGCCACCCAGGTGCCCCAAATAGTTCTAGTTTTAAAGAAAAGGCCCAAGTAAACTTTGGATATTATTATATATCTTTTATACAGTCTACCAAAAATCTTGCAAGAAACAATTTTCTAGAAGTTAGAGCACTAGAAAAGACGAGAGCATCTTTAATTGATAAAAGGATGGAGTATAGCACTCACTGGTTTAGCTACTTTTCCAAGCAATTACCGTAGATATTAGAGAATTTAAGGGATCTGTCAACATGATTCCTTCATTTTGAGGTTCTCATGATGTATTTGTTGAACTTTATTTATAAAGTTTTTTGGTACTGGACTTAACGGTGAGCCAGAGAAAGTGAGGGGAGATTCTCAGCCCTCTTGAAATCATCAGCATTAGGCATATATGACGTATTAACAGAAACCATAATAACATTAGAGGAATGATAGGTTTGGAATTTGAAGATTCGAATTCAGTAATTCATGAGAAACTATAAAACCCATCTGCAGTACTCTGTGAGCTTGCTGGGGCCCCGTGCTCAAAGGTATTGTAAATGGCAAGTGAACATCATCAACTGCCAGACAGCTCACTCATGCCAGCTTTGTTGTCTTGTACCCATCAAGTGTTCCTGCAGGGTTTGAAGGGGTAGCTTAAACTGTACAGATGGACCTCCCTGGTTTATATGGAAGAACATATATACTCTTATGGCGTTGCGAAACTGTTAATTCAGTGCTGTTCAACAGCACTTTCTGCAGTGATGGACATGGTCTATAACGTGTGTTGTTCAGTGTGATAACCAATGGCAAAATGGGACTGTGAGTGCCTGAAATACGGCTAGTGCCATGGAGGAAAGGAATATTTATTTTAATTAGCCTTATTTTATTTTTATTTTTATTTATTTTTTTTATTTTTATTTTTTTTTTTTTTTAAAGATTTTATTTATTTGACAGAGAGAAACACAGTGAGAGAGGGAACACAAGCAGAGGGAATGGTAGCGGGAGAAGCAGGCTTCCCGCCGAGCAGGGAGCCCGATGCGGGGCTCGATCCCAGGACCCTGGGATCATGACCTGAGCCGAAGGCAGCCGCTTAACGACTGAGCCACCCAGGTGCCCCAGCCTTATTTTATTTTTAAAAGAGATTTTATTTATTTATTTGACAGAGAGAGATAGCAAGAGCAGTGACACAAGCAGGAGGAGTAGGAGAGGGAGAAGCAGGCTTCCTGCCGAGCAGGGATCCTGATGCAGGGGCTCCATCCCAGGACCCTGGCATCATGACTTGAACTGAAGGCAGACGCTTAATGACAGAGCCGGACAGGCGCCCCTATTTTAATTAACTTTAAAATTAAATAGCCACATGTCTAGTGGTGACTGTATTGGATATTGCAGTTCTAGATTATGTTATGCTTTATGCTTTAACTGAAGTAGAGTTGACACACAACTAGTTTTAGGTGTACAACATAGTGATTTGACAACTCTATAAGTAATGCCATGCTCGTCCGAAGTGTGTCTTCCACCTGTTGGCTCTATAGGACTATTACAATACCAGTGACCACATCCCTATGCTGTGCCTTTCATCCCTGTGACTTATTGTTTCCGGAACTGGAAGCCTGTACATCCCACTCCCCTTCATCCAGCCCCAATCCTCTTTTTTGGAAACTACCAGTTTGTTCTTTGTATTTATGGGTCTGTTTCTGTTGGTTTGTTCTGCTTTGTTTTTAGAGTCTGCATATAAGTGAAATTATGTGGTATTTGTCTTTCTTTGTTAACTTATTTTACTTAGCACGATACCCTTTAGTTCCATCCATGTTGTCACAAATGACACAATTTCATTCTTTTTATGTTTGAGTAATATTCCACTGCATACATATGTACTACATCTTCTTTATCCATTCATCTGTTGATGGATAGTTAGGTTGCTTCCATATAATGGCTATTGTAAATAATGCCACGATAAACATAGAGGTGTACATATCTTTTCAAATTAGTGTTTTCATTTTCTTTGGGTAAATACCCAGTAGTGCAATTACTGGATAGTATGGTATTTCTATTTTAATGATTGGAGGAACCTCCATACTGTTTTCCATAATGGTTGTACCAACTTACATTCCCACCAGCAGTGCATGAGGGTTCCCTTTTCTTTGCATCCTGGCCAACATTTGCCATTCCCCGTCTTTTTGATACTAGCCATTCTGATAGGTGTGAGGTATGATATTTCATTGTGGCTTTGATTTGCATTTCTCTGATGATTAGTGATTTTGAACATCTTTTCCTGCGTCTGTTGGTCATTTGCAAGTTTTTGGAAATTGATACATGTTTTTGACAGGAACTGCTATTTCCTGAGTTGGGAATTATGACCTAGAGATGCTTGGCAAACCTATGTAGACAATATAGGACTTGTATTTGGTTCTAGGACGAAGCCACAGTAAATGAGAATGTCCTTGTCAGACCGAGGTGGGCACAATATGGGATTACTCTTAAATGGCACTGAAGCTGCAGTTTATCATAGCCTTTTGTAGTGACTTGGCTTTGTATCTACTGACCATTTTTGATCTTCAGAGGCATACAACTATGTGGGCACATAGCCCATTTCTATTACAGGTACTTAGCCTTACTGAAGTATCATAAATCATGATGAGTCAGAGCACTACAGTGTATCAAGCGCTGTGATTTCTGATTTAAATTTATCGTGGCAAACAGCCGAGGATTTAGAGCTAAAAGAACCTTTACTGGAGAAGGAAGGAAACAGGTGCAAGGGAGTTGCAGAATATGTCATGGTAAGCAGCAGAGCTAAGTTTAGGATCCAAGATTCTTGACCTTGAAACCAGTTCTTTTCCTCTACAATCTTGATTTTCTTAGAACTCCCCACAAAAACCAAAGTCCTCAAGTCAGACAGTGTGGGCACCAGTCTACTTTATTTTGACATGCTTTATTGATTGGTAGGAAGAACACTGGTGCTTCCTGGCTTCTTCCAGAGTTGAGCAGAGCTTCCCCACTATGTCAGTGTTTGCCAAGTGCTGGATCCTCAGAGCTCAGGCCTGTGTGATACATGGAATGGGTTAGATCTGCCTCATAGCACAGACTGTGATATCTACGGAGGGGCACAAATGGGGTCCCAAATGAGTAGAGTGCTTCACAGGGCTGAGAACTGAGTATCAGTGGCAGAGGAGGGCAAGGAAGAGTTCAGATAGCATTTCTGGTCATGTCTGACCTGCCTTGAGCACCAAGACAACCATGGATTCAGAGGTCAGACATTTCACTGAAATTAAATTCTCTGTTTATGTAGATATTGTTTAGCAAACTTCAGCATTGGCAGAGCAAAATTACAAGCTCACGCTGAATGTCTGGTGGAACACAGGCAAATTAATCAGAGACATCTGGCAAGTTGCTAGTATGACTGCCTTTCGCTAAGAATGCAGAAACTATCATTTGAAACTATTGTTCTTCCCTGAAAAGGAAGGATAAAACAAAGACATTCATCTGACTTCAGATGTTGACTCTAGTTTTAGGAAGGACAATTAGTTTCATTTGTCACTCCCACCCCAGGAGCAGAATAGGTAAAAGTGGAAAATGTTCGTGAGTCATCCATGTAAATAAGATCTACATCAAGGGATCGGGAAAGAGTATGGTTGTTTTCCTTTGTGTTTCCTTTCTAAAGCAGGGCCGAGCATTCGAATGTGCATTACAGAAATGTGGCTTCCTTATTGGCCAGAAGTGTTTGTACGGAATAACCAGTAGTAGTTATTATTATTATTATTAGCCTTTATATAGCCTTTACATAGCACTAATTATGTGCTGGGCACTATTCTGAATGCTTCACAAATACCTAATTGTTTAATTCTCACAGCAAATCTATAGTATTATTTTCACCCCCATTCTATAGATGAGGAAACCAAGGCATGCAAAATTAAGTAACTTGCCCAAGATTACACAGTTCTTAATATCAGAACCAGGATTCAACAGCAGACACTCTGCTATCTCAAATCTGTTTTAACAATGCCTATATACCACTTTTCCAAGATGAAAATTACATTTTGGTCAGGAAGCCTTGTAAAAAATTAAATATATAATTAGAAATGGATGCTTTTCTAGTGCTTTGGTTTTGTATGATTACAAACAAGCCCCAACTATTATTTCTCCCTGAAAATTATGCTTCCAGAAAGTGCTTCCTCTCTATCAGCTTGCAGTAGAGGAATATTTGCTGGGATGGGAAGGAAATAAACTTTTTTTTTTACTTCCATGAAATCATGACTTAGATGTTGCTGCTTGAGAAATTCTATATTTAGATTTCACTTAATAGATTATTAAAGATTTGAAGGAGTATATGTACAGACTTTTAATAATCAGTTGGATAGTTGAAAAATTTGTATTATAATTGCCTTCACTTGAGTCTTCCAAAAAACATAAAACGAAACTCCCTATGTAAGGAAAGAAAGAAGAGAAAGTCCCCTCGTGAGATGATAATTGCCAGAAGCTATGGGTGAAGGCAGCTGGGTGATGTGTCTGGTGTAAGTGGTCAGAATGTTTGAGAACAGCGGTTATGTTTTCCAGCAATGGTGTGCATTGAGACACCCCGATCAGACCCAGCTACACAAGGATGAATGAGAAAACCTTTACCGGTTAACTGCTGGATGTCTGTTATTTTCTCATGGAGACAGGAGACTTGCCTGATGAGGTGGGAGTTGCTTTTCCATGGCACCAGAGAAAGAGCAATGAAAGCTCAGAGTAGTTCAACAATTTTCTGAATTTGCTCAAGGTCATGGTATTGGTAGTTAGTTCCCTGAACCAGGATTCACATCTGTGTCTGCCTGATGCCAAGTGCGAGTTCTCCACCACAGTGTATGTGGGTAGCCCCTATTGGAGGCTCAGCCTGCAGTGTGGATGGCTCCCCTTGGAGGTGTGCGTGGAGGGGAGGAGTAGAAAGGGTGCTGCTGCTTAAAAAAAAAAAAAAAGGAGGGGGAGAGGTAAGGAGCACAGACAAGTTGAGGAACCTGCCTGGAATTAGGTGGTGGCTACCTGGACGTCTTGGTGACCTTGAAGAGGTTTAGGCAGACTTTCTGATTCCTGGCCCCAGTTCCTCTCACTTCCGGCCAGCCTCTGACTTGTCTTCTTTCTCCCCAGGAGTGGAAGGCCCTGGGCTCTCCCTCCCTGTGCACCCCCACCCGGGTCCTCCCTCAGCTTCTCAGATGGTCTTCTGCTTGGTTTATTGCCGCCCTTTGCTCCTTCTCATTTTATCCTCAAATCTTCCGGTCAGCCAGTTGCCAGGTGTTAGGGAAAATGTTTCATTAAGCCTCTGAAAACACTCGGCACCTGAGGCCTTACTGCTGTGAACAGTCCAGAGTCCAGGTGCTAGCAGGTGGACATGCCCAGCTGCCTGGGAGTGGCGCCTACGCTGGTGATCTCCGCGCATGAAAGTCCCAGCTTGCGCCATGCTGTTCTTTGACTCCACGGAAGCCGGTAGCCTTGGCTAGCGGCTGGGTGAATGGCTTCAGGTCAATGGCTTCAACTCAACAACTAGTTGTGGAATATTGAATTTCATACTCAGCCAAGCTCATTCTTTAATTTCATTTTTGTCTTCTTTTGCTTCCCTTTGTGTATGTCTGTCTCCTCTCTCCCATCTCTATCATGTGTACTTTTCTTTGGTTCCCTCCTCATTTTCCTTCATTCTCAGTCAGTGGCCACCAGAACCAATTTCAAGTACCTATTATAGGCCAGGAACACTGCAGTGTGACTTAGGTTAGAATGATCTCATTTAGTTTCACGGTCATCCTGCCGGCTAAGTATTATTGTCTGAGGCCCAGCAGGCAGAAGTAACTAGCGGGGGGTCACCATGTGCAGTGCCTTGAGCTCTGTGACCTCCCCTGGATGTCAAGACAGCTGCCACTTAATCGGAGCCACTCTGAAACCTATACTTATTTTATGGTACTTGCTGTGATACTAATTCTACAATATTTATCACAGTTTGTGGATCTGCTGGACTGCAAATAGGTTCCTTCAGATGAATTGAGCAGTGCTGGCTTTGAACCACCGTCCTGGAGGCCTGAGCAGGAGCCTTCAGCTCCCCTCACTTACATCTTCTAAGTGTCGTCTTCTGAAATGGGCTACTCTGTTCTGACCCAGTTATTTCTTACAGACATTGCGTGTCTTTCTGGACACTGCCCATTTTCTTGTTAGAGTCACAGGAAAGAGTATAATAGAAACAGTATAGTCCAAAAAACAGTGACCTTTTCACTATGCTCAAGGGAAGCATCACCACTGACCTTTGCCTCCCAATAAGCAGCACAGTCTGCTTCTAGGGAAGCCTCCCTTTCCCTCTGAAAGCCTGAGTAGCTCTGCTTCTGTCCCCTGACTTTTTCTAGGGTTTAAACTGCAATGGAATTCTCAAGAAAGGGAACATATCTGAAGCCAAGGATAAAGTTTTTTGGTTTTTAGATTCTTTTTTTTTTTTTTCTTTAATTTAGTTGACAGAGAGAGTGCAAGTAAGCAGAGAGGCAGGCAGAGGGACAGGGAGAAGCAGACACCCCACCGAGCAGGGAGCCTGATGTGGGACTTGATCCCAGTATGTTCGGATCATGACCTGAGCTGAAGGCAGACCTTAACCGACTGAGCCACCCAGGCACCCCTCAGTTTTTCTCACCCCTCACTCTTTCTTCTGGAAAGAGTTTGGTCTGTGAAAGATATGTTTCTTTTATTTATTCTTTGATTAAAACTGTTTTCTTTTTTTAAAGTCTCATTTCAAAATAATTTGTCTCCTCCTCTCCTAGTTGGCTCTCCTTCAAATTACTTGCTAGTCGTAGGTATTTTAGTGTGGTCTTGTTTGACAGGTTTTTGTAAGGTTTTGTTTTGTTCTGTTTGAGATACATAGCCAGGAATGACCAGAGGGTATCTTGTATATAATTCAGACTAAAATGTGAGCAATCAGGAACTCTCAATGTCCATTTGCTCCTTCCAGGAATATATGTTTATCATGTCCAATTAATTTTAACTGGTAAATTTCAAGCTGCAGTTTTGATCATCTTTTTGGGATTTATAGATCAAGTTCTGGGAAATATGAAGGAAAGAAAGATCTGTGGCTTCCAATCCCTTCTTTCCAGATCACATGAGGAAGAGGGATGTAAAAGGTGTACACGATCTTACCTGAAATTTCTTGGAAATAGAAACTCAGGGAAATCCAGATGTATTAGTTTCTCTTGCTAACTGATAAGCCACCACAAACCTATAGCAGCTTAGAACAGCATGTATTTGTTATCTCAGAGTTTCTGGGGGTCAGGAGTTTAGGCACAACAATTAGGTCATCTGCTCAGGGTTTCACAAGACTGTAGTCAAAGAGTCAGCTGGCTGTGTCCCTTCCTCGGGCTTTCTAGTGGAAGAAGGTCTCCTCCAAGCTCAGGTGATTGTTGGCAGAATTCAGTTGCTTGTGGTTGTAAGACTGAGGTCCCCATTTTCTTGCTGGCTGTCAGCAGAGTAGCTCTCAGCTCCTAGTGGCTGCCTGGAGTTCCTAGCCATATTCTTGCTCCCAGACCCATTCACAACATGGCAGCTTACTTCTACAAGGCCAGTTGGAGAATCTCTTTAGAGTTGATTAAGATGAAATCTTATATTACACGCATGGGGTGACTGCCCCTTTGGTGTTGCCGTATTCTGTTGGCAAGGAGCAAATCACAGGTTCTCTCTCTCTCAAGGGCTGGGAATTATACAAGAGTTTGACACAAGGGACTGGAGATCATGGAGCCATATTAGAATTCTGCACACTACACCAGGCCCTTCTACTTTTCTGTTGTGAGATTCCCTGGCTAAGAATGTTGGCCATGCTGGAGATGTAAAGCCTTACATAAAAAGTCCAGAGGCTTGCACTTGTGTGTCCATAGCGGCAGCATGTTGTGAGGTATTTATCGTGACCCAAATGTGGAAACAACTCAAATGTCCACTGATGATGGGATCAATGGGTAAACAAAATACAGTATATACATATAGTGAGATATTATTCAGCCTTAAGAAAGGAAGGAAATTCCTTCCTTTTTCATGCCACATGAACAAACCGTGAGGACATCATGCCAAGTGAATAAGTCAGACCCAAACGGACAAGTATTATATTAATCCACTTATATGTCATGCCTAACCAAACTTGTAAAGACATAAAGCAGAATTGGAGGTTGCCAGAGGCTGGGAAGAGCAGAGAATGGGAGTTATTGTTTAATAGGTAGAGGTTTGGTTTGGGAAGATGAAAAAGGTTCTGCAGGTGAATGGTGGTGATGGTTGGAAAAACAATGAGAATATACATGATGCCACTACACTATGCCCTTCAAAATGGTTACAATGTTATAGCTTGTAAATGTCATATTTTACCACAATTAAAAAAAAGAAATTCCAGATTCCTGGGGCTGATTTGACAGCATTGGCCCCAGTGTGCTAAGCCATGTTTTAGGTTCTAGAACAGGGAGAGAGGAGTAATGATTTTCTTATTTCTGTGTTTATTTGTAATATGATAGAGGAGAATAAGATATGGAAAACTCCTGCAACAGACATTAATTTATTATTGTTAGTTAATCAATCACTGTTAATTACTTGATAGTAATCGATTGATTGCTCCGCGAGTTTTCAGTGGAGGCTTGTTTCACTGGAGTGCAGTGGGAATGAAGAGGAAAAGGACAACTTCAAGCTCCCTTGCCTTTTCTTGTTTACAGCTATAATTCTTAACCTTAAGTGTGCATTGTAATCACCTGGGGAGTATTTAAAAATAGTGATCCTCAAGATTTAACTGCCACGGAGTCTTATTAAACTGGTTCGAGGTGAGCACCCAGGGCGTCAGGATTTATAAAATCTCCCCAGAGGATCGTAATGTTCAGTGATGATAGGGAGCCGGTATTTTGTTACAGGAACAGACTTCCCTACAGACTCCAGAAATGTTCAGTTTGACGATTTAAGAGCAATACTCATCACAGACTTTTAAGGGAACTATTTACCATTTCTACCTAATTACCATGCAGCAGAATGACGATTATGTGTATCATCGAGTGTGTCAGATTAACTTCCTTGTAAATGTTGGTTGTTTTCAACATTTCATTATTAAACTCTGTTCTTGGGTGCTCATGGGGATAGGATCATCTGCACACATTTAAGAGAGAGACAGAAGTCTTTGCCGTGAACATGAAGCAACAGTAAACATGATTAAATTACAACTGTATTTAATTACATGGGCAATAGGGTGAGAGAGCTGACAGGAGAAAGTCATGCTCATTTTCTGATTATTCATGGAATGATCTCATCATTCTCACGCTAGTTTCTCCAAATTATAAACTTGTGCATTTATTAGTTTTTTTTCGTGTTGGTTTTTTGCTCAAAAGATATTCGGGAGAAGGAAATAGATGCTTATTTCGCTTGACATCTGTGGCTTGCTTACCAAGTAACTGACATTTCTCATCTCCATTCTTGTCTCTGTACCCATAGTTTTTAAACCTGGGGAAAGAATTTGAACGTCCATTAGCATTCTTAATCTTGTTGAGTTCTTCCTGGGCTCCAGGTGCACTCATAGTTTTTAGGTGCTAAGAGGATGAAGAAAGCATGGCCACACAGTTGGAGATCACAGTCTTTTTGGGGGGAAACTAACATGTTTTGCAGTCTTGTGTGATTTGTATTCTAAGAGGTAGGTATATAGAGGAAGGAGGGAGTGTACTTTTACTTGGTGGGATCAGGGAAGGCTCCATGGAAAAGATGATCTTGAGCTGGGTTTTGAAGGGGGAATGGCTGGCAGAGAGACAAGGTGTCTGGCACATTTGGGGACTTGTAAGTAGCTCAGTGGCCCGTGGGTGCTGTGAGCACTGGGAGGCTGAACAGGCAGCGAGGCTGGGCTGTCAAAAGTTTTACCACCATTGGGAGGGGGTCTCCCTAAATAAAATCCAGGTAGGTCTTAAGTATAGTTTTTAGGGCTGTTTTGACTTAGAGGTTTTTAAGTTGCTGGTAACTTGCTGACTTATAAGAATAATAGCTACCCCTTAGGTAATATATTTTATGTGCAGGGTGCTGTTCTTAGAGGTTTATACTGGGAACTCATAAAATTGTCATAGAAATCCTATGACCTGTGGACCGTGTTTATTGTAATTTTACAGCTGAGAAAACTCGAGATTAAGTGACTTGCCCAGAGTTCCACAGCTCATAAGGGACAAAATTAGGAATCAAACCCTGTCATTGCAGCTCCTGATCTCATGCCCTTGACAAATATGCTTTATAGTATGCTTTCTATCTGTGTATTTAATTAAGCTACAAAATGCGATGCAAGTTGCATGGCCTCAATCTCTATGCTCACGAGAAATCCTTGAGAGATAAGAAAGCAGAAGCCACTGGCCCCTGCTTTGCACTCAGCCTTACGCAGGAAGGTTGCAGGATACATGCTGTTGCCCAACAAAAGCAAACATTGAGAGCACAGGCCTCTAAAATTCAGAACCAGAGAAAAAGGATGGAGGACCCTAACCTATCAAGAACTGTTGGTGGACTTTGACCAATTAAACTTCCCGAGGCAAATTAGAGGACAGAAATTTATTGCTTCCAAGAATGTTGATTGTGTAAGCGGAGGATGTAATAGATTATAGGAGGATCACTGATGCTCCTGCCGATGAGCATGAATTCAAGATCCAGCCCAGCGGGAGGAACTTTGAAGTAAGCTGAGTGTCTTGGCAGTACCTCTTTGTTCATCCCTGGTTTCTAGAACTTTTCCCATTCTACTCTCCACCCCCCCCAAAACATGCTGTTGCTACCCTCATTGCCAACTACTACTACTGTCATTCCTAAAGTATTTATTAGCACCTCATCTTATTAATGTGCATAATATTCCTATGACGTAGATATGATTCCTATGCTTTGTTTGCAGAAAAGTCTGAGATTCAGAAAGGTTCAATGACTTGTCCAAGGTGACACCGCTAGAAGGTGGCAGAGCTGATTTGAACCTAGGATTTTCTGACTCCAAACTCGTTTACACATTTTATTTTATTTTTTCAAATTAACTTTTCACTGAGGTACACAGATCATAAGGTGAACAAGCCCATGTGACCACCAAACAGACCAGATAATAGAACATTCCTTGTACCTCAGTCCCTCTTTCTCCCTTCTAATCTCTACCCATAATCTACCTCAAAGGTAGCCAGTGTCAGTGCTAGGATTATCACAGATTACTTTTTGCCTGTTTTTGAATTCTTTTTAAGATTTGATTTATTTATTTGAGAGAGCATGCACGAGTCGGGGGAGGGACAGAGGCAGAGGGAGAAGTAGACTCCCCACTGAGCAGGGAGCTCAATGTGGGGCTCGAACCCAGGACCCCAGATCATGACCGGAGTCCAAGGCAGATGTTTAAAACCTCAGTGTTTTTGAATTTTATCTTAATGGATTTATAGAGTATCTACTCTACATAAGTCTAGCTTGTTTATGTAGTGAGATTCACTTATGTTATTGTATGTGTCAGTAATTTATTATTAATTGATTAATAATAATGACTTATTAATTATCAATGCTATGTAGTATTTGTTGGATGTTTATACCACAGCTTGTCAATTCTACTATTGTTGGGCATTTGGTTGATTTTGGTATTTAGCAATTTCGAATAAGGCTGCCACGAACATTTTTGCATGTCTCCCTCTCCCTCTGTATATATTTATCTGTATCTGTATCTATCTATACATACACACTATGACATATGTATATGACATGATGGTTATATACCTAGGAGAGGAATTTCTGGGTAGTATATTTTATGTAAGCTCACATTTAATATAGATTGCCACGTAATTTTCCAAAGTAGTTGAACAAATATATACTCCCACCAGTAACCTATGAATATTAAGTTATTCTACATGCTCAGAGGCCTTTGGCATTGTCAATTTTTTTTTTTTCATTTTAGCTATTCTGGTGTGTACATTGTGATATCTGGTAATGGTTTTGGTTATCTTTTCCTTGATAATTAACAGGGTGAGCTGTTTTAGAAATATGTATTTTCCATTGATGTCTGTTTTTCCCTATAGCTCTGTAGTACAACTATTGTCCTAAATTCTCTACGTATGTGTAGGTGGATTTTTGAACTTTCTACTGTGTTCCAAAGGTCTTCTCATTCATTCTTGTGCCATGGGTATATTCTCTTAATTTTTTTGATGTCTGGTAATTCTTGACATCCATTACTTTAAGTCTCCCAACTGGTTATTGCTTTTCAATGTTGTGATGGCTATTCTTGGGCCTTTTTATGACCAAGAATTTTAGAATCAGCTTGTTAATTTTCATAAACTTTTTCAGAATATTGATTGAGATTTCATCAAACCTGATCAATCTGAGTAGCATTGATATCATTAAAAAATTTAGTCTTCCCATCCACGACTATGGTATGTATATGTTTCCATTTCTTTAATTTCTCTTAAAATTCTGTACTTTTCTCTGTAGAGGCCTTACACATTTTTGTTAGATATAATCCTGTATGGTTGCTGTTTTGTTATCTTTTTAAAATGATATAATTTTAAATTTTTCATTTTTAATTATTTGATGCTGGGATATAGAAATAAAATTGAATTTGGGGACCTTGTATCCAGTTGTTGAAATCACTTGTTAATTTTGGTAGTTCAGCTATACCTCCCTTTGAATCTTTCACTTACACAGTGTATCTTTAGAAAGAATGAATGGCAGGCTTATTTCTTCTTTTCCTACGTTTACATCTTTGATATTTTTTTTTACTCTTTTTTTTTCCCTCACCTTATTACATGGGGTCAGACTCTTGGCTCAGGGTCAAATTGAAATGTCTCATTTTTGATACCTAGAGGAAGGCTTTCAATATTTTACCATGTGATATACTGCCTTCTGTTTATGTTTTGTTCTAATAATCTTTTATCAGATTAATGAAATTCCAGTCCAGTCTATTCCTAATTTGCTAAGAGCTTTTTTAAAATTTAGAAATCATATACAGGTGTTTAATTTTATCAACTACTTTTTCTGCATCCAATAAGGTTTTACTATTTTAAAAATCTTTTATTCTTTTCATGTCATTAATCACATTAATTTTTCTTTCTTGTAATGTGAGTTTTGTTATCAGGCTATTCTCATACTTTAAAGTAAGTTGGGAGGAATTCTTCTTTTTTATTTTCTGAAAAAGATTATGTAAGATTAATGTTATTTTTTTCCTTAAGTGTTTGAAAAACTTAATGGTAGGATTTAGAATTCCTTTTGTGAAACCGTTTTTATTTTTTGTTCAATTTTTCTAATTGCTAAACACTTTTTTACTTCTTTTGTCATAATTTGGTTTATTGTATTTTTCTAGGAGGTTTTTCATTTCATCTAAATTTTCAAGAGTTGGTTATACTATATATATCCAGTCGTTTCTTTTTATATCTGTAATATCTATGGTGATACATCCTTTATTTTTAATATTGATAATTATTCTCTCTGTTTCCTTTTCTTGCCATGAATTCCTCAGTTTTATGTCTTTCTAAAGAAACTAGTTAGGGCTGTGTTGATTCTCTTCTTTGTACTTTTTTTTTCTATTTTACTATTTTCTGCTCTCATTTTATTGTTTATTTCCTTCTCTCTTTTTTGAGCTTGCTCTGCTTTTCTTTTTCTAGCACTTATTTGATTTTATCTTCTTCTTTCCTAATATATCTATTTAATACTGTAAATTTCCCTCTTAGCACGACTTATGTACATCTCACAAGTTTTGGTATGTCACATTTGTATCATTTATTTCAAAATACTATTTGATTTTCTTTATGATTTGTTCACTGATTGATGGGCAATTTAGAAGTGTATTGCTTGGGGCACCTGGGTGGCCAAGTTGGTTAAGTGTCTAACTCTTGATTTCAGCTCAGGTCATGATCAAGGGTTGTGAGATCAAGCTTTGTGTTCTGCTCCATGCTGAATGTGGAACATGCCTGAGATTCTCTCTCCCTCTTCCTCTGCTCCCCCCCCCCCCAGGTCTCTGCTCAAGCGTGCACTCTGTCTCTAAAAAAAGAATAAAATAAAAAATAAAAAAAGAAATATATTGCTCAAAAAATGTGTTGCTCAATTCTCAAACATTTGAGAATTTTTTGATTATTTTTTTGTTGTTGATTTCTAGCTTAATTCTACTGTTCAAAGAACATACTCTATTGTTGAGACATGCTTTATGGCTCACCGTGTCGTCAATATTCATGAAGGTTTTCGCATATTGAAGAGAGCGTGTATTCTGAATTTGTTGAATGCAATCATTAATTTTATTTTACTTTGTTTTATTTTTGGAGAGGGAAATGGAGAGGGGCAGAAGGAGAGGGAGAAAGAGAATCTAAAGCAGGCTCCATGCCCAGTGCAGAGATCATGACCTGAGCCAAAAGCAAGGGTGGACGCTTAACCAACTGAGCCACCCAAGGCCCCAAATGCAATCTTCTAAAATATCAATGATGCCAAGAAATTAAGTTTAATAGTCACTTATTTAAAACTATGTTCTAACTAATCTTTGTGTCTTGTTCTGTTAGTCATTTAAAGGAATCTATTAAAATCTCCCAAAACAATTGTGGATTAGTTTATTCTTTTATTTTTGTCAATTTTGTTTTTTGTATTGTGATGCTATCTAATTAATTGCATACACATTTAGAATACTTATATTTCCTGATCCTATCAATAAGAAATATCCATCTTTATTTCTAGAAACATGTTTTTCATTAAAGTCTAGTTTCCTATATCAAAAAACATTTTCTTTATAATTGGTGTTTATATATTGTAAATATTTCTTTCTACCTTCTTACTTCCAACCTTTCTTACTCTTATCTTTAAGGAATGCTTCTTCTAAGTAACACACATTTCATATTTTATTTTTATTTTTTCAATCTGACAGTCCTTTCTTTAAATTGCAGTATTTAGTATATGTAGCTTTAATGTAAATACAAATATTTGCATATTAACATAGTACTTTTTGTTTCTTATTTGTTACACTTCTTTAGTTTCTTTTTCTCTCCTTTCTTGACATTTTCTAGGATTGATTAAATGCATATTATTATTCCATTTTCTTTTCCATTGGCTTTCTAGTTAAACGTTATTTGGCTCATCTTAAAAGTGTTACCCTAAATTATAACATGCTTCCTTAGTTTATTATTTCAGTTGAGGAGTAAGTGAACTAATTCCTTGACTTACTTATTGGTCATTTGAGGTAATGTGTCTCTTCCGCAGCTACATCATAGATTTTCCCCTTTCTATTTGGTCTTTAGTAATTTGACTATGATGGTCCTGCATATGGTTTTCTTTGGATAAGATTATATGAAAGTCTGTGTCTGATACCTATAATATGTTGCTCTATTAGGTCTGTTTCTATTGCTTTTTTTTTTTTTTTTTTGCTCTTGGTCTTTACTCATTTGGTCTTTTCTCTTGGTATGCCCGATGTTATACCAGATACTCTTTAGGGAAAAGCCCTAGAGAAAATTTGAGTCTCAAGATTTTGTGAATATCCTAGAGAAAACACTTACCTTTGCTTATGGCAGGCAGTCAGGCTAGGAACAAATCATTTTAACTAAAATAGGAATTTGTCATTTTGAAGTTAGTGTTCAGTCTTTTCCAGAGCTAGCCTTTTTTGGGCTGGTGCTTACACATAGGTTGCAGCCCTATGGATGTCCTGTCTGAAATCCTGGGTATTTACCAGGATTCTTCCTTCACAGTGTGCCTTGAACATTAACTTTGGTCTTCCTAGTCCTTTAAGACTGCCAAAACTCTGCTCAGTGCTGGGTACAAATCAGCAAATGCCTTGAAGAGAAAAGCAGAGGTGAATGTCAAGCTCATACTCTCTTGTTTATCACGGCTTTTCAAGCTGTGGTTATGTTAATAGGTCTCCAGTGCTTTCAAACAGATTTGTAAATATATACTTTAGCTTTTGAAGTTGTATTGTGTGAGCAGGGAGAGTTGTTTTGGTAACAGGTGGTCTATCGTTGTAGAAGGAGTGGCAAAGTTCATACTCTTAGTCACTGCTGTATGCTGCCTCTAAGACAATTCAAGAGAAGACTCAGTCCTTCAGGAATTATAAGGGACACCTGCGTGACTCAGTTGGTTAAGCTGCTGCCTTCAGCTCGGGTCATGATCCCAGGGTCGAGTCCCACATTGGACTCCTCACTCAGTGGGGATCCTGCTTCTCTCTCTGCCTGCTTGTGCTTGCTCTCCTCCCCCTCTCTGTGTCAAATAAATAAATAAAATCTTTTTAAAGATTAAAAAAGAAGAATTTATAATCTAGTTTGGAGAAAAAGTCATGGAGAGAACCCTTTTCTAATAGTAGAATATTATAATATAATATTATAATAGGGTTATATACTCAATTAAGTTAAAAGGATTTGGGAACTCTGAGACCATGGACCATGCTTAGCTAATTTTTATGTCCTAAGTAAATGTTTGATAAAATTTGTTGAATTGAATAGACATGAATACAAAACTCTAGTAGAGGTTTAGAATAGACTTAAAGGATTGTGTGAGCTACAGCATCCGGGAAGGTTGACTAGGTCATGAAGGGAGACTGATAAGGTTTGAGACGATTAAGGAAAGAAGAAATTATGTTAGAGGAGAAAACAGGGACTAAGCCTAAAGATAAAGCTGACAGGCATATGAGGCCATGAGGATACCAGCCTATCTGAAGCAAAGGATTTATTTTTGATGGATGGAGTGGAGTCATGTGGTAGGAAATGGTGAATACCATATTGTGGGATGTTGCTTTTCTTCTATGGGCAAAAGGGTTTTCAGACTACTTCCATGGAATGTTCATAAAAGTTAAGCCAAAAGAAGAACTAAATAAAAAAGACATTGAGGTTTGGAAACATTGGTTTAAGAGACTCGTTTACTGGAAGATTTCTTTGAACTCTGAAAGTATGCATTGTGAATTTCCAAAATTGTTCAAACTCAGCACACTTTTGCTTATAAAGGAAGAGCACTTCTTGGAACATATTTCGGGAAATTAGGCTATGTGGGTATTGATGAAACATTGGCTGGAATGTTAGGAGAGCATGAAAGGCCCATGAAAGCTGGGGCTTTTTTGGCATTGTTCAAATGCTTGCTCTGAGAAGAACATGTAGCCAAAGTATTTTCTTAGTATATATTAGTTGAATGAATTATTGGCTTTAGCAGATGAGGGGAAAAATGAGATCAGGATGAAGTCAGTTTTTAGCAAGAATAATCTGATAATAAAGTATAGAATAGTCTACAGGGGAAGAGGCTAGAAGCTGAAATGCTGTTTAAGAAGAAGATATTCTTGGAACACTGAAACAAACAAACAAAAAGAAGCTATTAACATTGTCCAGACCTAAGTTTTTTTCTCAGACTATGGTGACATCCTTGAAAATGGAAACTGAATTGAATAACAGTTTTTTTTTTTTAAAGATTTTATTTATTTATTTGACAGAGAGAGAGATCACAATTAGGAAGAGAGGCAGGCAGAGAGAGGGGGAAGCAGGCTCCTTGCTGCAGAGAGCCCGATGTGAGGCTTGATCCCAGGACCCTGAGATCATGACCTGAGCCGAAGGCAGAGGCTTTAATCCACTGAGCCACCCAGGTGCCCCAACAGTGATTTTTTGTAAAGAGAAATGACAAGGTTTGGTGATAGGTTAGTTGCAGGAGGAAGTTAGTTCGTAGGATACTCTAAAGAGTTTGTGTGACTCTGATGATGGGGTCATTGGAGGGCAGAGGGAATTTCTTCATTCTGTTTTCTTCACATAGCCTAATGACCTGATGGGTAGGGTTATCAAGGAAGTATCCAATCCATGAAATTTTACTTTACGTTTGAGAACTTTCTGTGTAGAAAAATATGACAAGTTTTGAAACAGGAAAGCTAGTGATGGGAAAGAGTTTGAATGAAAGATACAGAAAAAAACCCCTATTTTTAGAAATCATACTGAGTTTGACTAAAAACAAATATGTTGTGCAAAGATTCTGACTTAGCCCACAAAGCCACTTTTCTGCCAGCTCAATAGTTCTATGATAGCTACATAAAAAGTATGTTAATTAAAACTTTTGAAATTTATGGTAATGAAGATTGGGTAATTATTTTGAGCTACTTCTTTTCCAAAAGAAAACAGAATGTTCAAGGACTATCAACAAGAGGGCCTTGGATTTGGGGAATGAATAGGTTGTAGATTGGAAATATATGTTCTGTCTAGTCTAGACATGCTGAGGGTCAAAACTTAGGTGAACCCAGCCTACCACCATCACCCTCTGTTTCCGATCAAACCTAGCAAGTCCCAAAGGGGCTGACTTCTTTAGCTCAGAAGAAGCAATAGATGTACAGTCTTCAGACTCACCGACTTAGATTGAAATCCTACGGGTATTAAGTTGCTTTTTACTTTTTAGTCTATTTATCCAGAGAGGGGAATAGTAATTGTCTTACAGGAAAATTAAATAAAATATAAAATAACTTCTACTATAGACACTATGCATGCAAGTATGCATGAATAAATGAATCCTGTGTGGTAGTCTCTTAAATAACCTTCTACCAACCAACCAGATTTTCTCTCCATCTAAAGAATCATGTATCCATTTCTACTACTAATATTAATATTATTTATGTTAACCTAGAGATCTTGAGAGATGCTACATTTGTGACGATGACAGCTAGGAGTGATAAAATGATGTAATGCCAATTACAGAAAACTTTTGAAAAATATTTTCAAAGGGTTTACATGTGAAGTATGGTATGGTGGTTATAAGGGTCAGTGTGGGTGGGGCCAGAAGGAAAATTTGTGTCTCCTGGAAAAGCGGTAAGTACCTAGGTGGTCATATTAGAAATCTCAATAAAGTAAATCTAAATAGCAAAACATAGTTTTTGTCAATGTAACTTAACATCTCTTTCCCATTATGCCAGTGAGAAGAAGCTCATTACAGACGCCCTTAATAAAAATCAATTTCTAAAGAGACTGGATCCTCAGCAGATCAAAGACATGGTGGAATGTATGTATGGGAGAAACTACCAGCAAGGGAGTTACATTATTAAGCAAGGAGAACCAGGAAACCATATCTTTGTGCTAGCAGGTGGGTTTCACAGGTTTTTCCAGTTATCACACAACAAATATTTTGCCTATTGTCTTATGATTTTTTGCAAACACCTATAAAAATGCAAAACCAGTTGCTCTGTTTATACAGAACATAACAGATTGGAGTTCATGAAATAGTAACATGGTTGTTCTAATCATACTGGTGATCTAATCATACTGGTGATTGTAATATTTACTGAATGCTTTTTATATGTCAGGCATCCTGTTGAGCACTTAATAGAGGGATCTCATGTCATCGTCTCACCAACTCTGTTAGGCAAGTACTGTTATCTCCATATCCCAAATGTGGACTCTGTCACAGAGAAGTTAAGTAACTTCGGAAAGGCCACAAAGCTCCTAAGTGGTGGAGGTAGAAGGCAAATGTAGGCAATCTGACTTGAGCCAATACTTTTAATCACAGTGCCACTTAACAACAGCTAAAATATCTAATGTAAAATATCGCTGCTTATGTTGATATTCTCAAGTTGTTGCAACAGGATAAGGAGAACAGTTACTTTTGTGGTTCTGTGAAATATTTTGGTTATATATGAATGACTTTAAAAGATAAATTAGGCACGTGTAAGCACATATGACTCAAATGGAATGCCTTAAGATTAACGCTGGTGTTTTAGAACCATTTAAATGGTTTTCTACATATATGCTTATAGGAACATGTTTATGTGCTAGGTAGATTTTAAAAATTAGATAGACAAAGGATTTCTTAAGTGCAGATCAAATGCATGCAAATGATATGGTACTCAAAAACTATCTTAGATACAGAAGCAAGACATGATCTGAACAGGGTATATGCTTACTGATACATCTTATCAAATTCTGAATCACCCACTTTTTGAGTTTTAGGGAGAAAGTTAACGTGGCTTACCCAGATGGAGTGGTAAACTGAGATTTGCTGTGACCTTTTATTTTCTACTGCTAGTTCCTGGCAATTTAAGAATGCTTTTATGATCCTTTCCCCCTCTTTCAGCTTTTCTCTTGGCCATTTCACTTCTACTTTAGCAACACCAGAAATTCTGACAAGAAAAGATAGATCATTAACTCAACAAATTTTTATGGAACCTGCTAGGAAAGGATGAGAAACTCATGTCAGCCCATCAGGTTCATTGTCAGTGACTCCGAAGAAAGGCTAGGGCAGAGACGGGTTAGAACAGAAACCAGCATCAATACAGTCATAGAAATCACGGCCAGAGCACACATGGCAATGAAAATTGGACAGGTTCTTATTTGAATTAATTATGGTGTTATCTAAGGACTGACTTGCCTGATGTAATTGATTGAGCAAATTAATTAAAAATCTCCCCTTTATAATATACGGCATGAATAGTTAATAATAATAAAAGCATATTTAGCTTGAACTTTTGATATTCCATATAATTCTTCAGTATTGCTCAAGTGCCACCTTACAACAGTTAGAGTGGCCAAAATCAACAAGACAGTAAACAACAAATATTGAAGAGGATGTGGAGAAAGGGGAACCCTCTTACACTGTTGGTAGGAATGGAAGTTGGTGCAGCCACTTTGGAAAACAGTGTGGAGATTCCTCAAGAAATTAAAAATAGAGCTACCCTATTACCCTGCAATTGCACTACTGGGTATTTAC
>CM053604.1:54474468-54549526 GCA_028646535.1 Procyon lotor | reverse complement strand
GAGAGTCAATTATCTTATGGTCTCACATGTGGAGCATAAGGAGAAACATGGAAGGCATTGTGAGAACGAAAGGAAGGGTGAATGGGGGGAAATCGGAGGGGGTGATGAACCATGAGAGACTGTGGACTCTGAGCAACAAACTGAGGATTTTGGAGGGGAGGAGGTGGGGGGTTGGGCAAGCCTAGTAGTGGGTATTGAGGAGGGCACGTATTGCATGGAGCCCTGGGTGTGGTGCATGAAAAATTAATCTTGTAACACTGAAAAAATAAAAGTATTTGGGGGAAAAAAAGTACTATGAGTCATAATCAATTAGAAAAAAACTTGAAATGCATGACAATCTGTGGTAGCAACTCAACGGTACCACTAAGTGATTTCAATGGAGTAAAATTTAGTTGTAATGAGAAATTATTAAATTTTGCATCATGTCTGTAGGATTTGGAGCCAAAACAGAGTTTTATTTCTTACTACAATTTAAGTTCTATCAGAATAAGTATCTTTTGTGTTTTGTCCACACTGTCTTGCTGGCTGTTGGACCAATTCCTAGTACAACACAGGTACTCAAATCCGATTTGGTGAATGGATGGCTGGAAAGAGGTGACCCAGAGCTGCTTAGTGGGGAATTAGGAGAAGGAAAGAATAATTCTTCAAGGGAAAGAGGATAACCCCACTATTTCTCTTCATCTAAGAATGTAGGTCTTTTTAGCATATGACTGTTTGTTAGGTAAGGTTTTATTCACACTTGTTCAAAGGGAAAGGAGGAGAGAGAACCACCAGGGGAAAAGAATTGTGAGGAGTTTGCTGTCTTTCTCTTCCCCCAAATGTTGCCTAGATAAAGATTAGTGTTGGGCAGTCTTTCTCATTTTTATAAGACTTAACATTTTTTTAGAGCTGTTTTAGGTTTGCAACAAAATTGAGAGGGAGATACAGAGATTTTTTTCATACTCTCCTGTCTCCACACATGCATAGCTTACACCGTTATTAACATCACTCACCAGAATGGTACTTTTTTTATTTTAACCAAGAATGAAACTGTATTGATTTATCATCAAAGTCCATAATTTATCATAGGGTTCACTCTTGGTGTTGTACCTTCTGTGGGTTTAGGCAAGTGAAAAATGACATATAACCCAATGTTATAATACCATGCAGAGTCTTTTTCACTGCCCTAAAAATTCTCTGTTCTCCACCTGTTCATCTCACCCAACCCCATACCTGGCAACTACTAATGTTTTTATTTTCTCCATTGTTTTCCCTTTTTCAGAGTATCATATTGCTAGAATCATAGAGTATGTAGCCCTTTCAGATTGACTACTTTCACATAGTATGCACTTAAGATTCCTCCTTGTATTTTCTTGCCTTGATCGTTCATTTCATTTTAAGCACTGAATAATATCCCATTTTCTGGATGTGCCACAGTTTATCTGTTCATCCATTAAAGGACATCTTGGTCATTTCTGAGTGCTGGCAGTTATAAATAAAGCTGTTATAAACATCCACGTTCAGGTTTTTGTGTGGACCTGAGTTTGGAACTCCTTTGGGTAAATGCTAAAGAGGGCAATTGCTGTATTATATGGTAAGAGTCTGTTAAATTTTGTAAGAAATTACCACACTGTCTTCCAAAGTGACTGTCCCGTTTTGTGTTTCCATCAGCAATGTAGGAACGTTCCTGTTGCTCCACATCTTCACTAACATTTGGTGTCATCAGTGTTCCAGATTTTTGTCATTCTACTTGGCATTTTACTGTTTTAATTTGCATTTCTCTGGTGACATGTGATGTGGAGCATCATTTCATATGTTGATTTTCCATCTGTATATCTTCCTTTGTGAATGTTTGTTAAGCTCTTTGGCCCATTTTCAAATCAGATTTGTTTGTTTTCTTTTTGTTGAGTTGTAAGAGCTCTTTGCATATTTTGCAAAACATTCTTTTATCAGATGTGTCTTTTGCAAAAATATTTTCCCCCAGTCTGTGGCTCATCTTCTAATTCCCTTAATACTGTTTTTCTCAAGCACTTTTCTTAGCAACTTCCATTTATTAATTTACTCCAGTGATTGAGGGGTAAGACCACAGTGGAGGCGTGGTGAAGTTACTTACCCAAGGTTACACAGCCAAGGATCGGTCAGTGCCAGGCAGTCAGACTCCAGGGCCAGTGCATTGCTCAGCGAGAACAAGTTCGTCCTTCAGTTAGTGTGAGCAGCTCTGCTGTGTTTTCAAGACATACAGGGATTGTTGTGTTCCTTGCACAAGAGAAATAGTTTTATGTGCTACATTTTCATGGGGTAGAAAGAATTTTAAATACAACACTTGCCATCCACTGCTTTAGGGAAAGAACTTTGTAACAATGATAATAATATTAACAACAGCCAACACTAGTATAGCATTTACTATGTGTTAGCCATTATTCTAAGTTCCCCACCTATATTAATGCATTTAATTCTCACAACAACTATGTGAAGTATATAGTATCAGTAGTATTCCCATTACTGACAAAAACCTCAGGCAGAGTAGGTAACTCTTTCAAGGTGATCAGCTAATATGGCCAAGTTGCTTTCAGTCTACGCTCTCAACCACAATATTATAATGAGAATCATAAGATATGGTGCTAGTATGCTTTGTATACTTTCTGATTGTCTTATTTTTGCAACTTATGGAATTCAGATGGGTCTTGATTGTTTGTGTTTTTCTTTAATTCTGACTGACAGAGGGCCGACTAGAGGTGTTCCAAGGGGAGAAATTTCTATCATCCATCCCTATGTGGACCACATTTGGGGAACTAGCCATTTTATACAACTGTACAAGAACTGCCTCCGTGAAAGGTAACAGGGGATGATATGTTGTATTTTTGAATCGTTACCCAATGTTTATGACAATCTGAGTCACTATTGCCTGCTGAGTATTTTTGTCTTTCATTGTGCCCCACGTGCTCTTGTTAATAGAAATGCTGTGCTTACAGGATTTATATTGAAAGTGCTTGTCTAAACAATTCAAATTAAGAGAACCTTTCTATCAGGTACCTGCATATAAAATATGAAAATGGTTTCATATTATTGAATTATTCCAATATTTGCTTTAATTGCCACTTCACTTTTTTTTTTTTTTTTTTTTTACTGTGTAAACATCTGTCTTTGGCTCATCCAGAATATTTGCTTTTCATTCTCCATGATGTTCTGATCATATTATAAACCAGAAAAATTAATGAAACCTAGGAAAATATATAAATATTAAAAGGATGTGAATTAATTGGTGAGAGTTTCATGAGTGACTTTTGGGATTAGTTTAAGGGTTCCTGTTTTTATTGACTTTATTCATGGTAATCTTGGGCAGAATTAATTAGGTGTGTTTCTCAGTGTTTAGGACTGGCTGAAGCATCTCAGAATTGCTGCAGGATTTGATAAAAATGCAGATTCTGGGGCTTCACTCCAAACCTAAATCAGAAACTTTGGCAATGGAGCCTAGGCATCTGTATTTTTAACAAGAATGCCAAGATAAATCTAAGTCGCTCTAAAGTTTGGGAAACCAAAGCTTTGGATTTTGATTTATTTTGTAGGCTCTTATTACTTTTTTTTTTTTTTAAATTACAATTGTAATTTATTTATTTATTTATTTATTTATTTATTTATTTATTTATTTTAAAGATTTTATTTATTTGACAGAGAGAAACATAGCGAGAGAGGGAACACAAACAGAGGGAATGGTAGCGGGAGAAGCAGGCTTCCTGCTGAGCAGGGAGCCCGATGCGGGGCTCGATCCCAGAACTCTGGGATCATGACCTGAGCCGAAGGCAGCCGCTTAACGACTGAGCCACCCAGGCGCCCCTACAATTGTAATTTAATCTAGATCTTTTAGAGCTGTAACTTCTGCTCTTCTTCCTTTTTACTTTTTATTCTTGCTTCCCATGTCTGTCCTATAAAAAAATTGTCTCAAAAACTGTCTTGCATAATCTCTATGAAAATGATTTGTATGCACTTTATACAAAAGTAACCATAGAGATCCTTAAAATATATTGGCTCTCATTAGCTACAATGTCTGAACAACATAAAAAGACATAAAAACATACTCATAACACTGAGAGATCTTTAACTTCCAATTATTGACTTGTGAATTCTTCACTCTACTAGCTGGCTGGTTTTCTCTTATATTACAGCACAAATCTGAAATACATCCTGATGATGTAGTATGTAATTAGGAATTGCAAACTAATTTTGATATCATCCTAAGCAAAACATAATTAGAGAGGAAATCTTTTGCTACTCACTTCCAAATCATGGTTCATTTCAAAGCCAAAGATGATTTTATAAAATTACCCACTATTTATGTCGCTACTTCCTTCCATTTGCATGTTAAATAATACATTTTCCAAGAAATATCATTTTATGAGAATATATGAAAAATTTATTGATTAACATTTTGGAATGTTTTCTTAATGTGGGGCTAAACAATATTTTATTATTTTCTTGATTTTTCTAAAGCTATTACCAATGTTAAAACATGGGCACTAGATCGAGAGGTATTCCAGAATATAATGAGAAGGACAGCTCAAGCTAGAGATGAACAATACAGAAACTTCCTCAGAAGGTAAGAACAACACATTGATGAGTTAATGAGAAAGAGTAGAAGATGGTGTAGCCTTATTGTGGATATGTTGGTTTTATCATAATAATTATTTTACCGTAGCTTTTCTCATTTAAGCATTTTCCACATGACTAAACCACTGGAACAAAAGTATTTCCTTGCAGTACATGCCACTACGTAAAGAAATTATATTTAATTCCAGTTAGCCTTGCACATTGATTTATTCCTTTCACTGAATTTGCCCTTGTATTGACAGAGTCATTGTATACAGTGTAGAAGGATGTGCATAAAAACTGTAAAATATTCACCTGGTTGCTCAGTTGACTTTGAAAGACATCCTATAATTTGGAAGTGCGTAGCAAAAGATAATCTTTCTAGTGATGCTTTGGTTAGAATAATACTAAAATTAATTTATTTTACTATCTTTAATTGCTTTCCCTGAGACATTTTTTCTCATTTGTATAACCACACCATCTTCCAAATTATTATTATTTGTAGCAAATTAACTTGCCAGAAATGTTATTATGTTTGTCATAATGACACAGATCCTTGAAACATATTTTGTAAGCTCTTCTGTAACCCCCCCCTCAAAACTTGGATGCATTAAGTCATAGAAAAACAAATGCCTGTCTCGCTGAAAAAGCCAGTTATGAATATAAAAAGATATTTTTTGGAGAATATAAGTTTTTTATTTAAACTATTTCTGTGTTTCTTTGTGGGAGATTTGGCAATCTCTAAAGCTGTAGTACATACTGTAATGAAATGTTACCTATGGTAAGTGATGATAATAATAATAATAATTGTAAGCTCTTTTTAATTATAGTGATTTTATCTTGCAAAACTGGCCTGCAAAGTCAATGATTTTAGAGCTGGTATAGTGCCTAGTATATAGTAAGGACTTGATAAATAGTGAATAAATACATTGTTAATCAATGGAACACTGTAGGTGCTAAGGGCTTTCCTATAGGATCTGGCTGATTTACCCTCCCTGAGATAACACTGACTTCTGGCAAACAGCTGCAGTAGATATAAGCAGGCACCATACTGAATTGCCAACCAACATCTCAGCTACCTGAGATGGTGGGGTCTACCTGAGACTAGGTAATCTAAAAATCCAACAACTGAGCAACACAGGTCAGCACTAAAAGCTAATGAACTGCACTCACACAAGGGCCAAGAAGGGATAAATAAATCAACCAGTGCTTGTGAATTACATTTGAATGTGAGATGAAACTTGAGCCACTAGGTACTGCATTTCATTCCCTTGGAGTCTAGAGTGTTCTGTCTAGAAGAAGGAGTCAGAGAATTTACTAGTACATAAGCCTTCTTTCCTTTTTTCTTCCTTTTGTTATCTCGTTCATGCATTCATTTAACACATCCTTATTGCCAGGACTTAAACATTGTAGATTCAACGGGACACAGATAAACCTTATCTCTTTCTTTATAGAAGGGAAACAGACTAAAGATGTTTCCTCATATCAATTTCCTGACTAATCCCCAAGGGTGACAGGTTTACAGGAGGGAATTTTCACTAACATTATAGATCCCACTTTGGACCAGAAGCAGAACTTTCACAATGAGCATATATTAATCAATGAAGAGTTCTGGTTACCTTTTACCTTTTCACTAATAGGAAGGTAGCTTAGAGAAAGACATTTCACTTGGTTTCATAATACACAGTAAGCTCTTTTTCTATTTCCATCTTTTTATTATGAAGTGTGTAATATATGTATAAAAGGTATATCGTACATATATATGTAAGTTATAGAACAGGACAAAATGAGCGTCATCGAGCTCCTTACTGCCAAACCTAAGAATTGGAACATTAACAACTTTGTTGTTTTCACGTGCTCCCCATTTATTTCCCAACCTCCCACGTGCCTCTTCTTGGGAGTGGTCTATATTCTGAAGCTTAGTAATCATTCCTTGGTATTCTGTATGACTTTGCCTATAGCTTGATTTAACCTATTTTTTAACTTAAAAAAAAAAAAGTGTTATTCTTGTGACTCAGTTTTTTACTCAGTATTTTTTTCTATGTCATCCGGTTAGTTCAGTCACTTCTGTTGTAGAGTATTGTTATGTGACTCTACTGCAGTGTGCTTAGCTGTTCTCCGATTGGGTTTTGCTCTAGTGTTTTGTAATTATAAAGGATTCTGTTACGAACACTCTTACCTACATCTGCTGGCTATATGCCTCCCTGTGCGCACAGGCAAGGGTCAGTCTAGAGCTCGCTATCTTTTCACCAATAGATCCAGTCATGTATTTTTGGAGTAGCATCATTTTTTCCCCCTAGAGGTGTCAAATTTTAGATGGTATGAAAGAAGAATTTATCTTATATCAATAGTCCTGAGTAAAGGTGGGCAAAGTAGAAAAAGTGGGTAAGATAGAAGAGATATTTCTCTAAAAGGATAATTTAATCATTTGACTGGTTCATCACACTGAGTGGAATTTCTGATTTTTTAAAAAGATTTTATTTACTTGAGAGAACACGAACATGACAGGGGTAAGGGCAGAAGGAGAGGAAGAAGCAGACTCCCCACCGAGGAGCGAGCCTGATGAGGACTTAGGGCTCAAAGCCAGGACCCTGGGATCATGACGTAAGCTGGAGCCAGACACTTAACCGACTGAGCCACCCAGGCGCCCCTGATTTTTTTTTTCAAATAATAATTTCCAGTATCCTATTTCATTCTCTGCATATCATTATCTGTAAAAATGTTCCAGTTCCATATCCCTGGCTACCATTAATTTTAAAAGACAGTACAGTATAACTAATAATCAAAGATCATTTCCATGCTAATTCCTACATTCCCCTCTGGATTCAGCCTTTACTTAATTACAAGGATTTAGATGTTAAACTGATCTTCTTCTGGAAGCCGAACTCCTCATTCATGCTAAAAAAAGAGATACTGAGATGTGGAGGGAAACACATTTCTGGATGTGATTCAGTCTGAAAACCAACAACAAATATAAAGCGTTGTTTTTTTTTTCCCCAAACAGAAAAAAATTTGATTTTTTTCCTCTTTATGGCATCTTAACCATCTTTATGTATTCGCCTATGATAAAGATCTGAAATTACATGTGGTTTTATAATTTCAGTTTATTTGAAATTCAGTTATTTATGTGTGATATATTTTGGAGGTTTACTTTGGAAAACTTAAGTGCATTAAATTTTTTAGATGCAGGTAAAGTATTTTGAACTACATACAGGTGCATATTTATAGTTTAATTTAGGAAGATAACTAAAGGTTTCTTTTTAATTTTGAAGTGTATCCTTGCTGAAGAATTTACCTGAAGATAAACTAACCAAGATCATTGACTGCTTGGAAGTGGTAAGAAATGATAAAGGAAAAAATACATTTCGTTAAAAGACTGTAGAATCTAGTTGTTATTAGCACTGTAAAGGAATATCAAGGAAAAGATGGTAGGTCGCCAGTTTACAGAGACTAGGAGCCTTTTTC
The DNA here is from genome assembly GCA_028646535.1 of Procyon lotor. Taxonomy (NCBI): domain Eukaryota; kingdom Metazoa; phylum Chordata; class Mammalia; order Carnivora; family Procyonidae; genus Procyon; species Procyon lotor. Next base: position 54,541,498 of record CM053604.1, on the reverse strand, counting down.
TGTTGTGAAAAGCCTTAGACCATCTCACACGGAATTGAGGGCCTGGGATGGGTTTAGGGGACTCTTCGGGATTGTATAAAAGGAAATTGGATTTGCATGTGTAAAGTGACTTTTGATTTACATACTTTAATCTTTTTTTGTGTATTTTATAAAACTAATCTGCCTTATTAGAAAGGCATTTGATTTTTCTGCAGTTAACATCACAATCCCATGTCGAGTTTTCCCAATATAAAGCAGTCAGAGAGGCTTAATTAGGTAATGAAGTAGAGAAGAATATATTGGAGCTTTTGGGAATAGCCCTCCGAATCAGGCTATGAAACAACTCCATCCTTCAAAACTCAACACCATGAAAAGACATTTAAAAACTCTTGCATTTGAGGAGCACTTTACCTATTTTAACATCTAGGGGAAAACAGCATATTGGAATGTGTTCAAAAACTCATACGAGGCATCACCCAGATGGTTGGTTCTAGTCCAAGACTAGTCAAGTCCTTTTGTGAATAAGGCTTTTATAACATGTACCTTAGATTCTAGTGATATGCATTATATGAAAACCTCTTCCGAATTCAGAGATTAAAATTCAACGCAAGTCATTTCTCTCTGATTTTTGTGTGTGGGGGGGTCAATTTCATTGGAACCAAAATGGCTTTTACGGAATTTAAAGGAGGTAAGGAATAGTAAAGAAGTCACATGCCGACTTTAAACTTTTATAAAGCTGTTCTCAGTGGGAGATATAAAAATCCCTACAAGACTGATTGTTGACAGATTCATGCCTCTGTCAATCACAATATACAATGTAAACTAATATCTGTTGAGAAGGAGCACTGACCATTTTATCCTTAAGTGTAAGTGACACCAGTAATGTTTCCATTTACAATTCATGGAACCTCTCCAGCAGTTTATCAAGGATAGGCCATGATGACACAGTGCCTGGCCTTGTGTCCCCAGAGTATTAGGATATGAAGTCATTTTCTAGAGGACTGCTTGCCCTGCATCTCTTGGGATTTTCCCAATGTAACATAACCCAATCACAGATGTTACAAATTAATAATTCATCCTAATATCTGAGAGTGTGTGTGTGTGTGTTTTAAAGCTGGAGTAGCCCTATATATTTTTTGTTAACTGAGGAAATCTGTTTTTAATATAATACTAATAGAGTATATTCACCAGAGGGGAATTCCATGCTGACAGCAAATATTAAAATTTAGTATCATTAAAAATAAATGGTAAATTAGACATATTTATTGCAGCCACAGGCATTAGCTACAGAATATATAGATGGGGGCGCAAATCCAGTATTAATTAACACACAATTTGAGTTTGAAAGTTCTCATCTTTTCAAACACCCCAGAAAGGCTTTATTATATCTCAGCATTAGCAGACAGCGGCACAGTTTATAAAGAGCCCTTTATTCATACCTGGCAAACAAATGTGTCTCCATAGCGTGTGAAAATTCTCAAATGTAAAAGTGATTAGCAGGGGAGTCATGGGATCTGTTTAGCGCTAAGAAAAGCACATAATTTACCAGCATAGCTTGGACTAATGACCCATCAACAGGGTCCTGACAAGGGCCCATCACTAATGCCTTGGAGTTATAACAGGATGCCTGCTGAGCTCCAGGACCAGCTGTCCCACAAACTCGCTCCACAGTCTTGGAGACAAAACGGGCTGAATCTGGCATGCTGTTTAGGAATTGATTTGGGAGGTTTTGTGTGTAGGTGGGGAAGGGATGTCAGAATTCCCCGTTACCAAGCCATTGATCTGGGGTGTTGGGGAAGACTTGGACTCCTGAACATCTAGACCAATGGCTCCAATTGTTCGGTCATCCAGTAGCACTTCTTGCCGTAGCTTAAACCCCCCAGCACATTCAGTTCTTGAGGTAGACCTCACCTTTACACCTCTTCTTGTGTTCCTTTTTTTTTTTAATTATTTTTTTATTAACATATAATGTATTATTTGCCCCGGCGACATGTCTGTGAATCATCAGGCTTACACATTTCACAGCACTTACCATAGCACATACCCTCCCCAGTGTCCATAATCTTCTTGTGTTCTGATGGGAAAACAGTACCAACACACTCAGGAGTTAACTAGTGAACATCACGAAGCATGATACCAGTTCCAGATGCAGTGTAAGTGTTCATGGTAATGAAAATGATCGTGTGCATTCTGCAGTTGTGCAGCATGGAGCACAAAAGTGGGAGGAGCTTCTGTTCCCACACGGGACTTGACAGTGGTTGACCAAAATGTCACCTCATTCTTTGTTACAGAGCTTTGGTACCTGACCCAGTGACCCTCTGCCCTGTGCCTCTGACATGCCATCTTTCATGAAACTGGAGGTGTAGAAGGAGTGGTAGTAGGGGTGGGGTCCTGTGGGAGGTTGTTGCCCTTACCCAACACCTGTGGTGCTGCTCTAAAAGCAGATTCCCAGGTACCACCTCGCACTTACTGAATCAGAAACTCTGGGGTATCAGCCCAGAAATGCACACTTCAACACTTGATGTGATTCTTACACGTATTAGAGTCTGGGAAGCACTAGTTTAAAGTTATGAATAGAATACATTTAGTATTTAGAGTTTACCAGTCTATCTCTTTATTCAGGAATTTTCCTTTTTTCATAATTTTTTAAAAAATCTAGTTTTCTTTCTTACAGTTCCTGCTAACACCTGCATAAACCAGAGGGTTTTCTCATTTTAATGATTACATCCAGAGTCAGAAGAAAGTTGAGATAGTTGTGCATTTTGCTGGTTTATGGACCAGTTAGCTGAAGGTGGGGCACCTGGGTGTCATAGAAAGTTCACTAGTTTCCTCATCTACAAAATAAGGGCGTGTCGGCCAGATCTCTAAAGCTCCTTCAATGCTTCAGTTACAGACTTCTAGACAGTTGGCCCACCTGAGTTAGAGGAATTTCTGTTGGTTTTCATTTTGCAGGCTCTAGTTCCTTGGAAATAAGCAATCAGGTACTAAATTTTGCCCAACTAGTTGGTGAGGGTCCACCTGATCCAGGTGTATTTGTCTTAAAATTTCTGAAGTGTTTTAACTATCGTACTTGGGCAAACAAAAAAATTAAAAATTATTGGTAACAACCCAAATAACTGTATGCAGTTTTTTTGAACAACCAACTTGGGTACATAGTCACATGATTCCAGGAGAGAGAGAGAGAGAGAGAGAGAGAGTGTGTGTGTGTGTGTGTGTGTGTGTGTGTGTGTATGTGTATCATACATCTGGTTGTGTAACATTGATTCTTTGGAATGAAGATTTCTAGCCACACACTAAAGACTTTAAGGAAGCTTGTGCTTGCTTTTTAGTCTTTGTTCTCCATCAGTTTGGGCTTTTCTTTTGGTTTTATATATACTATTTATAGGCATTCAGTCTTGAGCATTTTCTAGATATCACAGAATGAGCATTGTCTTTACAGCAAAAAACTTTTTATCTTTAGCTACTGGTGTTTGTATAGTTTTCTTCTGACTTCTATCTCTTAGTCTGCCTTGGGATTGATTCCCTTAGTTTTCCCTCTTGCTGGTACACCAACTAACTAGTCTCAGGGTTTCCACACATCTTTTAAAATATCTTTTTCAGACTCTGGGTCACAACTCATTAGTAGATCAGGAAATTAATTTGGAGGACCATTTTTAAAAAATATCAGAGTAGTAAGTAAAAGTTTTATTTGAATATATTTCAATTTTATAAAATGTCTGTATGTGTGCACGCTTGCATAGGTATATTTGGGTGTACATGGAAAATGTATTTTTTTGTTCTGAGTCAGAGTGAAAATGCTTGGAAATCATTGCTCCAGAGGCTAGGGTCTATGGCTTTTTGGTCCTATAAGGGACCCCTTTGCAATGTAACCACAGGACAATAACCACACTGTTTGCATTTCTCTTTTTGGTCTTGGTGACCACCCTGGCTAGACTGGCTGCAGTCCCCAGTTGACAAACACGGGCCAGTCTAGCATCATAGGCTGTACTTACCACTATATATTTTTGGTCTGACCTACATCCACAGTCTTTTCTGATCTGTGAAGTTACTGTCAACACGCTGGGAGGTATTATTTATCTTCCTCCCATGGTTTTGGGTGACAAAGAACCATCCCTAGGAAAAATACCACTAGGAAGTTTGCCCCTTAAGAAACAATAACGCTCTTTCTCAGTGTTCCCTTTCAAGCTTTCCTTTAGCCTCTCTGACTGACTGGAATTAAAGCCACACATCTGCACACACTGAAGGCTTTATAATAACTGAAGAACAGCCTACCAGCGCTTCGGAAATTCTCCATGTTCTTTCTGTTCCATGTGGTATTGGGGTGGGAACCGGCGAGGCTATAGAGCAGACTGTCAGTAACAGGGATGTCTAATGGGACACCAGCAGTCCAGTGGAAGAGAATTACATGGTAGCTGCATAATGAAAATGCCGAACTGTGTAGTGGGGTCACTCACTTAAACACCAAGGCTCATAGTCATCTCAACTGTAAAATTGCGCTTGTATGTGGCGAAGGTTTGTGATAAAGCTAAAATGAGAGAGAATGAAGAGTTGGAGTAAGCAAACTGGGATACAAGAAACTCAAAATATCATTTTCCAAGTAAAGTGGAGGTTTGTCTCTTGCTTACGTAACAGTCCAGGAAGGATAGTCCCAGGTGGCTACAAGGAGTCATTCAGGAACTCAAGCTAAGGGCTAGACAATCTCTCTCCCAAGATCTCCCAATGAAGACACACACCTGAAACAGCTCATGGACCTCACCCGGAGGTGGCACCTGTCACTTCAGCTCAAGTTCTTTTAGCTAGAATTTAATCACATGCTACAGCTAGCTAGCAGGGAGCCTGGGGAGTGCAGTCAACCAGGACAGCCATGTGTACTGAGGAAGGCTTTGATGACCAGCTCACAGGCTCTTTCCTAGGAATTCAGTCACCAGGCGCCTACTGTTTATCAAATGTGCTATCAGATGCTTTAGATATACTATCTCACCACTAGGTGTGGTAGGTCATGCCATTTGAATTCTATAGAAAAGCAAACCGAGGCCCAGAAAATTTAAGTAACAGTTAAGCAAACCCTAATCATCTTCCTCCTCAACATAGCAATCATTAATTATTTACTATGTTTCAGGTGCTTTTAATGCATCAAAACATGGTCTTTAATTGGTTTATTGTGGTAGGCAGAATGGACCCCTCCCCCTCTAAATGTCCTAGACCCTAATCCCTGGAATATGTGAATATGTTATGTTACATGGCCAAAGAGCCTGGGTAGGTGTAATTAAGATTCAGGACCTTAAAATAAGGAGGTTATTCTGGATTATCTAGGTGGGATGAATATAATTACATGAGCCCTTAAAAGCAGAGAATTTTCTCTGGTGGGAGTCCGAGAGATGTTAACAGAAGTGGAAGTCAGGGATCCTCAAGTCTAAGCAGAATTTGATGAGCCATTGTTGGTTATAAAGCACCAGAGGCTCTGGGCAAGGACCTCAGAGGGGTCTCTAGGAACTAAGGGGCTGACAGCCAGCATGGAAATGAGACCTTGTCCTAGAAACTGAATTCTGCCAACAACCTGATTAAGCTTGAAAGTGGCTTTTCCCCCAGAGCCTCCAGAAGGAAACATGGCCTGCTTGACGCTTTGAGTTCAGTCTTGGGAGACCCTTACAGAAAAATCCAGGTGACCCTGGACTCTTTGACACACAGAAACTGTGAGATAATAAATGGGTGTTGTTTAAAGCCACATAGAAATGTGTGGTTACTTGTTACAGCAGCAATAGAAAACGAAGGTGCTTCTCTAAATCTTTGAAGGTAAATATTCTTATTTGAACTTTATGGCTTGATGAATGCCAACTTCAAAGCAGAACTGGGATTTGAATCTACATCTGTTTGGCTTCAAAGTAATTTCTCCCTGAAGATGTTATGCTCCTTTCCATGAGATGTTGAAAGGTCTTGTAAAATGTACATAGTGCTCTTTAAATAAAGGGTATGTTTATTCGTACTAGGAGTCATATTTGTTTAAAAAATGTAAATAGGTTCTAAGCGTAAATGACCAAAAAGAATATTGAAATACAGAAGACACAAAAGTTGTTTTGTTTGGATTTTATTTTCAAATCTAAAGGAAAAATAAGAGAGAGCTATTATGTTGTTAATTATGCCTTTTTAAATAAATTAAGCTCATTTTTTATTTGTATAAATAATTAAGAGAGGCATTTTGGTTCTCTGACTTTGAGACAATGGTAAAGTGAAGTAAAGGTAGACAGTTTTATTCATCTTTTATTTTCTGAGAGACTGAATTGCTCTTTCGGTCGGACAAATGGATGAATTACTTTTCCCTTCCCAAGATTTTTCTGATTACAGATAAACGCATATGAGGGAAACGCATATAAGGGAAGACATATGTGACAATTTGAGATTTCATGAGGATAAACCTACATGGAAAAACAGAATTTACATGTAAAAAGTTCTAATGTTGATCTTTTACAATGATAATTTTTTAAAAAGAATCCATATGAAAGGGCTACTTACTTGTAGGTAGAATTTTCCCAGCCTTTGCTCTTCAGGGAATTAGAAATTAAGGCTAATATTCCTACTGTCCACTGGGGGTAATATTTTCAGTGTATTAGATAATTTTTTTTTAAACTCTAGACCCAGTTTCAGACTGTTACAAATCACTGAACAGCTTGTATTAGATTATTTAGGTGGAAGCTCCCCTCTATATCAGTGATTATTGCTTTGCTCTCATTTCTCTTCATGGTCTTTAGTCTCCATGCCCGAAAGTCAGTCTTTCAGGTGAATTTTCTCTGGAAAAGATAAACATAAACGCACGTAATCAAGCAAAAGTCTCCTTACTTTTTCTACAGCTTATGACTGCAGTGTTCAAGAAGATTACAGTGACAGTAAATAACAAATAGAAGAAACAAGCATGGAATACTCATTTCAAAGACACGAGGAGTTTGATTTCATTTATGCCTTCGTCTGTATATCTCCACTGGATTGAGCATATTCTTTCTCTCTCATCCCAATAGGAATACTACGACAAAGGAGATTACATTATTAGAGAGGGCGAGGAAGGAAGTACCTTCTTCATCTTAGCAAAAGGAAAGGTAAATATTAATTAAAGCTTACTTAAAGGGGTGCCTGGGTGGCTCAGTCGTTCAGTGTCTGCCTTCGGCTCAGGTCATGATCCCGGGGTCCTGGGGTCGAGCCCAGCATCTGGCTCCCTGCTCAGCAGGAAGCCTGCTTCTCCCTCTCCGACTCCCTCTGCTTGTGTTCCCTCTCTCTCGCTGTGTATCTCTCTGTCAAATAAATAAGTAAAATCTGAAAAAAAAAAAGCTTACTTAAATAAAAAAGTCAGTTCCCATTAGTTTGGGAACTAATGCTATGGGAAAACTTCTGCACTGAACAGGTGAAGGAGCGTCTGTTCAGGAAAGGCCTGTGAGGTTTGGTCTGAGCACTGGGCCCTGGGGGTGCAAGAGACCTGTGATGGGTTCGAGCTGAGTGATCACTTCTTAGTGGTCCTTGGCATGTCACTTGACTTTCTTTGGGCCTCTTTTCATTGTGCATAAAATAATCAGATTTTTTCTAAGATCCCTTTTATCTCTCATTCTCAGTCTGCCCAAGGGTCCAAGATCAGGGCTAGATTTTTCCATCCAACGGGTGTGACAAGCAGCAGGGGTGGGGAAAATGAACTCGGCAGTTGAGGCCAGCAGTGGCCTGCCACGAAGCTACAGGACGATGTGGCTCCAAACTTCAATTCATATACTGTAGCTCAAGTTGGTTTAGATGCTGATGACAATTTTATGCTAGTATATATTCAGTAGGTCTTTTTCTTTACTTAGCTATTGAGTGGATAACATGTTACTAGTCGTTCCTATGCTGACTCTCTACAGTGTTCCTGAGGTAAAAGGCATTAGTGAAATTAGTCATTAGAATGACAGAGTGAAATTTGAGCACCTCTGTCTATAACCTGTCCTGATTTTACAGATGTTCTTTTTTCCATGGAAGAGTTTGCCATCAGAAAGTCAGGCACTGCCCTTTGTAAACCCACTTGTAGTTGAACCTTAACCTGGGCACCCAGTGAAGGAAAACAAGATTAACAAAATAATTTCAAGCCTCAGTAACTCTTCAACACTTTTTATCATTTCTCCACCACCTGGACCCCATGCTTTGAAAGCATTCCGACTAATAAATAACATTTATTGTTTTTTTTTATTTTAATTCATTGTGACTTCTATAAATGCTAATCAGAATCTCTAATCAACACCAAGCAACCCTTGTTATCATGTTGAATTGGCGTAATTCTATCCACAAACAAGGAATATTGAGGTTTTTGTTTGATTCTGCCGTGGGAGTGGTCACACTGAGACACCCGTGAGAGTTATGACCAGACCCACATTCTAAAACCCAGTTTTAGAAGGTACACAGGATTCAGTAAGTCAGTCATGGCTACCAGATTCAAAACTCCTGACACTTAGCCTTATTCTTGATTCATTTGTCCACTGTCTTTGGATTTTTGAAATTATTACTACTTTTTTAATTAACATATTATGTATTATTCATTTCAGGGGTACAGGTCTGTGATTCATCAGTCTTACCCAATTCACAGCACCCCCCATAGCACATACCTTCCTCAGTGTCTATAACCCAGCCACCCTATCCCTCCTCCCCTCCCCTACCCCCCTGCAACCCTCAGTTTGTTTCCTGAGATTAAGAGTGTTTTATGGTTTGAAATTATTTTCCTTGAATATCCCTAAGAAGGAATCGCTGGATTCACATGAAAAATTTTAACTTTGAGAGGTAGGATTTGAATGAAGAATCTTCCTCTTACAGATTGGGAGTCGTTGGGTTGTGTCATAGGATTTCTTGGTCCCTCCAAATGAGTTGACTGTAGCAAGATTGTCCTGACCTCTGCAAAGTTAAAGCAAAGGCTTGTCTATTTCCTTATTTCAGTTAAAGGTTTATAGATCTGAAGGGTCTGGTTGAGTGGGTATGTGTCTAGCTTCTCATTTTTTTCTTTCTCTCTCTCTCTCTCTTTAATTGTTTTACTTCATTTAGGTAAAAGTCACCCAGAGCACAGAGGGCCATGACCAGCCACAACTGATAAAAACACTGCAGAAAGGAGAATACTTTGGAGAAAAAGCTCTTATCAGGTAAATCCATGAATTTCTGTACCATACTTAAATAATTCTTTGATTGCTTACCATGTGCAACTACTCCTTTAGAGATGTCATATTGAGCTACCAAATTAGTGTCAGCAAATATTCAGGGATTAAACCAAAATTTTAAACTAGATGCTAAAAATTTCATTGTTATACATGAAATAAGTGGACTCATTTTGCACCGAAAAGAAATGGGGAAGGCTTAAATTTGCTAGTGAAAATAAAATTGGTGTTTTATTAGAATCTTTAGTTGAAAAGAGTGTCAGAGAAAGAGACTAAAGACATGAGAATTGCAATTTTCCTTTAAGAACAAGTTTTTATATTACCAAAATTTGAAATACTGCCTTTTTCCCCTTCTTAAAAAAATTATCAAATCATGACTTTATATATCTTGTGTGCTTTAAAATCATTATGCCAAAGGCAATATTTTCTTAAGAATTTTTATTGCCTCATTTTGCAAGTTTTAAGAAACAACTCAAAATAGTGTGTATGAAACTTCTACCTCGAACCTTAGTCTTTTGAGGGATGAATTAATTTACTCTTGATCTAACTTATGGAAGAAATATTTATAAAGATCAATCAAATGCCTCAGGAGACACTGTGTACTTCCTGGGACTCAGAAAATAGTCTCAAGTCTAAAAAAGCACATTTTATTGAATATAAATAACTTTATAAAATATCAAATTAGAGTTTTGAATTGTTTCTTGGCCTTTTGACTAAGATCAAGTGTAGAGTTTTGAGCAATACTTTTTTTGAAGTTACATGTGTTTTTAAATGACTACTTGAAATTACTTAAGACATCACCTAAAGTTTATGTTATTACTAAATGGTTTTTATTTCAAATCTATGCTTATAGAAACGAGTATTATTTCTGTTCATTTTCTTCCTTCTTAATTTTTGTCATGAAGTCCCAGTTCTGCTACTTTGTATGTGATGATAACATTAAGTATAGAGCAAAGAAAGGGGGTTCATAAATTACTGGAAGACAAATTCGATTATTTAAAAATTATAAAGTTCTTATTTTTAAAGGAAAAATTAAACTTAGTAAGTTAGATTATGGTTATTTTGTGAACAATTTAAAAATGGAATGTAAAGACAAGCTAAAATGCTCTTTCTCATTTTCTGGCTCATAATTAACGTGTTTCAATAACAGGGAAATTGTCCTTTTTTAATTTTTTTGGTTGTGACAGTATGAATAGATTCATGTAATATAATTATGTAATATTGTTATTCAAAACTTCAGTGTATTTGTTCTTCACATTACTAGATTATTTTTCTCATACCTGCAAACAAAACACTAAAATGTGAAAGTGTAGAGAACTTTATAAATGCACCAGAGAGTCAAACTAGCTCTTGAAAGGAAATATGCTATCTGATTTTGTTGGATCCGAAATAATTTATACTATACGTCACAGCTAGCCAGTTATAGTGTTTTCCCATAACAGACATGGGAATTTATATTTAATATGTATACCCAACTCCCTAGGCATTTGGAAGCATAAAGCTAAAATGAAGGAAAGGGAGCACTGGATACAAATACTCGTAGATTTTTGTGCACTTCTTTACTATCACTTTTTAGGGCCACTGACTGTAACTCAATATTCCTTATAGTCTGTGTATTTCTGGGACTTGACATTAATTAGTCCCAGGAGTTCTCACAACATTTTCTGTGCAAAAATTGACGCATGGCACTTACACAGTTATTTTAAAAGAAGCATATGTGTATTTATAAACCCTAATATTTATGAAGTGTTTGCAGAGAATATTCCTAGTCAGTCTTGACGTTGACAAGTGAAAGGGGTGCCATACCTTTGTTTTTCTGAACTTACAAATCAAATTGGCTCATATCTAAGATCATATGTCTATGCATATGTATGTGTATATGTATATCTATCTCTGCATAGAGATATAGATGTCTACACACATACCAGTTGAGTACAGACTACCCAGCTCCCAGCTCAAAAACTCATCAAGCTGTAATGTTTTCATTAATGTTTTCTAGCAAGGACCCTGTAAATTTGGGAGGAACTATGGGTTATATCAGAAGGACTCTGAATGTTAGCTCTGTGGATAAAGGACTTCTTTGGAATGAGAAATGGGTCACCAAGTTTTTCCTATCTCAACACTAAGGGAAGAAGAAGGAACTATATATATTTTGTGTGATACCATTTTTGATGAAGTTGCTTAGAGCTGTCTCAATATACTTGTTCCTCCCAGTTACCTTAAATGAATCTCGCAGCACTGGGTACCATCTGGGTGTACCATTTTTCAGTGTCTTTAGTTTGTAACTAATAGAGGGAGGAAACTAATACAGATAAATACTTTACCCAATGCTTGGCCTATTAGTATTCTTTCAGTCATTAAATTTACCATCATTAGATAGTTTGCCCTAATTCATTGTATCTAGGATATCAGTGGTGAGATGCACCAATGATATTATGTACCCTTGAGAAAGACAGACAATGTTATTAATTACACTATGATTCATCATCCGTTGTGGGACATGTTCTGATTTCAGAGATTTTAGTGGAAAACGTACACCCTAGACTTTATGAAATTAAAGTATTTTAGCGTTTGTTTGTTTATTTATTTATTTATTTTTAAAGATTTTATTTATTTGACAGAGAGAAACACAGCGAGAGAGGGAACACAAGCAGAGGGAATGGTAGCGGGAGAAGCAGGTCTCCTGCAGAGCAGAGAGCCCGATGCGGGGCTCGATCCCAGGCCCCTGGGATCTGACCTGGGCCAAAGGCAGATGCTTAACGACTGAGCCACCCAGGCGCCCCTTTGGTGTTTATTTAAATCATTGGGTGATATGGTACTCAAAACACTTTCTTTGGGCTTTATTCTTGGTTGGTTTTCTTATTCTATGTTAATTACTTGAATGTTTTCCCAGTGAATTTTTTTGATCCATTAATTTCAGTTTTGGCTGCTTATTAATTAGCAATTCCCACTTGATCACAGGAGAGGTATTTTATTTTGTCTGACACAAAGCCCAGAGGGGGATTCTATGTACAGTCACAGTCACTGATCTCTCTGTTTCCAGTGCAATTATCTTCTTGTCTGAATTTCTTGTGTACATAACCTTTATTGGGATGCATTTCAAATTCCTTTTTGGAAAGGGGTGGAGTATAAGTTACGTTATTAAAAAAAAAAGCAGTCTTTGGTAGGTTTAAGTGATGGTGTTTCATAAAAAAGCAGATTCTCTAATAAAAATGGATGTTTAATTTCTTCCCTGTTTTTGTCTGCAGTGAGGATGTCAGATCCGCTAACATTATTGCTGAAGAAAATGATGTGGCGTGCCTAGTTATAGATCGAGAGTGAGTATACTGATGTTGTCGGAGAGGGCAGGCTGCGGCTACCTTTGAAGACTTGGCCTTCTGTTACTCCAAGGGCCCATATGTCTTCTCATTCATCACCACTTAGAAATGCTGGGCAATCCTCAGCTGCGAGTACATTCCATTAAAATTCATGGGGAGGAACTGGGCCTTCTGATCTGAATCTGTCTGTGGCAGTGGCAGATGCTGGCAGGCTAAATATTTTGTGTGCAAAGTTTGTACATAAATATCAGCAATAGACTGCTTTATGATTCTTCATCTTCCAGAGAAATAAGCTTATTAGTACTCTTTTGGATTCTGACACCCCCTGCACAATATAGTGAACAATTCCATAATTTATTTCTAAAATGCTCTAAGCAGTCAAAAATTTTTTTTGAATAATCCTATCTCTCCTGGACATAATATAAAATACCCATTAGCTATATGTATTTCCAGAGAAGGTTTAATTTAACATTTGTGATAATTTGCAAGTGATGTGTGTTAATATTAATCTCTAAATGTCTCAGGTTGTTTTTCAGAAAAAGTCTTACCTTGTGCCATTAACTTTAAAAGATAAAATGTTATCTAAAATATCTCTAAAAGATAAATGTTACTTAAAATACATGACCACGATAACATTAACATACCCAAACGGTTAGCAATAATTCTTTTTTATTTATTATTTATAATCAAGATATGATCGACACATAACTTTAAATTACTTTCAGGTGTGCAACATAATGATTTGAAATATGTATATATTGCAAAAGGACTACGACAATCAGTCTAGTTAGCGTCCATCACTACCCATAGAACAATAATTCTTAATATCACTTTGAATTATTTTAATCTCTCTCTTATGGATAAGAACAGGAAGTCCCGGATTGGTAAAGAGTGATCCCGGCAATGCCATCTGTGATGGAGCCCAGATTTCTTTCAGAGTTCTTTCCACTGTGCCATTTGGCTCCCATAGCATGTGTTCAGAAAGAGGAGCAATCACAATGTGGTAAAGTGGGCAAGGTTTTATTTATTTATTTTTTTTAGGTGTGGAAATGGGGTTTAAAAATTAATAGGAATTTTTCAGGCCAATAGGAAATGTAAAAGTCACTCCAGGTGACGTCGATCTTAAAAACAAAGGCATGGGGGCTAGAAAGTGCAAAGTATATTCAGATAAAGGTAATCTTTGGATGCCAGCTCACAAAGGGAAAATATATTGGCACAGTGTTCTCTCGATAACGCATTGTTTTGTGTATGAGTTCATTAAAAATATATGCATGTACTGAATAGCATTAGCTACTCGGTAGAATCTTATAAATTGCTCTGAAATGCTGGGACTAAAAATATGACACAAAGGAAGAACTCCTTTCCTTTTTCTTCATTGTAATCACACAAGCAAGTATTTATACAATATCTCATGTATTCATAGTCCCTGAAAAGGATGCAAGGATTTTGTAGACTTTATATATCATTTGGAAGTTTAAAATTTTAAAATGTTCCATTTACATGTGCACAGCTGAGATTCTGTAGTGTACAGAGTATTGTGTTAAGGTCAATGAGACTTAAAAAGTTACGTGAATTTATTCTGTGGGTGAGAGAAGCTGAATATCCGGTATGACCGGGTTGACCTATATCCTGAATTTCCCAGATAGTTCAGGTTGTCCCTGCATATTTGTTATTGGCACCACCTTTTACTCTGAAAAGTATTCAGTTTGAGTGATAAATTATATCATCATCATAGTAATGACTAATAGACTAGGTTAAGATCCCATGATAATTCTCCCACATTACCCTATATACCCTCATATCATTATTTACATTTTACTTAATTGCTTTATTTGACATCTGTCTTCCCTCTCTCCTGTAAGCTTCATGAGAAGAGAAACATTTCCTTGTTCACTGCTGTTGCAGGGCCAACAAATGTCATAGTCCTCGGCAGACGGGAAGGGCTCCACATGTTGGCTGAATAAAGGGCACCATCTTTGCAATGGAATGGGGTGACTTTATTTCTTCTTTCGTAATGCATTGTTTTCAAAATGCATAGAACGAATACATTGCAAGGAGGAGAGTTAAAGTTTCCCTATTTTTAGAATGTAATAAAGTGTGCAAAATGACAATAGCTCTAAACACTTAGGAAGTGGGATTTGTGACATCTCGATCATTGGTTGTTGGGATAGATCTCAAAGGAAATGATCACACCTCATGTTACACCATCAGAGTGCTTATAGGCTGTTTGTTACAGCTAGAATGTTGTAGCTGTTTAAATTTGCATTAACTTGAGTTTGCGAAGAATTTCTAGGGACCTGGGACACTAGTGTGAGCCTACACTTTAAACATGAGATTTGTTACAATACTTCAGTTAGTTTAACAGCAGGCCAATAATGGCGACATATAGAATAGATAAGAGCAAAATAAAGTACAAGAAATATTTCCCTTTTACTTGAAAAGTTCAGCCTTTGGAAATTTGAAATTTCATGGTGATAATCTTGTTTCTCGCTGTTGTACAGTCAATGAAGGACAGTCCCACAGAGGAGAGTAGAAAAGAGGCGAGAGTAGATCTGAAGGGAAAATGGAAAATACCCAGCATAGTATGTAAGATCTGCTTAATAATGGAAATGTAGATTGGTGGTCAGTTCAGTGTGGGTAGAGGTCTTCTGGGCCGGGCAGGCAACAGATGGCAACTGTACAGTAATGAGTCGGGTCTCATTTATTAGTTTGAGGTGTTTTGAGGTCAGTTTTCATTCCTTTCATTTTGCTATGCTCAGGAGCTTCAGATTCAGCAGGAAGATTAAAGCATAGTCTCTAAAAGGTACTCTTTTGCAATAGGGAAGAGAACTATTCTAAAAATCAAAAATAGAGGTAGATTGTCAAGTGTAGGGGTGGGGAAGCATTGAAAAGAAATCAAGAAAATGTATTTCACTTGGTGAGGAAGAGGATTCTTAATTTCTCATGGGCAAGGCAGTGTATAAGAATTCCGGTGAAAAATATAGTAAAATTAGATGGTGTCACACAAGTTTGATTTGTGGAGGGCGAGAGTGGTCAAGGGAAGATGTTGGTTGAGCCTCTGAGAACCACTGAGATAAAGTAAAAAAAAAAATTGGATTTAATTATGAAGGGATGTAAAATGAGCATTATCAAGGGAAAAGAAAAGAAAAATTTTATCCTCGATTTTTAAAATAAATAGTGTAATTTGATGAAACAAAGTTAGGAAAATCTGCAACCCATATAATGTGTTGATTCAGTAAACAGATTATATAGACTATTTTCTTTCTACTATCTTCTTAAAAAAAATTGTTGGTATGGGGTGCCTGAGTGGCTAACTGGGTTAATCCTTTGCCTTCAGCTCAGGTCATGATCTCAGGGTCCTGGGATCGAGCCCCGCATGGGGCTCTCTGCTCACCAGGGAGCCTCCTTCCTCTCTCTCTCTCTGCCTGCCTCTCTGCCTATTTGTGATCTCTCTCTCTGTCAAATAAAATAAATAAAATCTTTAAAAAAAATTGTTGGTAAACCTGAACCACTGGGCAGAAAATTACAGAAAGGTTTTCTCTTTGTTTTCATAAACTGGAAGGATTCATTCTGTGATTTCTAATAGCTATTCTACATTTTGTGGCAACTTTACTGTAACCTAAATTATTGAAAAACTGTTTACAAAGCCATCAATAGTCACACACAAAGTCTTCTAAGAGCTTGAGGAAATGTCAAATTACAAAGGTACCTATTTATTTTATTCACTTAGAACATTCAACCAAACAGTCGGAACTTTTGAAGAACTCCAAAAATACCTTGAAGGGTATGTGGCAAACCTGAACCGTGATGATGAGAAAAGACATGCGAAGTAAGTAGAGCACTATTTTCCTCAGTGGCAAGTGTGTGTGATTTGCTCTGTGGTAACTTTTAGTGTGCCACGATTAGAAAATTGGGGGCAGTTCTTTTAAATTGTTCTTCCACAAAGAGGATGCCACTTACCACTAGTATGGATGTTATTTTAGTCTGTAAGTAGTCAGCTTCTTATTTTGGATTGATGAGTAGTAATGTGAGGGAGATATTTCCTGAGAGGGGGCTTTGGGAAGGAGATGCTTGACATTGTCTTTCCAATGTGAAAAGGATTTTATTCAGAAATGAAGCCTATCTTGCCCATGGAAACCAAACAAGAATGCCAAGGCACTAGAGTAACCCATTCATTCTGATTCCAGGTAAAGAGCTAGAGGGAGAGGCAGAATTATTTTAGAATATAAGGGAGCTATTGCCCAGGGGCATGTGTGTGTGTGTGTGTGTGTGTGTGTAGGAAGGAGTTGGGTTGGGCTAAATGTAGTAGTATTAATGAAAAATTTTGTGCTTAATAGAAAAACTACTTTGTAAAACTAAAATTATTTGAAAATCCTTTACAGTTTGTAGAGTAAATACTTAAGCATATATTCACCAGGTAATACTAATGAAGCTGGAGTCGAAAGTTCTAGAAAACTGACATTTGAGTTCAATTAGAACATTCAGTCAGGACCTCCTAAGTTTTTTGCTTTTGTCTTTTTATGCGAGGAATATATTTGCAGTTTTTGTGTCCTTAAAGGCCTTTTGTGGTAAGAACAATTCATGAATATGTATATATAACATATAAGTCAAAGCAGTGTACCTTAATTAAAAGAGAAAAATGAGTATTTCCAAACAATTATACTTGGACATAAGGTAAGAAATGTATCTTTCATGTTTCCCTAAGTAGTCATTCTGGTTCAGCCATGGAAAACTTCAAAATCTGACAAAAATAGCAAAACACAGCAAAGATTCTCAGTGTGGCATTCCCCTGTATGTATAGCCAAGGGAATGACTCACTGGTTTTACTTCCTCTCATTGACTCTTAAAAAAAACCCACACACATATTTATTGAAATATACTTTAAATACTACGCAATTCAACTCTTTTTACCTCTCACTGATTCAGTTTGACATTTATTTATTATTGTGTGTGTCAGTTTTTTTGTTTGTATAGTCTACTGTTTTCCTTCCCAGATGTAAACAAATCTGATCCTATAAAAGTTGAGATAGCCTTATAGCAACTATGGGCAGTAATCCTGGCAGAAATAAGACTATTGCACAAATTTATGTGTGCCGTGACCCTGGCTTGAGTAAGGAGGTGTATGCAAAGTTTCACTTTTCTTATACAGGAGATCCATGTCTAACTGGAAGCTGTCCAAAGCACTCTCTCTGGAGATGATTCAGCTGAAGGAGAAGGTGGCCAGATTTTCCTCATCATCCCCATTCCAGAACCTTGAGATTATCGCAACACTGGGCGTTGGTGGGTTCGGAAGAGTTGAGCTTGTAAGGGGTTTACGTTTCAAGCATCTGAGAGAAGCCTTTTGACCTTTTTTGTTTTATATTCCAGTGTATCTTGGATGAACATATGAATTGTTATTGCTATCTTAAATGTTGCTCTGAACTGAAATTAAGAAAGTACATTTTTTACTTTGTGTATTGTATAGGAGCAGCTCTGTGCTAATAAGTCACCTGTAATAATATAGCTGCTATTTCAGCTTCTGCGTCACATCCTTTTGTGAATTCTCTTCTTGATTATAATTATTGGAGAATGTACCAAGTAAGCGTTCCCAGAGGCTCTAAATCCTTAAAAATGTATTTTTTAACAGGAAAATGTGTATACACATACACTCATGGCACGTGAACTACATACTAAAGAAGAATGTGTCCAGTGGAAGTGTCATGGAAATAAAATGTTTAATATTATAGTTGACACAACTCCACTGCCATATCTGTATTTGGCTGCCATTATCCTATCTTAGGTTGCTCAAGATTTTCTATCAGGAAAAAAGAGAAGATGACTGTAAGGGAATATTTGAAGAGCAGCCTTCTGTAGTGTTGATCAGGACAGCTGGGAACTTACGGTCTGATTTTGGCTGTATTTTCCACATCACCACCTCTCTGAGCTTTAACACTAGCTTCCAAGGAATAACAGAGCGGTCCTGTCAGATCAAGTGCTCGGGGGAAACGGTAGAATGGAGATCTGTGACCTTACTGGTGACAGATGGCTCTGAACCCTTGGCTATTCCCAAGCCCTTCTTCGCCCAGCAGACTTTTAACGATTCACTGTACATTAACCTCCGGGAAGTATGCTGACACCTTCATCTGCTGGATGGCCTTGGACATGAGCAGATTGGAAGTGCTGCCAGGAGACTCTGGATAATACACTTCACACCCAGTCAATACTTCCTGTCTGATGGGTGAGGTGGGGGAGGGGAAGAAACAATTTCTTCATAAGCCGAAGAGTATTTGTCACCTTTTTTATACCATATGGAGAGACAAGGGCAATATCCATCTGCAGTGGTATTTTTCACCAAAGATCCTGGCAAAAGGATCGAATTAGTAATGCTGAGATCTGGGTTTTTTTAAATATATAGTTAGATAATAATTATTATTTTATTATATATAATAAATTATATATAATTTAATATATATTATACATAATATATATTATATAATAATAAATTTATATAATAAATTATATAAATAAATATATATAATTATAAATATATTTTATATTTAGTTAGATAATAATTATTAGATAATAATAATTGAAACAATAATTCCACCATTGATTTAAAAATCCTACATAGCTCTAATGGCAAATGTGAGAAAATGTGGGGTGCAGCCAAATCTACAGGTTCATTACTTGTCAAATAGAGTCTGCTTATGGAGTTGTAAGCCTATCTGAGTACATATCTATTAAAATGTTTAATTTCCTTTCAAGGAAAAATTTTGTTTGTCCATCTAAAGCAGCAGGCTCCAAAAGAACTTTTCGCACTTCGGGAAATGTTCTATCCATTGGCTATCTGGAATGGTAGCTAGGGCTAGATGTGGCTGACGAGCTTTTGAAATGTGGCTAATGCAGCTGAGGAACTGAATTTCTTATTTCAATTAACTTAAAATTAAATAACCTCATGTGACTAGTTGCTGTCACATTGGATAGTGCAGCTATGGATTTTGATTTAATAAGTTTGTTTTGAAAATCAAAGAAGTGCATATTAAGAAAGAACCATTTTTGGCAATTCTGGTAAAAGTTCTTCATATCACACACTCGAAAGTGAATAGCTTTCTAAACATTAAACCAAATTACAGTTTGTTTTTCTTGTTCTAATGCAAACATTTTAAGACTATGTTCCAGATATGTGAACTTTTTTGGAAATTACAATGAAAAGGAAGAGTATTGTAAATCTTTCTTAAGTTAATTTTGAGAGATTTTTCTCTTCTTACATAGGTTAAAGTGAAAAATGAGAATGTTGCTTTTGCTATGAAGTGTATAAGGAAGAAGCACATAGTTGACACAAAACAACAGGAGCATGTCTACTCAGAAAAGAGGATTCTAGAAGAGTTGTGTTCTCCCTTCATCGTGAAGTAAGTGAGCATTTGGCTCCAGAATTTAGGACTGTAGACCCTTTTGAATGTTTCCATGCAAGAGAACAGAAGAGAAAAACGAGGCCCCGCTCTGAATTCTCCACCCCTGTCACAGCAACAATACATAAAATATTAGAAGTTTGAGGTCTGGAGTCAAGAGTTCAGATTGTTTATCCTTGAGTAAATCTCAAGAACCTGTGTGTGTTTGTAGGTGTATGTGTGTGAGAATATAAAATTATTGTGGAATAACTTGCACTGATTATTTAATCCATATGTACTACAGAATTTGGGAAGAAAAGAATTCATTTGAAACCCTCAAGGGACACCCTGCTGTTGAATTTCTGCAAGAAGTCGCCTTTGGGCTCATGTAGGCTTCCAGGGAGCCACAGGGTATGGTCCTAGCAGAGCCGAGATGCTGGAAGATCCATCTCCCGATAGTCACTACTCTTCCTTCCCCAGAGTTTGGAAGAGAATTATGTTATTCTAGGCCACAGTTCTCCTTACTTGTGAATTCATGCGTTTGTGGTACAGGCCACTTGAGACATATATTTTCATACAGGTCTTAGCCCTAGAGTATAGTTTCAGTGATTTCCAGGCGAGGTAGAGTGCTCTTATGGTGAATAGAATTTATGTTTTTGGATCAAATGCCTTGAGAGAATCTTCCTGTCTATCCGTATTCCCACACCCATTTTTTTTTTCAACATTAGAAGAGTTGAACCCAGGCAATGCTGGCAATAGAGTTATCCAATTATTTTTATATTAATGCATTCCCAGAATGCCCCCCTTTCATCAATAATTCATTAACAGACTATCATAAGCAGCCTCAGGGCATGGCTTAGGTTTTATTCCTATTCTCATTTCCAGGTCTCTGCAAAGTGCCTGGCATATAAGGAAATGATAATATAGTAATAAATATTAATGACAACATTTATTGAGAAATTAATGTGTGCCAGACACTCTTCTAAGCAAAATATATGTGTGATATATCGTATGTAAGATGTTTAATATATATTTAAAATATGTTATATTTCTATTTATTCTATATATTATATATGCAGATATGTAACATAAATTAATATATAATTAATATAAAATCAAATGAATGCATGTATTCATCCAATCTTTATGAGATAACAGTGGGGTAAATGTTATGATTCTGCTCAAGAACAATAAGTTAAAAACTAGGCTGCCTAGCTCATAAATGGCTGATCAGGGATTCGGGCCTAAGTAGTTTGGATTCAGAGCCTGCATGAGATGGAGCCCACTCTGAGCTGCTTTGCTAGATTGCTTCTGTCATCTCCACATGATCTGAATGCTCGGCTGTCACCCAGTGGTAAAATATGGTACCCTGCCCAGATCCCACCTCAGGATTGAGGCTGTCATTCCTACAGCTTCTGGGAGTGTTGCCAACTGAGGACTCTAGCTGGGTCCTTTCTCTTAGTGAAGGGAGCCACCTTGCCCAAGATCATACTCTGTTTCTGGGTACAGCCTGCAGCCAATGATGGCAGAGCTCCTTGAGGCTAAGGCTTTCACTGAAACTAGAAACTCGGTCATAGAGTAACTTTTCTGCCACCCAAGTGTGTCTGTGTGTCTTATTCCTCCCCGGGGGAGGGGGGGGTTGGGGGGGTTGTTCCCAAGTACACTTCCCACTAAACTTAGTGCTTGTAAGTCTCTGTCTCATAGTCTTGTTTTTGAGAGCAACCAGAGGATATAAGACATGGGCGTGAAGGGAGCTCATAAAGGAGATATATGCAGAGATCTCTGAGTTTTTGGAGGGAAGAGAAGCCGTATTTGGTGGGGGGAAGATGAGCTGCTGTATCGGGCTCCTGAACTTGGTCTTGAGGAATGGATAACACCCTTACAGTGAAACTGAGATGAAGAAGGTCAGTCTGTGTGTAGAGGGAGGGTGGTCTAAGGAAAGGGGTTACCATGTGCAAAAGCAAGGCAGGAAGAAAGATAAAAGAGCATTCGGTGAGAGGTCCCATGTAGCTGGAGGATGTTTGGAACGAGATGAGTATGAGTGTTCCAAATGATGTTGGTGATATTCTTAAGCAATTTTAAAAGCTTTTAAAACTAGATATTTAATAATAACCATGTTTTTATGTGTCTTCACAGATTATATCGTACCTTCAAGGACACTAAGTATGTATATATGCTTCTGGAGGCCTGCTTAGGTGGGGAGCTATGGAGTATATTAAGGGACAGGTAATGAAAAAGGATTATAAACATGAAGCTGTGTTTCCCATCTGCCCTAAAGGATGCTTTATTCATGATCATTTAAAGAGACATAAAGAAAGTCATTAAGAAATTGTCCTAAGAAAATATCATCTGATAAAATACTAATGGTGGTATTTTCTTCACTGACATTGTATTTATGCAATAGACACCCTAAAAGGCAGCCTGTCTTTTCCATATTAGGGATCAAAGAATCCCACCCCTCCAAAGAGAGTGGACGCTCCACAGTCACATAGTTAGTGTGAGGCAGGGTAGCTGGAAACCCAGATGTTACTGCTTCTGAGTCTCTACACGGGAAATGAAGAAAGGGGCGTGGAGTGGTAACGCAGAGTAAGACTCCTGCAAAGATTCAGTTTTACAAAAGGGGTGGTTTCTGCATAATCGCAACTGCAGATGTTTGCTGAGCATCACCAGCGTGCAAGGTTCCCTATAGACAGTGTGGGGGGCTTTCTGAACAATGTGAACTTTCCTATCCAAAAGGGTGAAAAGTATAAATCTTCCTCCAGTGAGTTTAGATTTTATTTGGGGAGATAAGATGATGTGCAGTTTTAAAACATTTCCATATTAAGTGTGTAAACTAAATCGGACAGAGAAGTTAGCAATTTGTAATTAAATGCAAAACGAGTGTTGCAAATTGTAAGTTCGGAGGAAAGGAAAGATATAAAAATGTGATGAAAGGGGCACCTGGGTGGCTCAGTCGTTGAGCGTCTGCCTTCAGCTCAGGTCATGATCCCAGGGTCCTGGGATCGAGCCCCGCATCGGGCTCCCTGCTCCGCAGGAAGCCTGCTTCTCCCGCTATCATTCCCTCTGCTTGTGTTCCCTCTCTTGCTGTGTTTCTCTCTATCAAATAAATAAAATCTTAAAAAAAAAAAATGTGATGAAAGAGGGAAGACTGAACCTAATTTCTAAAGATGACCAACATTTGGAAAGGCAGAGAGGAAGGGAAACGGATGTAAGATACAACAAGAAAGTTGAGGTAGGATTATGTGTCTTTGGGAGTGTTTCACAGCAGATTTTGAGTAGAAGACAAAGCCAGCGAAAGAGAGGGTGGGAAGGTGGGTTTGCATGAGGTAATGGAGGTTCATGCCAGGCCAAATATTTGGACGGTGTTACCTGGGCCAGGGGCTCTCAACCTGGGCTTCTCATTACAATCACGTGGAGAGCTTTACAAAGTAACAGTGCTGAGCCCTGATGCCAGAGGTTATGATTTGGTTTACCTTGTATGGGGTCTAGTAATTGACCTCCCAGCAATTCTAATGTGCATTCATGGTGGAGAATCCCATACCTCGGGAATGGGGGACCTTTGAGCATCCGAGAAGAGATGGATGTGTTGTGGTAGAAACATGTTGGATGGATCTGAATGGCAGGCACGAAGGCTTGGGTGATGCCTACAGAAACATTTGCTTGCTCTACCTTTGCTTCAACAGGCAGATCTGTTTAGAAAGGGACGTCGGTGCCATCTGTTAGGCACCATGTCTGACTCTCGAAACAACACTGTTCAGGAAGTAGTAAACCCATTTTACAGATAGGGAGCCTACGCTCAGAATAGCCACAAAACTTGCCTGAGGACGCAGTGATGGAAGAAGCAGGAGTCCAAGCCAGTTTCTCTCACTCTGAAGCCACACCCTTCCACAACTCCCTGCCACAAATCACCACCACGGTTTAATAACTCACTATGGAAACCCACATGTGGGGCTGATACAG
Source organism: Procyon lotor (assembly GCA_028646535.1). NCBI lineage: Eukaryota > Metazoa > Chordata > Mammalia > Carnivora > Procyonidae > Procyon > Procyon lotor. Next base: position 54,517,729 of record CM053604.1, on the reverse strand, counting down.
GGCAAGTGTAATATCATCAAGGTGCACCAAACAGGAAAGAGTTACGACCCCATTTCTGCATGGGTTATTGCTAACGTGCTATACCATCAGGAAATGAAAATGATCACTTGAGTCAAGCAATAAATCACAGAAGTCTGCTTTAAGCTCTTCATTAAAATAGTTGCATTTTCTCTAAAGTTTGCCATAAATATCTTAAAAAGTCTTGTTTTCTTATGTTTCTATTTTACGTATGCATACATGATTACCAGTAACTATTGCTGATATGGAGACATTTTAATTTTAATGAAGCACTTCTTTTTTTCCCCTCAAATACTTTTATTTTATTTTTTCAGTGTTCTTGTTTGCCTCAAGTATCCCCCTAAATTTCTTTACCATCATCAGCCTCATTCATGGGTGGTACGAAATACTTTTTAGTGTTGATGCCCTACAAAACATTTATATTGTGTAAAATTACCAATGCAATGACTGACACCTGGAATAGATATTAAATATGTGTGTCTAGAGTATTAAGAGGGGAAATGATTTCATTGCAGAGGCAGCTTTGATGAACCCACCTCCAAGTTCTGCGTCGCTTGTGTGACAGAAGCGTTTGATTACCTGCATCGACTAGGTATTATCTACAGAGACCTGAAGCCAGAAAACTTAATTCTAGATGCTGAAGGTTATCTTAAATTGGTAAGGCAAATTCTGTCACTTTTTATTCTGTAACAGTATCATAAGAGACATTTCTAAATAACTGAAGTTGTGTCACAGTTGCAAGTTGCTTTTAATTTTGGGACACCTACTGTTTTCACCATGGGGAGGGGCTATGGCCTAGGATATTGGCACCCTTAACCCAAGGGAAAGTGTTGTAACCACATTCTTTTTGGCCTAGGAATTTAATATTTCTGCCATATTTGTGACTGCTCATAAGGATTCACATAATAGAATGCCTTAAATGTTGGATTTTGTTAATATTTTTGTTTTATATATTTAAATAGGCTTTAATATATTCTTGCTACATATAGGGACCGGCTCTAATAGGGGAAGAAGGTGATAGTCTGTCTCCTGTCCCAAGATAGCTACTGTCCGTATAGGGAGGAAAGATACACTCAGGAATGTTAGTATGCTTTTTTTTTTTTTTTTTTTAATCTTTCTAGGTGATTCTAAAGTACAACTAGGGCTGAGAATCGCACCACTAGACTACAGGCTCCCTGAGAACAGAGACTTGCCTTGCTCTCCATCTTTGTAATCCTCTGAAGCCCAACATGCATCCCCTTGCAGTCACACTACCAGTCCCATAAATTGCTTTCAGTGTGAAATTCTAAGAGGAACTGGGCAGTCATAGCGGGGAGAGACCAAGGCGCTCTGGACATCCGGAGGGAACCCATGCAGGTGGGGAGCTCAAGCTGAGTTTTCCCGAGTTTATCTTGTCAGTGTGTCAAGGACATGAAACCATCTCTGTATGTAACATCTACAAAGATATTAAAAGTTTCTCACATCAGGATTTCATACGTGGAAATAATACTAGCTATCACTTCAGAAGTAGTTTAGTATGTTATGTGTCAAGACCTGTGCTAAACATTTTGCAAGGAATATATTTCACAATTGATGAGGTAGGTTTTATCATTCACATGTTACAGTGGGTAATTTAGCTTCAGGAATTAAACTCATTATGTGTAATTGCTAAGCGATTTCTCTCCACAGTAAAGGAGTAAAATAAGTCCTTTCATGTGAAATCTGGTGAACTTCCAAGAAACATTTTGATCCATTCAAGCTTTATTTTATCTCTGAAAGGCAGCTTTGAGAATTGGGGAGGTACTAACACAGGCCTCAATCACTCCTCTTCTTCACAATTCCTTCATTGGCTATGCCTCTTACAGCTATTTAGGGAAACCTTTTGGAATATTCTAGAACCAAAACCATCATGAGGGAGGCAGACTAGCTATTAGATTCATTCCTTTTTCTTCCCCCCAGAGCTGTTTTTTAAAAACCTGATAGCATATTTATTATACATTGCCATGGGGGTCCATAAATATCTCCCCCATTAGCCAGTGTTATCCATCCAGCTAACTCATTTGCCAACTAGCTGAAGAATGACAACTATAGCCTTTAGAGATTAAAACGTAAATGTTGAATATTTCCATTTCTAGCTATATGTCAAACTAGATACGCTGAAATTCTCTCACTACCAAATGTCTAAAAATACTGCATGAAACATGAAAAGCAGTATTACGTGCATGGCTGACTTTATAAGACAGCATTGGGATTCCCCTGAGGTTGGGAACCACTCTTGAACAGGAAAATAGCCTAGAACTCAAACAATGAAGCTGCGGTCTTCTGGGGACCCAGCGATCCGAGATGGCCCAGAGGTCTGATTTTAGTAGCTGCACCTTGTACGAACAGGATGCCGTGTTTTGGACCTGGGCAGTGAGGGAAGTTGAATCAGAGAACATTTCCCAAAGCCAGGAATCACAGATTACACTCTCAGGAAAATAGAAAGCGAGAAAAAAGATCTATTTTATAAAGACAAGTACATGTAAGAAAACATGCTTTTCTCATCATTGGGCTCTTGGTAGAAGAGCAGAAGAGTCTTCTTTAAGAATTCTTGGCCATAGGCTCATCTTCATGGAGGTTGGGTGCTCAGTCTTCGGAGATGGAAAACCCCATGCAAGAGTTTGAAAATGGATTCATGTTGGTAGCATGCCCAGCTTTTTAAGAATCAGTGTATATCCTGTCTGAACAAATGTACTCTTAACTCAGGATACAAAGAACTCCCAGGGATAAAGTTCCAGAGAACATGAGCTCACATTTAAAAAAAAATAAAACAAAAAATATATATGACGGGAAAAAAGATACCATGAGCATTATTTGGCAGGCAAATAAGTGCTTCATTATTGGAGTAATCAGATACAAAATGTAAAATAAATCCATCTAACACGCCTTTTAAAAATAAGAGAGGGAATGACAAGTGAGTAAGGAACAGAGGAAAAAAATCTAATAGGTTTAGAAAAAAAACTTCTATTAAGGAATTAACAACATAATAATTGAAATTACATATTTAAGGAAGTTTCATTAATGGGAGCACAGCTTCCATTGGACTAATCTTCTTGCTGAGATTAATTATAATGTTTGTGTAAAAATATGTGAAGGAGAGCAACAAAAAGTAGACACTTAAACCTTGGAAAAAGGGAATCATGCTGGATGACAAATCCACATTGCTACAGCTGTTTATTCATTGTAGGACACACCTTACTGTATAAGGCATGGGGATAAATCTTTAGTTAACATCATACCTAACAGTGAAATATTAAACATTTTCCCATTAGATTGTGAACAATTTTTTGTTTAATTGGAACAATTTTTTCCACTTTTTTTCAACATTTTAACAGAGATCTTAGCCAATGAAATAAACCAAGAAAAAGGAATGAAAGGTCAAAGATGAGAAGGGAAGAAGTTACCTGTCTTTATTTTCAAACAACATGATTGTTTATGTAGAAAAGCCCAAAGAATCTATCAAAGAAGTACTAGAAGGAATAAGCATGATAACCAGTACAAAGTCAATATATAAGTAAAGTTATAAGTCACTTAAGTCAATATATAAATTAAGTTGATATATAGATAAAAACTATTTTTCTATACTATCAGTAAATACTTATAGATGAAATAAAAACACTACTTATAATAACACCAAAAATTATAAAATAAATTTGAATACATTTAATGTGTAAAAATGTATAAGACCTCCACACTGAAAACCACAAACTATTGCTGAGAAAAAATATACAACTAAATGGTAAAGTATACTATGGTCATATTATTGGATAACTCAATATTTGATAAAGTGTCCATTTTCCTCAGATTAACTACAGATTTAAGGTCATTGTAATATAAATTAGAGCAGGTACCTTTTTAGAAACTGAGGCATCTACTCTAAAATTTACACAGAAACACAGTTTAGAAAAGTTAATAACCACTTTGAAAAAACCAGAACAAAATTGAGGAATTTATAATATCTGATAATATAAGCTATAGTAATCAAGGCAATGTCATAACACAGTGTAGACAAACAGCTTCATCTAACAGAATAAAGTCCAGAGATAGACATGGAATCAACCGATTTTTAGCAAAAAGGGAAAAGCTAGTCTTCTCAATAGACGAATCTAAAACAACTGGATATCCATATATGGGGAAAAAATGAACCTGCTCCCACCTCATACAAGATGGAAACATTAATTCAAGATGGTAATATGGTAATATTTTCACAGCATGGTATAGGCAGTGATTTCTTAGAATACAAATGGTATTAATTTGTATTAATTGTATTAATTAAAAAACTTTAGGTTACTGTAATAAAAATATAGACTGGGTGACTTAAACAATAAACATTTATTTCTTATCATTTTAAAGCTGGGGAAGCCCAAGATCAAGGTGCTGGCAGATCCAGCACCTTGATCTGTCTGGTCAGGACCCACTGCTGGGCTGGCAGAGAGCTGCCTTCTCATTCCTTCATTTGAGAGAGAAACACACACGCACGCACGCACGCACATGCATGCACGCACACACACAGAGTTTGAGGGGAGCTCTCTTCTTATAAAGGTCCTAATCACATCATGAGGGCTTGACCTCATGACTTGGTTACCTCCTAAAGGCCCTACCTCTGTATTCCATCACCTTAGGGATTAGGGTTTCAACATACACATTTTGGGGAGACACAAACATGCAGTCCATAATAATTGGACTTCATCAAAATTAAAAACTTCTGATAATTAAAATACAGTAGGGAAATGAATTGTCATGCCATAGACTGGGAGAAAATATTTACAATACTTATTTATATGACAAAGGACTTGATTGCACTGGGAATTACATAAATAACTCCTACAGCTCAATAATAAAAAGAAAACCCAATTTAAAAAAATTGTCAAAGATCTTGAAAAATCACTTCACAAAAGAAGACACAGGAATGACTAATAAGCCATACCAGTCATCATCAAGGAAATGCAGATTAAAACAACAAAAAGGAACCATATTATAGTCACTAAAATGACTACAATTTAAAAGACTGACGATGCCAAATGTTGATGAGGACTTTCTCCTAAATTCCTAGTGGAGAAAGAAAACTGTTTAAAGAATAGTCTGTCTGTTTTATGTTGAGCCCAACATGTGCCTAAACTATGACAAAAAGTTCAACTTCCAGGTAGAAACTTCACTCCTTAGTATTTATTTAGGAAAATTGAAATCATGTCTTCCAAACTCTTGGGCAAGAATGTTCATCACAGGGGCGCCTGGGTGGCTCAGTTGGTTAAGCATCTGCCTTTGGCTCCAGTCATGATCTCAGGGTCCTGGGATCAAGTCCCACATCAGGCTCCCTGCTCAGGGGAAAGCCTGCTTCTACCTCTTCCTCTGCTGCTTCCCCTGCTTGTGCTCTCTCATTCTCTCTCTGTGAAATACAATCTTTAAAAAAAAAGAATGTTCATCACAGCTTTATTACTAAAAGTCCCCAAATCAGAAACAGCCGAAATATCTGTTAACAATTAAATGTGTAAACGTGGTGGCAGTACGTTTAGCAGTAGAACGCTGCTCAGCAGTAGAAAGGAATGAATTACTATAAGCAACAATATGAATGAACTTTAAAAACTACATTGAGCAGAAGAAGCCAGATACAAGAGTGTCTGCTGTATTATTACATTTATTGACATTCTAGAATCTGTGGTAGAAATCAAAACAATGGTTGCTTCTGGGAGAGGCGTTCGCCTGGAAAGGGGCACAAGGGGACTTTTCTGAGAGAATGAGTGTGTATCTTGACTATATGGTAGTTGTGGTTACATGTATAATCTGCATCAAAATGAGCTGTATGCCAAAATCGATTTATTGTGTATAAATTACACATCAATTTGGAAAATGTAATAGGTTCAATGTCAGATGATTCACAAATAAAATCAGTTCACCAAATGATAAATTTAAGTAATTTACACAGAATATAGCATAGAGATACGCAAAAAAAAGATGAAAAATAAGAGAACAGACTGAAAAGTTCTTACAGTTATACATTGGAGTCCAAGATAAAAATAATAATAGAAAATCAGGGAGAAGCAGTATTTAAAGAAACAGTAGCTGAGAATTTTTGGGGAATTACAAGAAACACCAGTCATCAGATAAAGGAACCCAAACAAATCCCATATGGGACAAATTGTATTTGCGGTAGTCCTATCTTTGGGTCACAGATCACTCTAAAATGTAATGGTTTCGAACAACAAGAATCATTATGATCTCTCACAGTTTCTGTGGGTCAGAATTTAGGGAGTGGTTCAGCTGGGTGGTTCTGACTTGAGGTCTCTCATGAATTTTCAGTCAGATGTTGGCTGGGGCTTCAGTCACTTGGAAGCTCGTCTAGGGTTTGACCAGGGCATCCAAATCCAAAGTCACTTACTCATATGGCTGGGAAATGGATGCTGGTTGTTATTTGGGGGACACTACGGGCCTCTTTAGAGGTTGAATTTTTTTCATGGCCTGGCCCCTGGCTTCCCTCAGAATGAGTCAGCCAAGGAAAAGCTGCAATGCCTTTTAAGACCTCCTCTCAGAGTCACATCCCAGCACTTCCACTATATTCTGTTGGTCACATAAGGCCAGCCCTGATTTACTGTGAGGTTTATTGTGGGAGGGGACAACAAAAACAAGAGTATTAAAAGCTATAGAAGAGAAAAGACAGTTTACGTAGAAAGGAGTAAAACTTAGGCTTTCGGACGATCATGATAGCAATAAGAGAATCCAGAACGCAGCAGAGGAGTATTTTTTAAATTCTGACAGAAAATAACTAATAAGCTTGAATTGTAAATCCAGGGAAACTATCATTCAAAAGGGTGAAATAAAGGCGTTTTCAAACCAGGATGAAGGGTATTCACCACCTTCATAGAAAGGATGTGCTTAAGGGAGTTGAAAAGTGATCCCCGATGAAGGATCTGAGATTCACCATTAAGGAAGATGGTAAACATGTTAAATCTCTTCAAATGATGGTATAGAGGAATCATTCTCATTCTGCTATCTAGTATTGAAAATGAGAAAACGCTGAATAACTGAACAGCAGCAGCATGAAAACTAGGAGTCGGTATAATTGGAATTAAAGTAGGAGAAAATGTCAGTCATCTTCAAAGGAGGCAGCAAGAGAGAAACAGAAAACCTAGGAAACAATCCAAGAGAAAGCACACACCAAGAGCATAAAGAAATCTTATGTGCATAGACAGCTCTCTAGATCAAAACCAAAGATTGTCAAGTAGATTTAAAAAAAAATCAGCTATATGATGTTTATGAGAGAAAGACCTAAAGGCATGAGGCTGCAGAAAGGTGGAAGTGAAAAGGACAGAAAAAATACGTCTGGGAAATAGTCAACAAATTGAAATGCAGTTTTCATTATCAGGGAAGGGGTGTTGCTGGAGATAAAAAGGCTTATCCTTTGATGGTGAAAGGTTCATTTTGCCAAGATGATATAAAAATCCTGATCTTTTATTTACCTACTAAAATGTTTCAAAAATAAGCAGGAATTGAAAGAACTAATAAGGAGAAATGAACCACTGTAGGAAATTTTAATACATCTCTCTCAGAAATTGATGGAACATTCAGACCAAATAGCACTAAAGCTTTAGAAGATGTGCACAATACAATTAATAAACTTGATCTAATGGGCTCATAGAATATTGTTCCCAGGAGTTGAAGAATACAAATTAACGAAATGGGATCATCCATTAGGGCTATTAAGCAAGTTTCAGCAAATATGAGAAATAGGAATTGGGTTGCCGGCTGGCAGGCCAGCCGAGCTCTTTCCGTGACAGTCCCTGAGGGGATTGCAGCAAGGATGGGGTGTGCAGGTGCCTGGTGACAGCACAGTAAGAATGCACACCTGGGTGATGGACACCGAGCTGTCCAGCCTTGGACATTAAGTCTTCAAGGATGAAAGACTCCATGTAAGGCTGACCTTGGCCTCCTTCACCAATTTTGATTAAATGATCTTTTTCATTTTCCTACATCATTTCTTGGAAATATCTGTGAGGGATCAGATATCTAAGGACAGAAAGAAAGGAACAGTGTTTGTTTGTTTGTCTGTTTACCAACAAAGCATAGCCAGTGAAAGCTTGGGAGAAAAGACTCAAGTAAAGGAAAGATCTGGGTTTTGGAAGTGTCCCTGTAGAGGCTGTAGAGATGTGCCTTTCTGTGATAATTACAGAGGATGAGTTTGTAGTGTGGGGTGAAGACCTCATTCTACTCTTCTTCCCCAATTCACAATTAAGATGGCCAGCCAGATTTGTTTCCAGGTGAATCCTAGCTGGTCCAAGCTGTCTCTGTCAGTAAAAACACTGAGAGGAGATCAAGGATTAGCAGATATTACTAAAAGAATGTCACATTGCCATCTCTCACCTGCCCATCCAATAATTTCCTGAATCTTTCTCCACTTTCAAGGCCAAGAAAAGCTGATGTGGGCAATAATGATTAAAATTCTTTCTGTTGGTTATCATGAATGAATCAAGACAGTGATAAGGCATAGGACAGTACTTAAAGAGTTGAAAAAAAAAATCCACCTTGTTCTCAACCCAAGCAGAATTAATGTTGCAGTTTCCCTTCTTGGGTTTGCTCAGCAGAAAACTTGGTAGTAATCCAAGAAATCAATGAACATTCTATATGGTATGCTATTAACTTATCACTCACCAATAAATATTCCATATGGTTGTGCTACTAACTGTTGTAATACTTCTCATGTGGTAATAGGGGAAACTTAATCCTATAGTGATTATTATATAAGAAAATACAATGTAGAACATACTAAATGTTGATATTGTTGCCTGCTTCTTTATGACCTATCTTCCCCTCTATGCTAATAGTCCCATGAGGGCAGAAACCATGCTATGGTGTTTAGTGCCAGACTTAGAAGTTTGCTTAGCACATAAGAATGAATGAAAGGTCAGAGGGACAGCTTCCACCTCGCTCCCAAAATAGGAGCATAAAGGTTTTGTTCACTGATGTCAGTATATTTAAGTTGGAAGTTAAAAACAAAATTTGAAAGAAAAAAACCCCCAAAATCATAACTCATCTCACTGGAATTTTAAGGATATTTCAAAATAACCCATGGATCAGTGAAGAAGAAATTTTAATATTATAAAACCGACCTGCACTACAGACACTATATTTGAACACATATGGTCGCAACTAAAATGATAGAGTAACATTTACAATCTTAAATGTTTCAACTAGGAAATAAGAAAGGCTAAAAATTAATGAGCTAAGCATTTAACTTAAGAAGAAGGAAATGGGAGAAACAATAAAACCAAAGAAAAGAAGGAATAAATAAAGTTCAGACTATTAATTAATAAAATATGCAATAAAAGGAATACAGAGCCAAATGTTGATGTTTTGAAGAGACTAATAAAAGTAACAAACTGGAAATATTGTTCAAAAGAAAACAGAGAAGAGGTACAAATAAGTACTATGACGAATGAACATCATTTTAGTTAAAGCAGAGATTTATGTGGATTAGAAAGTATTTGGGCAACTTTACTACTATATTTGAAATAGCTATTTATTTATGTATATGCTATATATATGCTATATATATGTGATATCATATACATACATAGTTAGGTTCCGGTGAGGGCTCTTTCTGGTTTGTAGATGGTCATCTTCCCACAGTGTGCTCATGTGGCAGAGAGATCATCTTTCTGTGTCTTTTTACATAAGGGCACTAATCCCATTCATGAGGATGTCACCTTTGTGGCCTAATTACCTCCCAAAGGCCCCACCTCCAAATATCATTATATTGGGGATTAGAGCTTCAATGTAGGAATGTAGGTACAGACACAGACATTCAGTCTATAGCACACCACATCCAGAGAATTCACTTCAAGGTCTTATAATACTAATCATGTGAATTTGTTCAGAAAGCAGTAAGAGATAATTTCCATCTTACTCTGTGAGGTTACTGTAAAATTAGTTCTCCAAAGGAAGCTCCTAGAGAAGGCCAGTTAATGTCCCATCTAGCTCATAAAATTAGTGTGAAAATTATAAGTAAAATATTAGAAAACTGAATATAAATTATAACAAGACATGATAACAAAATTGGATCTATCTCAGGAATTCAAGCATAGTTTAACATTAAAAATTCTATTAAGCCAAATCACCATTTTAATAGGTTAAAAAAGAAAAGCAATTCTTTAATCACCTCAATAGATGCAAAGAAAAATTTTGATATGTCTCTACATTCAGTCATGATAAAATCCTAGCAAACCAAGAATAGAAATAAATTTTATTAACCCAATGAAAAATACCTAACAAAAATTTGGAGCAGACACTGTATATAATGATGAAACATTCGAAGTATGCTTTTAAAGGTCAGTGAAATAAGCACTTCTATATTTTACTGAATTCTCCAATCCAATGCAGGAAGATATAAATAAAAGAAAGATTGAGACATAACCAACAAAACCTATTTTCCTATGTGATATGATTATATAGAAATCCAGAATATAACAACAGATTGTTAAAATTAAGTGAAGAGTTTAGTATGATTGCTGGATACAAGATTAATAATATAAGAACTCAATATATTTTTAAAAATCAGAAATGTAGTTGACAAATAGGAATACAAATACCTTTTTAAAAAAGCATACAAATATATATATATATGTTTACATTAATAGAAATAAAAATATAATGTATCTAGGAATAAATCTAACAAAAATGTGTAAGAGCTTTATTGAGCAATGTAGACGAGTTCATAGAAAGACATTTAAAACATGTAGATTAATGGGCTCATTCTCTTCCTTCTGGGCATAGAGCTAGACAACATACCCCATCCTCCTTGTGGCCAGTTGTGGCCCCATGGCCCAGTTCTAGCTAATGAAATGTGAGAGCTGACATGCTCATGCACCAGGATCGGGTCTGGGTGATAGCAACCTCTGCAGATGATCTCTACACAGTCTTTATGAATTGTTGCTAACAAATACCAAGATTTAAGGTTGGCAGAACCATAAAGTGGAAAGAGCCAAGGGTACCTGGGTGGCTTATTCAGGTGAGTGTCTGCCTCTTGATTTCAGCTTAGATCATGATTGCAGCTCAGGTTATGAGCTCTGGGTCCTGGGATTGAGCCCCATGTTGAGCTCTGTGCTCAGCAGGGACTGTGCTTGGGGTTCGTCTCTAGTTCTCCTTCTTCTCTTGCCCCTCCTCCTGCTCATGCACTTCCTCTTTTTCTCTCTCTCTCTAAATCTCTCAAATAAATCTTAAAAAAAAAAAAAAAATGGAAGAAACTTGCGTCCCTGACCCACTGCTTAGGGATCTCACTACTGCTCAAGAGCATTCATTATAAGAAAAGTAAATTAATGTAGAGTTTAAGCTTTTATACTTTCTTAGATATGTTTGTTCAACAGTAGCTCTAGCATAACCCTAAATCTGAAAGATGTATGAGGTTTCAAAATAGCAAGACTCAAGATCACGAAGATAAGAATAGTCTCCAAAATCATATAACGATTAGATACACTTCAGTGGAATTCTAGCAAAGCTTTTCATGAAGTTTGGCAAACCGATTCTGAAGTTTATACAGACTAACCAAGGGCCAAGAGTAGCCAAAACATTTCTGAAGGCAAACAAGAAGAGGGTGGGAGGAAATTCTCTTCAGTATCAGAATTATAATGCTGTCGTTCAAACTAATTACTAATGCGGGGGGAATGCAAATTAAAACCACAGTAATTTATTACTTACAAATGGCAAAAGTAAAAGTTGCTATCCCGAAAGAATAGTAAGGACGTAGAGCAACCAACCGGAACTCTGTGCATTGCTGCTGGGGAAGGGAGGGTGAGTGGTAAGGCAGTATGATCCCCAATGAAAATAATTTGACAACATGTAGTAAAATTGAAGACACCACATCTTTGATCTTGTAATTCTGCCATCTTACATGTGCCTCCACTAAGTTACATGGAAAACGGTATTAATAGAAGCATTTTTGCAATAGCACACAATCAGATAGAAGGCAAATGCCCATCAGCAGCATAATGGACAGAAAAATCATCGCATGTTAATTCAGTGGTGTGTGATACAGCAGTGAAAATAAATGTACTCCAATATCAATTAAATTCACAAAGATAATTTTAAATGAAAATAGGCAGTTTGCCCAAGAATAGATGTAAGATGTATCTAAAGTTTTTAAAAATGAAAACTTAGGGGTGCCTGGGTGGCTCAGTCGTTAAGCGTCTGCCTTCGGCTCAGGTCATGATCCCAGGGTCTTGGGATCGAGCCCCGCATCGGGCTCCCCGCATTGGGCTCCCTGCTCGGCGGGAAGCCTACTTCTCCCGCTGCCACTCCCTCTGCTTGTGTTCCCTCTCTCGCTGTGTTTTTCTCTGTCAAATAAATAAAATCTTTAAAAACAAACAAAACAAAAAACCGAAAACTTATTTTATTAAGGATCTGAAATATGTGGTAGAAATATGTGGTAGAAAGTTGGGGTAGTGGTGACCTCTTGGCAATCGGCAGTGGGACACCAGGGAAGGAACACACAGGGCTTCTGCACTGGCTCTGCTCGGTTAACCTGGTGGTGGCTACGAGGTCATGCTTTTATGCTCGTGCTTTATAACCTGCATACAGGTCACATTATACGTTCCAAGTTTTTTCTCACTTGACAAAATGATCAGCTCTCACCATATTCTTTCTACCAGACCCTTATTAGCTGTACTTACTAAATAGCGATCAAGCTTTTCCCACCAACGTGCTGAATATATGTTGCTTCTTTTCTCTTAAAAATCTTGTACTTCCTCATCAATTTATGTGTAACGGGAAGATTCCCTTTGGAACCTGGTTCAAGTCTCACCTCAAGTATCCACGACCTTCCTACACTTTAATTTTCTGCTCTTTAACATCAGGATAACAGTCCCTCACTCCCCAGGTTGTTATGAAAGTCATACATATACATATACATATACATATACATATACATGTGCATTTACATATCTTATTGAACCTAATGTTAACAGTTATCTCTTCAGTCAGATTTTTTTCACCAAACAGGTGTTGAACATCTGCTCTGTGACAAATGCTGAGGGGTTACAAAATGAATGGGATATAAGGCTTCTTCTCAAGGAGCTAGAGTTGTTCACACACAACTAGAGAATGTTGCCCCAAGGGACGTAACTGTGGAAAATAAACAGTGTTAAAGCACCTCAGAGGAGAAAGGAATTGGTTCTATAAATTCAAGGAAGGCTTCAAAGAGGTGGTGGCATAGGAGATGAGCCTCCAAAGATTTTTGGTCCGAGCTCCCCTTCAGCTTGCTCACTTTTTGTAAATGTACTGAGAATTTGGGGTGACTCACCACACCACCCAAAAGAATGGGTTGTTACCATGAAAGATGCATACCTTAGCTTCCCTCACTCCCACTCCCATCCAGTAGAAGCCGTCCACCATTGCTTGTTTTAGTGGATGGACGTTAGTATCACAAGGACATGAAATCGTCTTTGGTTGGTGCAGACAGGATAAACAGATTCCATTGTACCCTTGTCTAGACTTGGGCAAAAGTAGGTGCCCTGAAAATCCCACATAAATATTTTTTTGGAATGTTATGTCCCCATGAATCATTTGGCTTAATTAGACTGGTCATTTTGTATCCATTTTTTATGTGACCAGGGAACCAATAGCTGACAAATTTACTGACCCGAGAGAAACTTCTGGGAAAAAGCTAGTACTTACTGGACACAGGTTCCAGCAAGCCACAATGCTAATTTTTCTATTTCTGAATGATGCAATCACTACTGCAGATTTAAAAGCATCTTAAAACCTTCTAGTTCATTAAGATCTTTGGAGATTTGATGTTTTTAAACTCTCAACATCATGTAAGCTGACTTTCATAATGGAAATTTAATAGAGACAAGAGAAAACCTGTGCGGAGCTTCTCTCGATATTCTTGAAAGCTCAGTTTTGTGAGTAGAATTTAAAAAAAAAATTGTGGGTCTATTTTCTTGTCTTCTAAAATGATCCTTCAAAACTTTAGTCAGGACATGCATAACGTTCTCTTAATCCTCCAGTGGCCTCTTGGACCGAAAAAAAAAATTCTGAAGTTCTTTCTTGGTTTACCAGACCAATATATAATCTGCCCTCACTTCCTGTCTCTCTTCCCCCCACGCACAGTGGCCCAGCCACGCTGGCCTTCTTGCTGATCCTTGAACTTACCACGTACATTTCCGAAGGCTAGGGCTTTTGTGCTGCTCTTCCTCTGTCAGAATCATTCTTGCTCAATTTTTTACGAGCTCTTTTTCTTATTTCACGCAGATTCCTGCTGAAATCTTCTCAAATGCTACCTCCTCAGAGAGCCTTTCCCTGGTCACCCTATTTAAAGTAAAATTCCTATTGATCTCCATACCTCACTCTGCTGTATGTTTCTTCATAACATATGTCACTGTCTGGCATTATTATATTCGATCTTCTATTTTTATACTTGCTCTCTTTCAACTGTCATCTCTGAGAGGACTGGGGCTTTGTCAGTATCCTGGTGCTTGGTACATACTGATGGTATTCAGTAGATATTCAGTGAGTGAATGAAGGAACGAACTTATATTTCTGTTGCCTAGAAGAGATAGTGTTAAAAAGACTTAAGCTTTGTGGTGGAATCCATGGTGGTATAAGACAGAGGTGGTATGAATGGTTATAGAAAATGCACAGAACTTAACATCAGAAGATCTGGGGCCTTCTTGATTAGGCATGTGACTTCAGATAGGTCTGAGCGTCAATTTCCTCCGACCAAATGGGTTAGACTAAAGTTAATAAGATCAAAGAAAAGTGGTAAGTTCTCATAAATCTTAAAATCTTAATATAATTATGGCCATCTCTGTGGGTCAATATTCAAATACTATAAAAGCAAAACCAGCTATTCAAATTAAAATTCACCATTTGCAGAGCTAAAAAACTCTCCTAAACATCTAATGAACACTCAGTCCAGTCATTTTTAAAAGGAAAACTTAAGTGCAATGAAAAAAAAAGTGTTGAGAGACCATTATAAAACAACAAAATATAATATTTCCATATGTGCATACACACAAATGCAATTATAAACATTGCTTTCTTGTCTCTTAAATTTGATTCTTTATAAAATTAGCTAGGATTTTCATATTGGTTCTTTCTCTGAGGACTAAGTAGATAAGCTAATCTCAGCTGGTTACAGATTTTAATTTCATAGTATCCCCAGCCATCCCTTAGATAAAATCTTATGAGTCATTTTGTATAGATAAAAGAAAACAGTAAAATCCCGCTTCAAATTATGCTGTTTAAATTCCCTTCTTCTAATAAAGAAATCCTTGCTGTTACATGATAAATACTAAAAAGCATTAGTGAAAAGCTAAATTTCTAAGAGATTTATTTAAGGTAACACAAAGACTTTAAACATTAGTATTTGAATAAATAAAGGAGGGTTGGATTTTATAGTTCATTGACATACTCTTTTAGATGAAGGCCTATTTTGATATGTTAACCTTATTATTTTTTTCCTCAATATTATTGCAATGCTATTGTGATAGTCCATGTGCATAATGAAACTATTAAAATGTGCACATTGGGGGGTGCCTGGGTGGCTTAGTCAGTTAAGCGTCTGCCTTAGGCTCAGGTCATGATCCCAGAGTCCTGAAATCGAGCTCCACATCAGGCTGTCTGCTCAGCGGGAAGCCTGGTTCTCTTTCTCCCACTCCCTCTGCTTGTGTTTCCTCTCTCCCTGTGTCTCTCTCTCTCTCTCTGCTAAATAAACAAATAAATAAATAAATAAATCTTTTAAAAAATGTGCATGTTGAGGCTCAGGTATAATTTGTGTGTCTGTTTACTCCAGGGAGGTGAAGGGTGGTTTTATTAAAATAATACCTGTATGTATTAGAGATGAAAAGTACATGCTAAATAACGCCTGTGGACAGAAACCAACTGTTTGTTTTGTGGGGCCGAATATCAGTCATGTACACTGCCTCCATTCAATGAGCAAGTCTTCCTGTTGCTCCAGCCTTCTCGCCCATTTCTATTCTGTGCACAGAGTTGTTTCATTGAATAGAGTCTCAGAGAAGTGGAGGGACCTATTCCGAAAAGACAGATGAGGGTAGCACCAATTCATTACCCGAGGAGAGTTCCTGATCCTTAGTCAGGGGCGAGCTCAGATATCACCGCCTAACGACATCTTCCCCAGTGGTCTTCTCCCTCATGTTCCAGGATTATATGTTTTTTGGCCCTCTGCATAATCTTCTACTCTATCATGTATCACTTGAAATTATATTAATCACATATGTATAAGTATTCCCAACACTCTGAGTTTCTCCTAGGCAGCTCTGTCTCTGTAAGCCTAGCACAGAGCCTGGCCGATAGTGGGTGCTGACTGTGTCTTTTCAGGACAAATAAGTTCATGCAGGTATTATTCACCATTGACCTGCCTGAGAAGGACTCCAAGTGTCCACAGTCTGGCCAATGTTGAGAGGAGGTGATCTTGGCTTTTTCTTTGGATTGCCAAAATGTCAAGGATACAGACATGGTACATCATGGTTTTTAAAGATGGATCCGAATTTTAAGACTCCCTTTTTCTCAACAATGGTCCCTTTCCCAAACTCTCAAATTTGCTATTACTTTTCTTTTTATGATGGAGCTTAAAGTGCGCCAGGGCCAATCTCTTCCCCTTTCTCTCCTCTTCCTAATGAATGCCATCATTGATTAAGAAATTGTCTGCTTGCTCTGAGTTTTAGATTTGTTGTAATGGTCTACACTTACTAGCCATTCCTCTTATCTTCTAGGGGTCATGGACATAGAGGTATGTGCATGGAACTTTCTCCAGCGTAACTAGATTTGTATCTGGTCCTGCAAAAGAATAAAAGAGAGGGTCAGTGCTGTGTTTGTGTGTGTGTGTGTGTGTGTGTGTGTGTGTGAGGGGGAGGGTGGTGGTTTAGATAGAAGGTAGGAGAAGTTAGAGGGAAACATAAAGAATAACATGAGTTTTATGGTTTTTGAAAATGTCTTTCACATTCTTTTCCAGGTTGACTTTGGATTTGCTAAGAAAATAGGATCCGGACAGAAAACATGGACATTCTGCGGAACTCCAGAGTATGTAGCTCCTGAAGTCATTCTCAACAAAGGACATGACTTCAGTGTGGATTTTTGGTCTCTAGGAATTCTAGTATATGAGCTCCTAACTGGCAAGTAAGTTACCTTCAAGTCCACAGAAGTGCCAAAATAATTTACTAATGATAATATACATATGTATATATATACATATATATGTATAATTTAAGAGTTTAACATTTTAGAATGTTTTTGATTACGTGTGATGACTTTTCCCCTTTGTATATTCTACATATAGCATGTTTGCTGGTTTTTAACGTGGAGACAACATTCAGGAAGGTTCAGGAAAGAAGTACAGAATTGCTTTGGTTTACCTAAAATGGCAAGGCCTGTTACTGTAGGTAACATGCTGTGTGAAGATTTTAGCTATCCCATTGTAAGCATAAGGAGAGGAATTGGGACTGTAGGCTTGTTTTTGTTTCCTTTCATACATATTTTTCGTGATTGTGAAAATGGTAATCATGTTTCAATTAAATGCATTAAACAGTGAAACTAAATTTAGCCCCCTTCTTCCATCTCCCCGATAAATCATTAACCAGAAGAGCCAAGAAAAGGAACATTGCTGGATTTAAATTTAAATCTCCTTGTCAGCTGCTTTCTAGAGGTGCTAATGAACAGAGACCAGACACAACAGGAGGTTTAGCCATTCAAATTGAATTGTCGCTCTTGGAGGGATTAAAGGGCTGTATTAATGAGTGCAGGAACCCAGATAGTCAACCTGCGTGCACTCACACACATACGTGCACAAGCATTTACACACACACACACACACACACACACACACACACAGGCTCTATGCGATCTTACCTCATATTGTGAAGCACTTTACAGTTTATAAAGCTCTTACATGTGTATTCTCTAGTTTTCACAAACCTCGTGGAAGTTAAAGACTGAATTTTTTTTTTCTGACTTGAGTGTTATGGATTAGACAGCCAGGACAGAGAGCTACCCTGCTTAAAGGTCAGATCTTTGATCCCAGATCTTCTAACCCTAAATATGATGCACTTTGCATTATATGCCTATGCCTTATACATATGCATTTTTAATATAATACATGGATACCCCCATGGGATATAGTTCAGTTTTCTCCCTCTGTTTCTCATCAACTGATTGGATCATCCTTACAAACCTTTATAAGCAAATATTCTGTCTTATTTTCAGAGAGGATTTGCATATGACGTACCGGAATGAACCCTTTGATGATATTCAAGTCTCAACACATACTTAAAAAGAATTTAATAAAATCTTGAACTTTTGCACTACAAGGAATAAGGGAATAAAGTGAGGGAATAAGGAAGGGGGGATCCCCAATAACTTGGAGTTGTTAAAGTGGCTTTGAGGGGCACCTGAGTGGCTCAGTGGGTTAACGCCTCTGCCTTTGGCTCAGGTCATGATCTCAGGCTCTCTGCTCAGCGGGGAGCCTGCTTCCCCCCCCCTTTCTCTGCCTGGCTCTCTGCCTACTTGTGATCTCTCTCTGTCAAATAAAGAAATAAAATCTTTAAAAAAAATAAAGTGGCTTTGAACTGTCAAGATGTTAGGAAATAGTTCTTATAAAGGTTTTCAGGGTAGGGCACGAGAAAAGTAATTTTAAATTCCCCAAACTCTAGAGAGTCAGGAAGTAAATGCAGATGAGAAAAAGAACTAAAACACAACAGAACACAACATAATTGTAAATATAGATATATTTAAAATATAGCAGTGCTTTTTCTTTCATACCTCATTTTCCTTTTTTCCCCCATATCTCATTGTCTTTACAAGCAAGACATAGACTGTTGCAAAATTGTTGCACCAACCGTATTTCAAATTTATTCCCAAGAGTGAGAACTCAGTAGCAAAAGGTCTCAAGCATGGCCAAGAAATAGCAGAATAGTTCATTAAAGTCATCTTCAATTTTCAAAAATTAAATGACACAATGGAATAAAGTGTTTTCGTAGCAAAGCGTGTGGGTTAAAACATTATCCAAATTCAGTGGTCAATTCCCAATGCTTTCTTAACTCACCTTAGCTTCCCCTGAAGTACTGCCTTCACATGCCTTCTAGGACCTCCCTTTCTCTCACTCCTTTTCTCACACTGATGGCTTCATCTCCGTCTTCATTGCCGGGTTCTTCTCATCCTCCTGATGTCTCCACATTGGGCCACTTCAGTCCTTGATCTCTTTTCCCTCTACTCACTCCTTGGCTGGTGTCATCAAATCTATGGCTAGGAATCCTGCCTGATGATGCCCCACAATCGTACCTCCAGCTCTGGCCTGTTTCCTGAATGCCAGACTCACAAACTCAGCTGTCTGCATGGCATCTCTATTTGGACATTTCATAACCTGCTCTGTACCTCTGGACTCCTCCTTCCGGCCCCCACTCCGGCCTTCCTTCTCTTGGAAAGCAATAGCTCCGTTCCACAGGTCCAAACACTTTGGCATTGTTCTTGAATCCTTTTTTCCTCTTACATACCACATTCACCCCATTGGCCAATCCTATTAGCTCTCCCATCTAAGTAGATCCAGAAGCCAACCACATCTCACCACCTTCACATCTACCATCCTAGTTCAGGCCTCCAGGCCTTCCTACCCCCGCTGCTAGCACCGGCACCGGTCATTTTTGACACATTTTTAAAAAAAGCTTACTCTGACTGCTGTGAACTCCATCATCTGACTCAGAGCACATTCCTAGGCCTTTAGCATCACCATCTAGCTTCACATGATACGGCCCTCATTGCTATTACCCCTTTCCTGCTTCCTTACTTTTCCGCCAGCAGCCCAGACCTCCTCACTTTTTCCAGAACACCAATGCCAGTCCTGGCTCATGGCCTTTGTACTTGCTGTCTTTGAATCTTTTGCTTATAGAGAGTGGTGTGGCTCATTCCGCCCTTCTTTTCATCGATACCACTGCTCAATTATCAACTTACGAAAGACGCTTTTCCCATCTTCCCGATTTGAGAAAATCACACCTCTCTGTCACCCTGTCCCCTCTTCTTTATTTTTCTTTTTAGTGTTTATCACCAACTGACAAATTACCCATATGTGTATGTGTGTCATTTGTTAAATGATATGAAATCAATGCAATTGTTTTCTAGCATATATCCAGATTTTTTAATACAACAACTGAGAAAGGAGGAGGGAGGAAGGGAAGAAAAGGTAAGAAAGTCACTTGTAAGTGTGTCTGACACGTTGTTCCAAGAGTCCTATTTTGGCTTTTCTCCAGCCCTCCCTTTTCTGGGATTGACCAAATGATGACGTACAATTTGATTCTCAAAGGAATTGAAAAAATGGATTTTCCCAGAAAGATCACAAGACGACCTGAGGATTTGATTCGGAGGCTTTGCAGGTGAGGATGAAAATTAAAACCCCCTTGGGGAAGTTGTGAAGTCTTCTTATTTCTGTGTCAATTTAAAATTTAAAATTTAAACACAGTTTAAAATTAGGTATGCATTTACTTTTTGTACTTTTCTGTGCAGCTAAATTATATTTAAAGAAAATCATTTCATTAGGATTAGTTTACTTCATGGTACAGAACCACAGTACCTACTTAGAGTTTAAAAGAGATCTACAGTTTTCCGCTCATCTTTGGGAATCGTCTTTATCTGTATTCGGGCGAAAAGAACATTAGTTTAATAAAGAAATGATTAATTTACAACCTTGTTATTTTGAGAGAAAACCAGTGGTGGTGATGGAGTGTCACTATTTGCCTTCTGTCAGTCTTCATTTTAAAAAGCAACACTTCTCTGGCCCCATTTTAAATTATTCCTAACTTCTGTTTACCCTTCAAAATAATATATTAGAGAATGGAAGATGTCTGGAATTTGTGTTTAATCTTTATTTTGTCACTATTTTCTTTCTTTTTTTTTTTTTTTTTGCACATTTGAACTTTTTTTTTTTTTTTTAAAGCATTAGCATTTAGTAAATTTAGAACATGAAACCTAGTTGTGGGTTGCCAACAGAAATCTCTGCATGTTTCTAAGATTCCAGCTCAGATGTAAACGATTCTCTAAAGCTTTCTCTGCTTTTCTCAGCAAAGTTGGTAAGAGAGCATCCTTATTCATAGCTCAATTAAAGCACTGGCTTGCTTTACACACACACACACACACACACACACACACACACACGAGAGGGGAATGCATTTTTCATTTCCCTATACTCAGCCTCTAAGTCTATGAATATTGTTGAATAAATGAATGAATACATACATAAAGAAAAAATGTTAAATTCATTTAAAATTCACCGAAGCATAATTATTATGAATTGCCTGTCAAAAAATTTTTATTTTAGGCAAAATCCAACAGAAAGACTTGGAAATCTGAAGAATGGAATCAATGACATTAAGAAACACAGGTATGTAGCCCAGAAAAAAATAGAAAAACGTACTTGATGCTTTCCCTGTAAGTCACAAGGGCCCCTTACAGATATTCAGTTTTTCCTTTTTGATGTTTTATTTTTAATTTGTATTTTACTAGGTGTGGTTACAATAATCAGTCTCAAGGTGATTTCTCTAATGCTGAAAATTCACATCAAGAAGGATGAAATTCTAAAACAAGGGACAAAATCACATCTTTAAGTTATAGCGACTTAGCTTTTTATATATTTGCTATTTTTATTTTTTATTTTTATGTTTATTTTTTAAGTAGGTCCCACACTGGCTGGTGGAGCTCAACGCAGGGCTTAAACTCACAACCCCAAGATCGAGACCTGAGCTGAGATCAAGGGCTGGATGCTTAACTAACTGAGCCACCCAGGGGCCCCTTAACATTTTTTAAAAATATCAACTTGGATTCTACAGAGGAATTAAGTTCTAATTTTGACCTTTGTTTTGTGATTAAAATACAATACAGTTGCTCTTGTAAACGTTAAAGAGAAATCAGCTGTTAAATAGTATTCTTTTGCAGTTTTAGTTAATCATATATATTTATTTTAAATATAATTTTCCTTTAACTAGCTTTCCCAGTTGTGAAGCCTAGGGTAGTATTTTACGTTTGGGGTAAAGTACATTAATTTCCACAAAGCCTCAAACAAGGCTTAGGCTTCTACAATAATTTAACATGCATCTTTGCAGTTCTGTGGGTTTCTAAAACTGGCCTTCAGAACCAGTGATAACTTCCGTGAATTATCCTCTTTGATTTGGTTTGCATACGTGGACTTCAAGTCTTTCAGATTTTTAAAACTACTGATGCCTAGTTAAATCCTGCAGTCCTCAAAATGTTTTAATTTTGCTCACGATATACAAAAAAATACCACTGACTGATAGTACTATTGGTAATAGAAAAACTGAATCGGAGAATTTCATCAGTGACAACCTGTGAACACACTGAATTATTTATATTCAGAAATGAAAACACCTTTCAGTATTTCATTCCTATCTGGATATTTTCTACTGAAGAATTTGAGGCACAGAACCCAGTGTGGAAATAAAGGGAGAGAAACTTCTGAATAGAAACACTATTCATTTTGCTTAACAGTAGTGGTGGAGCTTTAAAAAAAAAAAATCCCAGGCTGCCAACCCTGCTCTATCTATTCATGAACTTACTTGAAATAAAGCCATGTATTCAACATTGTAAATTCACATTGGGCTTTGCCTTAAGGGTGTGTTAGGAAGGAGGGAGGATGATAGAGACAGACTCATCTGTGCATTTTGTAGACATCAAAATGCTTAGGGTATTTGTTTGCCTTCAGTGTAAAGCTCATTATTTGTCTTAGATTCCAATTTATCTCTTTCTCCATGCTGTTACCACAATTTCTTTTCTCATTATAAAATGACACATAAACACACTATTCATAATGATACTGAGCAAACAAGTGTCCTGTCAATTAAAGTCCTTCCTCCAATGTATTTTCCTCCTTTCGCTCATTAAAGAGGCATCTTCACATTTCGCTCCGGGGCGGTTGGGTTAACACGCTCTGGTTTTATCTTTTCTTTCTTAGTTACCTGAGGCTCATTTAAATGTAGCTGTCAAGTTGTGATTGGGTGCACATGCAAATTGATGCTAAAGGATTTTCTCACCCCAGCATGGTAATGAAGAATGTTGAATTTTCTTCCCTGTAGGGATTGATTGGCCCACTCTTCTTGACAGTGAGGGTAGATTCCGAGTGCGGTGTGTAGGGTAGAGTTCAGTAATAGGATGGACCGAATTTACACAGTGCTTTTCAGTGAGCCCAGGGAGCTCAGACATGATTTCATCTGATTTTCTTAGGGTTTCTTAAGATATAAAGCTGAGGTGGGGTTGGGTTTTAGAGGGGTGGATGGGGAGGGAACTGAAAAATAGGTTTCTCCCTGTCTTTAAGTAGGAGTGCTCTACTACTATAAGTCTTCAAGGCTTATAGCTTCTCTACTCTGTATACTCTTGGAATTAAAAAGAAAATCTTTCTGAAATTTGCCGTCTGATTTTCCCACTCTTCTCTGAAGTAAAATGTATGCTTTTGTCTCAGAGAATCATTCATTTTAATTTTGTATTTAAAAATAATGCAATTTAACATGGCATATTGTTGTGTTTGTACATTCTGAGTTAAATCATCTTAGCTAAACATAATCAGAGCTTCCCCGTCCCCTATTTCTGAGCTATTGGATAAACTAGGCACCCATCGTATCTCCCAACACCTATCTGAAAAGAGGGATAATATATTTGTAGGGTACAATTAAATCTTTCCTGCTAGATAGAGGAATACTTTGTTTCAAGTGTCTTAATGTTACCTTTAATATTTCTAGCCGCTAAAATTACTTTCAAGAATAGCTTCTACCGGTCTTCTAAAAATGAAGAAGCAATTTATGTGCCATTGCTGCTAATATTTCTTTGGTGAATATTTTTTACACATGAATGCTTGCTGGCACTTGCATTACTTAAAATGTGGTTAGTGTCAAAAGGCCAAGTGTTAAGTGAATGGCCACTCATGTTAAGTAAATATTGCCATAAGTCAAATCGTAACAAGTACTCAGCAAGAAATATATAGGCTCTTTGATTCAGTAGGGTAACAGTAATGATTTTTATTAATATTTATGGAGTCGCTTCTGGGTAGAGAGCACTGTAAAATATGTTAAAAGAAATCGTGGCAGTATTTGGCGGCAAAAGAAAAGAATCCACATGATTGTGCACCTAGAAATCCCTAAAAATGAAGGTTCAGTCTATGCAAAGAAGCTGATGGGTGGATCAAGGAGAGGACTCTGTGGTTTTGTAGTGAGGACAGGGAAGCCCTACGGCTGGGGCTGCTGTCTGACTTTCGCTCTTTGATTAGTGTCTCACAGCTCATACTAAAATGGCACCTTGGGTTAAGAATGGCATCTGAAATGGAATGTACTAGAGCCTTCCCTCTGTTTACAGTACTTTCTCTCTTGCTAAGCTTAGACTTGGAATGAGGAATCCAGTCAAGGACTGAACAGAAACCAACTCCACAGGGGAGAATAGATTAGAAAAGATAGAAGAGCAACATTTTTGGCATGGCTGACAGGAGTGTGAGAATCTCCCACCAAATTCTCCAGCCCTCAGCCTCACACCTCTGCCTCTACCCTGCTCCCTCATGGCCCCCTGTGGTCATGCTCCACATAGCAGCCAGAATTATTTTTGGAAATGTGCTTAGATCCCACCATTTCCTTAGAACTTTCTAATGGTTTCCCATTAAGCATAAAATCCTTATTCCATACTGTGTTCTATAAGGACTGCATGGATTGGCCTCTGGCCAGTTCTCAGATACGTTATTTTTTTTTTTTCTAGTTTCCTCTCCATTCACCACACTTCAGCTCATTTCTGTCACTTCCTTCCACTTAAAAGGCCCCAGGATAAAGAATATGTGAGATATATTTATATCTGTTATATCTATATCTGTATCTATATCTATATCCATATATATCTAGCCTTGGGGTGATAGATAGATGATAGATAGATGATAGATAGATAGATAGATAGATAGATAGATAGATAGATAGATAATAGATAGATGATATATAGATAGATAGATAGATAGATAGATAGATAGATAGATAGATAGATATCTCACAAGTCTTCCCATCTTCATTCTGGCCAACCCATCCTGTCCCAGTCATCAGCCAACACTATTTCTCCCTTATCTTTCTAGTACTTACTAGTATCTGAAATTAATTTTATTCACTAGTTTGTTTGTTTGTTTTTCACCTCCTGCCAAAATAAAAATATTTTAAAAGCAGGATCTTTGTTTTTTTCGATGCCTGGGACCAAACTGACTTTCTATAAATTTTGTTGACTAGCAGACTTGACCTCACTGTCTCAGTAGAAAAGATCAGTGGGTATAGAACAATATTATTCCATGTTCCTTATAGGATCCCGAGAGACAGAATACATTTTTTATGTCCACTTCTGCTGTTAGAGTTCCAGCCCACCAAGTTTGAAGTGTGTCCTAAAGACTAGATCATTTCTTTTAGATTTATGATGCGGAAGCAAATAAATGAAAGAAAATTCATCTATCAGCTTAACCTCCTCACAGATTATTGTAAGATACTTTTTATCTTGGAGCTTTTTGCATACATAACACCAGGAACATCACCACCAAGGCAATGCGATGTTCTAAGACATGATAGTAAGAGGTTCTGTGCAGGTGTGTTCTCTTGAAGAGTCATTCAGTTACTCAACAGACATTTATTGAGCCTGGTTTGATGACAAGTCCTGCTCCAAGTGTTAGGAACACAGAAGGAGAGGAAACAGACGAAAATCTTGCCCTCATGGAGCTAGCATTCTAGTGGGGAAGACACAATCAACAGGATAACTAAGTAAAGTATATGGCAGATACATCCGAGAACAGTAAGAGCTAAAGAGAAAACTAAAGCAGGGAGGAGGATAGGAAGTGGTGGGGGTGAAATATTACTTGGATGGTCAAAGAAGGTCTCACTAAGAAAATGACCTTTGAGAAAAGACCTGAAGGTGTTGGGGGAACAAACCCTGTGACAATCTGGGAAAAGAACCATCTAGCTTTGAGTACAAAGGTCTAAATGTGGGAGCATCTCTAGCTTGTTGGAATAATGGTGAGGAGGGAGGAAGGAAAGTAGGACAGTGGTGAGCTGGGGGATGCAGTAGTGGTGGAAAGGGTGATGTACAAGACCTAAGGGTTATAGTAGAGGTCTTGCCTTTCATGCTGAGCAAGTGGGAAGCACTGGAGGGTTTTGAACAAAGGCTGATGTGATCTGATTTGTCTTTTAAATGTTCACACTTGCTTCTTGGTTATTTCCCATGGACAAAAGCAGGAGGACCCATTAGGAGGTTATTACAATAATACGAGGGAGGAAGAGGAGTGGCTTGGCCCATGCTGGTAGAGTGAAGGTGATGAGAATTTTTCAGATTCTGAATTCAGATAGCTTTTGAAGGTAACACTGACAAGATTTGAGTATGGACTGAGGTAGGGTATGAGGGAAAGGATAACTTCAAGGTGTTTGGTTTGAACAACTGGAAGAGTCAAGGCCAGTTCCTTGGGGAACATTTGGAGCTCCAGTGTGGGCCATATACAGGCTAGATGCAGGATAGACACCCACTTGGGACATGAGGACTAGCCGCTATAGCTATTAGCTTGGGAAGCAATGGGGAGATCTTGATTGGAAATAGAAATAGTAACCAGTAGATATGTAAATGCTGTCTAAAGCCACAAGACTGATTGAGATGACCCAGGAAGTGAGAGTAGTTGAAAAAAGAAGATCTAAGGACTGAGCCTTTTAGCATACCAGCTTCCTATGGAAATGGCCATGGAAAACGAGGGAAAGCACCCAAGAAGGTAGAGTTGTGTGTCCTGGAAGCCAAGTGAAAAAGTGTTTCAGGAAGTGTGAAAAATGCATGGTGGCAAATGCTCCTAGGTGAAGTAAGACAAAAACTGAGAATTGAGGAGCTTCACAGGAGTGGAGGAGGTAGATGCTGGTGGTAGTGTGGTCAGAGAAAATGGGTAAGTAGAGTGACTGGATAACTTCCAAGGAGTTTTCCTCCTGTGGGAGGAGAGAAACATAGTGAAAGTTGGATAGGACCTCAGGTCAAGGGAAGGTATTTTGTGGTTGGAAGAAATAAAAGGTCTTCATACTGATGGGAACGATCTAGCAGGTAGACATTGAAGAGTCAAGAGAGAGGAGAATGGCAGCAGCATGCCTTTGAATGGAGGACTTCACAGGATCAAGTACACAGTGAAGGAGCTGAGCTGACCTTCCCTAGAAGCAAAGGCTGCAAACTCATGGTGCACAACAAAAGGGAGCACACAGATGTGGACAGGCGGCCAGATGGACTGGCAGATTGTGGCAGCTCAGTTTTCTCAGTGAAATAGGAAGTCAGGTCATCATTCGGGAGTGAGGATGGGGAGAAGTTTCTGGAAGTTTGAGGAGAGAGGACAAAGTATGAATTACGAGTCTAAGGGAGTGTCCCAGTGAATGAGACAACAGGGAAATCTAGACCAATTGGGCAGCATGAACTACCCCCTTGAGGTTAGTGGGCATGTGTTTAACATGAGACCAGACAACTAGCATGGTTATGCATTTTTCCCTCTCCTCCTCCCTCTCCCCCACCACTTGTACCTGCACTGTTGAGGTCAGGGAGAGGGCAACAAAATGAACTAACAGATAACTGGACGCGCTAATAGTTTATCAGGCAAGTAATATTCTTCTGTACTGTTTTTACTTCTCAGGTGGTTAAATGGTTTTAATTGGGAGGGACTGCAAGCACGGAACCTTCCATCACCTTTGCAGAGAGAGGTGTGGTATCTGCTATATTACTTTCTTAATTTTTTCTAGTTTTTACTTTCATAAACAGAATAGGGATGTGTTTTCATGTACTACATTTTAGATTTTTTTAATACTTTTAAAAAAATTAAGTGAAAATGTCATAGTAATTGTGTTTCTTATTTGACGGAGATCTGCTCAGTTCTTAGGAACCAATTATATATAAATCTAAGTCCATAGGTAGTGCTGGTCAGGATGACAGAGGGCTCTGGAAGTATAATATGAATCATACTGTGATTTAAAATTTTCTAGTTAGCCACAGGTAAATTGAAACAAGTGAAATTAATTTTAACTATTACACTATATCAAAAAATGTCATTTTGTTATGCAATCAACATAAAATATTAATGAGCTGTCACATTTATTTTTCCATATTGTTTTTGAAATCCCAAGTGGATTTCACAGCAGTCTCAATTTGGACTAGCCACTTTTGGGGTTGGACAGCACAGCTCGGGAGAAAACAGAACATCCACTAACTTAGGGTGGGGGACAGTGCGGGGGGCAGCAAATGACTCAGGAGTGATCTCTGTCAGCATGCTGTAGACTCTATGCTGTGTCTTCCTTAAAGGAATTTTAAAACTATTTTTAGATTGACATCTCAATTTTTTCATCATTATGTTTTAATTGTTGTAAAGGATATGATTTCTAGTATATTTTAAATATTGACATTTTAAAGTAAAATGTTACTTCTTTAAAAATATGTAATCTAAATACTAGTGAGATTGGATGCCCATTAGCTATTTAAACTCTACAGACAGCAATATTACATAATTCCTTTTCCTCTCGGAATTTATATATTTATATTTCCATCCTATCTTCCCTAAAAACTTTCATCTTATGTAAAAATATGTTTATGCCTGCTAGTATTTGATTATTCTTTAAATGGCTTTCAATTATAGTTTTCTAAATTTTAAAATTCCTCTGACAATAGGAATTTCTGCGACAACACACATATTTTTTCAGGATTCAGTTGTAATTACATTTTTATAACATGGAGTGTCAAATAACAGAAATACATTGCAAAATTTTAAAGCAAGTATTTAACAAATATTTCTTGAAAAGAAATTACTTATCTACCAGGAAGAAATATTACTTATTAAAAAAATGGGATCAGGCTCCACATTAATTCTATTTCTTTTCAAAATTATTTGGCTGTTAAGTGCTGAGAGTTGTGTTGACATAAATAAGTAATTGGGAGTGGAGGGTTTTATAATAGCAATGTCACTTTGAATGACTTCTGCGTGATCTCCCCACTCTCCCAAAAAACATATTATGATGTATCATAAGTATTATTTTTACTGATCCATCAGCTGAGAATTCAATCGGGTACCTTTAAAATTTGTTCGAAAGCAAAAAATTGAAAATCATTCGATTTGCAAAATAGTTTAATTCCAGAATCATTTCATTCTTTCAACAGAGTCAATAATATTTTGAACTGACTCTTTATTTGGCATTCTGGAAAATTTTTTTTTTTTTTTTTTTGGCATTCTGGAAAATTTATATGAGTCAATTAACCATATAGAAATTCAAGGTTGGTGAGAAACTTTTATAAAGTGGAAAAAGGTTTTATAAGTGGCAAATTCTGATTTTTTTCAAAGATTTTATTTATCTGAGAGAACGAGAGAGTGCATGGGAGCAGGAGGAGGGAGAAACAGACTCCCCCCCGAGCAGGAAGCCCAATACAGGGCTCGATCCCAGAACCCTGGGATCATGAACTGAGCTGAAAGCAGATGCTTAACCAACTGAGCCACCCAGGCGCCCTAAATTTTGATTTTTAAAAATACTTGCTTTTAAAATGTCTTTCAATCTGAAAAAAAAAATAGATGCCATTTCTGTCACCTTTTCTTTTGGATATACCTCCTCAAGCCAGGTAACTTCTGTTGAATGTAGTGCAGTGACCAGATCCATTTGGTCTAAAGGGGAAATCTCAGAGACTGAAAGTGTGACTCAAAAATGATAGTTGGCCATCTTGTCTCCTTACGTGTAACTTACCAGTGGTTGCAGTATAAAAGCAGTGTTCAGATGTAAAAAACATTGCCCATATATAATAACATGCTTAGTCAACATTATCCTCACGTTTGGTTTCATTCCTCCTCTATTAGCTCAGTGGACCCACAGACCACAGCTACTTCGACAAGTATCCCCCTGAAAAAGGAGTGCCTCCAGATGAGCTGTCAGGCTGGGATAAAGACTTTTGACAGAAGAAAAGATGATTATTGCCTCTACATCCAGAAGAAGACTATAAAGACCAATAATCCAATAATGATCATTTCTCTCTTTGGAGTATTATAACATCTTTGGGGAGACCATTAGAGAAGAGAACTCCCCGCCCAAGAGCTGGGTGGACAATGTGGATATGAAGGTGGTTTTGAGTTATAGTGTCTTATTAAGATGCTCTGAATATTCATGTATTCTATTCTTTGCTCTTCTCAAATGTTGGAGGCTATTCTCTTCCCCTCTCAACAGTCAGAACCATTTTTGTTGAAGGGACATCATTTTCTCTGCAATCTATTGCTCCATCCCAATCATACTTGTCTCCTTTGAGTCCTAATAAGGTTTCAAACATGTCTTGCCTTTGAGAAACTAAGTCATGCAAATGGAAGGAAGAACAAGGGTGAACTTTGGAAGACTTCCCCTGCTCTCAACAGTTCCACGTAAGCGTTGTGGCATCTTAAAGCCATGGTTTGCAGAAATCTTTGTAGTCGATAGAAGCTCTTGATTTTCCCCTACATTCAACCTAGAAACATATTAACATGCATCTGATACTAGTCTGGGGAAAGGCAAGTTTAAGTATTAAGCAAGGTACCACTTCCTAGAATAGATGAGTTAATTCACCCAGCCAGTAATTACATTCCATTGGGGAACTTTGAAAAAATAAAGCAAAAAATATTTTTCGTTCTCCTGTGACCAGCCGTGATACCTCAGAGACTTTCTGAAAGCCTTCTTAAAGGTAGTTATAATGTGTGGTCAAGTGATGGGCCTTTGGTAGGGTTTTGTCTTATATACTGTTTTCACAATTAAAGTAGAAAACACACAGGCACAAAATTGTGAAGGGTTCTCCTTCCCGTTAAATATGGAGGAGAATAACTTCTCATAGGTAAGGTTGCTGACTCTTTAAAACTGAGATGTTTTGGCCAGTTCTGTGTTTGTTGCCATTAATAAATCAAGAATATAGAATAACCACAGTTAATTTTTAATGAAAATCTCATTGGCTCATGTTGATGCCCTGTAATCACTGTCGCATTAATAGCTCTTTTTAAAGAGATTTGAGTCATGGATGTGTTTATAGTTTTAGATTTGTAAGGTAGACAGGCCACTGAGGAAGTGATGGGACCTCAGTGAAAGGGACATCCAGCATGTGCCCTCCCGGCTCCCCTTCACAATCTTCCAGATGATGAATACACTAGTTTCAATGGCACTGGATACCAGCGCTGAAGAACTTTACTAGAGAATGTTGTCAAGTATCCACCATGAGCCCACCAAATGGGTGGGAAGTAGACTTTCTCTGTATCTTTCTGATCTGGCAGAGTAAAAATAACATCTAAGTTCCTGCATTATTCAAGCTTCTGGTTATATTTTCACATGCTAATGTTCTATGGGAAAAGCAACCTCTACCCACTCTCCACCCATATTTTCAGCATTCAGAAACAGTCAGCTATATGCTTCCTGAAGAGTCAGAGCAGTTAAGTGAGGCCCAACCCAAGAGGGTGCATCCTTTAACAAATTGAATTTCCACATTTAGAGAATCCTTTTGCTGAACCAAAGAATTTTTGTTTCCTGGAGTAGTATTTTTAAAGATTATGTACTGTACATAGATGAACCATTTTTAATAGGATCAACATAACCTGCTTAATGAATTTCTAAGATTTTTAAAGGTTTTTATTTGCATTTGGTTTGTAAGCATTGTATGTTTTTCCATGTATATATTTTTAAATTACCCACCCATAAATGTAGAAAATTTATGCATTGGATGGATATTAGAACTATACAGTTATAATAGCAATGATATTCTCCAAGGAGATCAATAGTTGTAATTCAAAAAAGACTTACATATATACAAATAAAAACCAACTTAGAGTACTACAGTTTTATTTTGCCTGTGATTGGCTGTATCAGTAGGTCATCTCCACATGTGATTTTATTTTGTTTCCTTTAGAGTACTTTATAAAGATGAAGGACTGAGAGACTGAACCATCATATAATTCCAGTTCCACTCTTTCCTAGCCAGGTGACCTTGGGAAACTGAGTTCACTTCTTTGAGTGGAGTACTAGCTTTCTCACCTTTAGGAGAAGACGTAGTAAAGTAGTACCTACTTTAGAGGCCTGTTTCAGGGATTAGGAAAGATACCTAAAGAGTCCTTTGCGGATATCTGCGAAAAATTCAATGCTGCATAGGTGGGAACTACTGTTACTGTCTCTATTAGAATTAAAGGGACTTGATAACCATTTAGCCCTGAATCTATGTATCATTGGAATCTGTAGGTACAGTTATTCCAATTAAATCCAACATTTACCTTTTTCTTTTAAATCATGAAGAGAAGATCAAACTTTAATATGTAAGATGAAGAGTTAATCCTCACCAAAATGAAGTGCTTTATTAAGAGCTCACCTACTTTTCTAAATTCTAATTTTTTATGAACTAAGGATATATATATGTAAATATATTCTTCAAAAATATAGAACCCATCATACTCCCAATCCCCCATTATACAAACCCATCCTATTCCTAATCATCAAATCATTCCTGTTCTCTTTTCCAAGTCCAAAGTTAAGTTTTCAGTCTTGAGTCTTTTCTCTGTGGGGCCAACTTTTCATAATTGTAGTTTCTTAATCTTTTCTCTAAACATGAAAATGTCTGGAGGGAGAGGAATGTAAAAAAAGAAGAGATTTTGGAGTTAGAGAGACCTGGGTTTGAATTCGAGTTCTGCCCAGATTTATGTGAATGATAAACCACATCTTTATCCATCTGTAACTTGGAGATGTACATGTAAAGCTTTGGAGCATCGGGCCAGAGTGTTATTACTTGTAGGTCATTGACAGCCATTTGGAAATAAATACATATATGTATTTCTTTTGGCATGATAATAAACCTTCATTCTTTATTGCTAGGCATTGTGCTAGGAGTATTTACGTCCATTGTCTCATTCACACACGATTGTAAAATAATTACATACTCACTGTTGATCACCCTCAAAGCTAAACATTGGCTTCAAATATGCATTTCCTTCACAATTTTGTTGTTATGGTTTTTTCATGGCTCAGTCCCAGTTCCTAGGACTATATAACAAATTACCTGAAACTTAGTTGCTTTGAGCAACCATTTTATTATTACTGTAGGTTCTGTGGGTCAGGAATTCAGACACATGGTGAAGATGGCTTACACCACAATATCTGGGACATCATGTGTAAAGACTCAGAGCCTGGGGTGACTCAACAACTGGGAGCTAAAGTCACCTGAAGCCATGTCGCCCACTCTCTGGAGCCCAGGCTGAGACCACTCAAAGAATAGGACATCTGACCAGAGTGCCTACATATGTCCTCTCCACAGCTTGGATTCCTCACATGCTGGTGTTCTTAAACTAGTCAGACTCCTTTCATAGACACTTGTAATTCCAAGAACAAGTATTCCAGGAAACAAGGGAGAAGCTTTTAATCCTTTACAAACCAGCCTTGACTCACATGACATCACTTCCACTATATTCTATTGGTGGAAACACTCAAAGCCCACCCAGATTTGAGGAACAGGAATATAGACTTAATGAAGAGAGTTTCATAGAACTTGCAAGTAATTTTAAAAACTGCCACAATCCACTCTCTGGCCACGGATGAATCATATTATTGCATAGGCAACATGAACACATTCCCTCCCAAGAGCCTCCCTAAAAATATAATTTGTTTACAATGTCAGGCTTAAGCTTAAGATCTAAGATTTTGTCCATCTAAATCCATTCGAGTATGGCTAAGAATCCTCAGTTATAATTCTGTGGATATGTTCTTTTACTTCTGGAAGCCTGTGAACTAAGTAACTAAGTCATCTATTAGCACGCTTCCAACATTGAGTGGTGAAACCATCAAAGGATAACCACAACAGATACTTACATTCGGAGAGGGAAAAAATGGGAGGCACGAAACAGTCACTAGTCCATCGAATTCTGAAATCTGATCTGACACATAGTACCTTTTCTCTGCTTTGGGCTCATACTCCCCATGAGTTGTTCTTCATAGCTCTTGTCCTCATTGTGTAGAATCCCAGTTCTGCCTTTCAGGTCATCCTTCTTTTCCTATAAGATATGGCTGGTATTTGCAGCTGAGTAGACTTCTTAGCCTATTTCCTGCTTGGAACTGTTTGGTGGTTGAAATGACTTTTTTCCATTGGTCTGTCTCTATCCCTTCATTCCAAGCTACCATGTTCCCTTTAAAAACTGTGAGTTTCCTGGGTACCTGGGTGGCTCAATGGGTTAAAGACTCTGCCTTTGGCTCAGGTCATGATCTCAGGGTCCTGGGATTGAGCCCCACATGGGGCTCTCAGCTCAGCAGGGGGCCTACTTCCTCCTTTTCTCTGCTTGCCTCTCTGCCTACTTGTGATCTCTCTGTCAAAGAAATAAAACCTTAAAAAACCCAAAAAACAAAAAAACCTCTG
This sequence comes from Procyon lotor, assembly GCA_028646535.1. NCBI lineage: Eukaryota > Metazoa > Chordata > Mammalia > Carnivora > Procyonidae > Procyon > Procyon lotor. Next base: position 54,483,313 of record CM053604.1, on the reverse strand, counting down.
TGTTTCCTATGTTTAAATCTGTGATAACTCCATTAGATAAAGGCTATACTCCACATCTTCCTGTGATGATGCTATAGGGAAAATGATTCTTAAAAGCTTTTTTTTTTAAAGAGAGGGTGTGCACAGCACATACTTAAGATGCTCAGAAGGCCTTTTGATCTGAAAAGGTATGATAGCTTCAAAGATGGCTTTCAGTGATTCCTGTTTATGGCATTCATGCCCTTTTATAATCCTCTCCTCTTGAGTGTTGACTGAGCCTAGTGACTTCCTTCTAACAAACATTGTAATCCAAATGATGGGATGTTACTTCTAAGAGTAGTTTACAAAGTGACTCTGCTTCTCTCCTGTTTACTCCCTTGCCCTCTCATTTGCTTGCTCTGATGGAAACCAGCTGCCATGATATGAGCTTCTCTATGGAAAGGCCCATGTGGCAAATAACGGAAGGAGCCTCTGGCCAACATCCAGGGACAAAGTGAGGCCCTCAGTCCCACAACCTATGATGATCTGAATCCTGCCAATGACCACGGAGATGAGATTGGAAGCAGGTGCCCCTCCAGCTAAGCCTCCAGATTAGACTAAAATGTTGGCCTATACGCTGATTGTACTTAGTGACAGTGCATGAGCCAGAGTGGCCATATCGACAACTCCCAGGACTCGGGAGGACAAACTGAAGCCAGCTCCTGTCTTTCATGGTTGCCAACTTGGTCATATGGATGGCCTGCGGATAAGTTGGCACCCTTTGAATCCACCTAGCTTGGGATTTGCAGATGCCAATGGGGCAGTCTGGCTGGAGCTGGGAGAGCCACAGACCTGGCTGCTAGGTGACCCGCAATCAGCAAGAGTGCGTGAGCGGCCACATCATCTTGGTCTTGCATGACCTCCAGAGTAAAAATATGGCAGCCACACATTCTTGCATTGCAGATCTTATGTGGACTTCTTCTGTGGCCAAAGCCTAACTCGGAACCATACAGAGAAGGGAGTCCTGGGAAACATTTTATTTCTGGCTTAGCTACATTGACAAAGTATAAAGTCACTGAATTTCAAAACTAGTAATATATATAATATATAATTATTCTTATATGATTTATTTAGCTTGGATTTTCAAGTAATGAGATTTTCTTCCTCTCTTTCTACCCAGTAGTTATCAAAGTGGACTTAAGAGACAGGCCACACAACTCAGTTGAAACCAGCAATAACAATTTGTCTCAGGTGATTTATAGGCAAGTTCTAAATTGAATAACAGCTGGAGCATTTTCAATTTTGTAAGATATAAAACCCAGATATTTTTGTTTATTTAATTGTTGGTTGCTACATTAAAAATGGTATAGTGAAAAGTAACATGAAATTTGTTTCTATACATACGAAATTCCTCAGTGAGGAAGGAGATGTGCATTGAGAAAGGAAAAAAAAAAGGCACAAGAAAATCTGATGTGATAAAGGAAAAACACCAGCAATGCCTCAATCCCGGAAACTGAGTAGAGCAAATGGAACTTCTCTCAAGGGGGATGGGAGAAAGCCAGGTGTCACACCAGAACACAAGCTGACTATGAGTCAACTATCCAACCCTGCTATTTAAAATTCAGGAGGATGCTCAGATTGCTAAATGGATCATAAAATGCAAGATCTGGAAAGTTGCCCTCTTCTATATTCTGCTTGGCCTGTCTCTTGTAAAGTCTGTGCTCAGTTTTGCATTTAGGACGGAGAGTCAAAAGATTATAAAGTGTGCCTGGAAATGTTGAAAAGTTCAATCCGTGATTCAAAGCCAAAGAGAGTAAAGAAAGGCTAATAAAAACATACAAACGTGTATTTTTCTTTTTGAGGGCCCATAAACGTCAAAAGTAAGGGGAGTCCCCTGATTCTAGTGGATAACGACTGTGAAGAAAGCTACTTAGTGCGTATCTTAATGAATGCACTCAACAGTTAATTATGAAGCACTGTTCCAGGCACTCATAGATCTGAGGATACAGCAGAGGGACAAAAATCACAGTCCTAATGAACACTCCTTTTTATTAGATCACTAGGTTAACGGTGATGCTAATAGCCAGGTAATATGATCATGAGTATTTCTCTTCTATATTTTCTAAGTTTTATACATTAGACTTACATTAGACTTGTATCTCATAATAAGGAATAAGATTTCCTTTAAAAAGTAAATTGAATCAGATAAGCTAGATATCAGAAAGGTCAATGAACAAGAGGACTATTGAAAGCCAACGACACACGTCATCCGGTCACATCATCCCCAGGAAGCTGACAGACCACCAGTATTCAGCGCCTACTTACTTAAATCTTCAAGTCCAAGTTTTACAGACTCTCTCTGTTCCTTACCTCTCGGTTCTGATGTATTTCCACATCTAGGAATGCAAGGCAAGACTTTCACTTGATAGGGACAGGTAATTTACTTCTTTAAACATTTTTTTAGCTGTTTTGGAAAAATATCTGGTTCTGCCTCTGCCAGACTTTCAATGCCTTGTTTCTTTACTTCTTCCTTACCTGTAGATAGTGTCTCCTGACACCAGATTCTCTCCACTAAGTGCCTATGCGTGGGATTAATCAATCAACTGATTGATTGATTCCCTCAACAAATATTTGAGTGACTCGCTTGTGCCAGACACTGGTATGCAGCAATAAACAACACAGGATCCCTTCCATCATGAAGTATATATTCTAATTGCAAGAGGATAATGGTAAATTAATTTGTAAACAAATAGAGCACATCACATAATTGAACTCAACGTAAAAGTTGGATGTACAGAGAAAAAGTGTAAATTAAAAAAAATTTTGTAAGTTAAATGTAAATTATGTATAAAATACAGTTTTATATTTTTATAAAATTTTATTATTTTAATATAAATCATAGAAATTTTATATATAATATAAAATTATATTATATATTATAATATATAATATAAAATTATATTATATATTATAATATATAATATATAATAGAAATTTTATATATTTCTATAAATATATAGAAATACATAAATATTATTTTAATGTAATTTTTATTATTTATATTATAAAATGTAAATTAAAAAAACATTATCTGGGGCACCTGCATGGCTCAGTGGGTTAAAGCCTCTGCCTTCAGCCCAGGTCATGATCTCAGGGTCCTGGGATCGAGCCCCACATCGGGCTCTCTGCTCAGCAGGGAGCCTGCTTCCCCCTCTCCCTCTGCCTGCCTCTCTGCCTACTTGTGATCTCTCTCTCTCTCTCTGTCAAATAAATAAATAAAATCTTTAAAAAAAAGGTCATCTGTAGTTTATCTCATCCACTTTGAGCTTCTATCTACTGGTTAGTGGAAGGGACATTAAAAGTCTCTAGTTTAAAGTTAATCTGAACAAATCATGGGAAACAGTCCCTCCAGGGCAGTGGTTCTCAAATTTTGGTGAGTATCAGATTGTGATAGGGAATGAAATGGATATCAAGGCCTTGGCCCCATCCCACTAGAAGCCTGGGTCTCTTTGGGCTTTATTAGCTTCCAGGCAGTTCTGATAAACCAACCACAAAGTATGAGAACCGTTGTCTAGAAGATGCCCAGTCTCTCTTAGACAAGAATGCTCAGATGCTTGTTTAGCCTCTCTTCTAGTAATCCCTGACCAATATGAAGGATGAGTCAAAGCTCTAGGGCCAGGTAACTCCTTGCTAATTGTTTGATGTTTGGAGCAGAAGTTTATGGTGGGGGAAGTTCATCATTTGTCTTTGGGCTGTGACAGGGCCCAAAGTGTCCCTCAATGATTTGGGTTCCTTGGGTTCCTCTCGGTTACTGCTGGCCCTAAAGACTTTTGGGGTTTGACCGTGGCCCCTTCCAGCTCTAGCTGAGACCTGCTTTTGACAACTCACTACAAAGCTATCTGCTTCTTACGGAAGATAATTCCCTCTGATAAGCTTCCCTAGCCAGACCTTCAGAGTTGTAGGTCCTGTTATATATTGTAGAAGGCCAGGGGACTCAGGATAACTAGCTCTGGGCCTCATACTGCTGGCTATGCTGTGCCCCCGAGGTTACTATATGTGCTTTGCTTGAGGGCAGCTTGTGATGAGACCCAGTGTGGACCCACCCAAGTGTGGGAAAGAGGGACTGCCTCTTCTCCCCCTCTTCTTCCACAGTTCCTGGGGAATAGAAAGGGACAGGCTTCCTGGTCTTTCTTTTCTGTCTGGTTTTCCCTTATATACATAAAATTCTTTGATCTCTTCCACAAAACCATGATCTTTATAAGCTAAAGGAGATAGAGGAATTTCGATCATCCTTTTCAGGACCAAAGTGTGGTTTTTGAATTTCAAAAGCTTGATGTTACCTGAGATTTTCTCAGTACAACCCTACTGGAATTAATCCTAATCAGCAGGCGAATGATTCTAGGAAAAAAACAAGATTTATTCTCAGGAAGGCAAAACAAAATCACATTAATAATTTAAAAGGAAAATTCTTTTCCCTTTGTGAAAATAAACAGTAAACTTTCATCACAGTGATAAACTCTATTAATATAATTAAACAGGCTAATGTGTCAGAGAGGGTCTGAGAAGAGGAGAGAGTGACTTTGAGAAAGTGGTAAGGAAATGCTTTCCTGAGTAGGTGACATTTGAGCTGAGACTTGAATGGTGAAAGGAAACAGGCTTGAGACAGTCTAGGAAAAAGGGTTCCAGGCAGAAAAATCAAACACGAAAGCCGTAGGGCTATTCATGAATTTGGCACATTTGAGAAAAGAAAGAGGTCTTGTAAGTTTCCCATAGAGTGAGCAGTCAGGAAGGTAGGCAGGATGACTGTGAGAACCTCATAGGCCACAGTAAAGAGTTTGGTTTTTCTCCCAAATGAAATATGAAGCTATTTGATTTTTTTTTTCTTCCTTTTGGGGCAGAGGAGTGACTTGATCTGATTTATGTTTTCCAAAGATCACTATGGTGGCTGCGCCATGATGAAGTGTAGATTGGGGAATAAAGAAAGCAGGCAGACCCAGTTAGCAGGCAGCTGAATTATTTAATTCGGGGGAAACCTAATGGAAGCTGACTCAGACAAGAATGTCAAATGGGTCATGTACAAGGAGCCATAGGTGGGACAGTGTCTGGAGAGAGGTGACAGGATTGGATGTGAGGAATGAGACAAAGAGAGGGAGCCAGCCAGGATGATTCTTGGGGTTTCCCCGGTTCTAGGTGAGTAAATATATGTATGCAGGTATATGTTTGTGTGCGTATATGTATATGTAAATGTAAGGTTATGTATGTGTCTAGATAGATAAAGTCATTTAAAAAAATCCTTTTTTTTTTTTTTTTTTTTTACGGTTTTATTTATTTATTTGACAGAGAGAGAGATCACAAGTAGGCAGAGAGAGGCGGGGAGCAGGTTCCCTGCTGAGCAGAGATCCCAATACGGGGCTCAATCCCAGGGCCCTGAGATCATGACCTGAGCCGAAGGCAGAGGCTTAACCCACTGAGCCACCTAGGCGCCCCCCAAAAATCCTTTCTTTTAAAAACAGTTTGCAGACTGTGGTCTCGGTTATTTTTAAGTGAGGTTGCTACATATTGCTGAGTACACCATCCAAGGTAGAAAAAAAAAGATTAACATTCTAATCGCTTACGTGAAAAGTGGTGTGCTAAATACTTTGTACATGTTAGCTCACTTGAAATGTATGCCTCAGCTTTATGAAATTACTGTTTCTACTATTTTATAGGTGAGGAAACTTTATCCTGGAGGGAAAAGAACAGATTAACCGACTTCAAACTTTTATTCAACCCACATTTTTAAAGGACCTACTGTGTGTGTTTTATTCATAGTTGAGGCTAAGAATGGGTACCTCCATTACCATAGAGTATGGCACTCTGACCATTCACTGGGAAAAGAAGTTTGAAATCCTCCTTGTTGGGTGGTATATTTTCTGGGTGCCAAATTAGTTAAAACAAAAGACTTTGCCTTTCATTCACTAACTTGAACCAGACAGAGCACCTGTGGTCAAAACTATTCTCAAGCATACGCCGTACCAGGGTGTCAGTGGAAATACATAATCTTGTACAAAACAATGTTGTTATGGTTTTAGATGATGGAGTGTGACCAGGGTGGGAATGTTTAAACTTAGTTGTGGTTTTTTTTGTTTTGGGGGGTTTTTGGTTTTTATCTCTTTTTATGCCATGTTCAACTTTTGCTGCCTTAGTAGTTTTCCCTGTAACAAACAGCAATGGGGATGCTGGGTCCTCCATGCAGCTGCTCTAATAATCGTCAGCAGTCGCTAGATACATCACGTCTTTCTTCTGCAGGAATCCACAACACCTTCCTTCCATGGAACAGGCCCAACCCACGGACGCCAATGCAGTTTCCATTGCACTCCTCCATTAGATTTTCTGCACTTTTTTCAAACTTAAACCCATTTCTGATTATCCCCAGCAGGACTGGGCCATCAAATTTATCTCCTATTTTCATGTAGAACTTCTTGGCTTTTTTTTTGTTTTGTTTTTTTGTTTGTTTTTTTTTTTTCTTCTATGCCTTGCATTCATGGTCTGCAAGTATGAAAATAAATGAACAAGGTTATTTTAAATGGTAGCAAAGATATATTCAAAAGATTGTTGGCCATTCAGGGAAGCTGCCTACAAAATCATGTAATGAATCAGTTCATCCTTTACTCCAACTTCTGTCTAGATGGAAAGGGCAGCTTACGGATGTATGGGAACAGCTTGGAAATACACATGAGCCAATTCTGAAAATACAGACCAGAAAGAATGATAAGCAAATACCATTTTGCTTCAAAATAATGTGCTGCTATTAAGAGAAGAACTTTACTTTCTTATAAAGTAGGAGGGGGTAAGATGCCAAAAATTTTGGAATAAGTAGATAGACTCCCAAAGAAATTACTTCAGGCATTAAGAGCAGCACTCATAGAGGAGAGTAAATTCTAGCATGCTCAGTAGATATTGGTCATACTACCTTTAACACCTTCCTCTTCCACTTGCCAGATTTTATTTATCTGTTTTTTTTTTTTTTTCTACCTAAATTAAGCTCAGTACTATTACAACTCTTTAATCAAACTCTGGGCATTCATATATTTTTAAAAAAGATTTATTTATGTATTCTAGAGAGATTGAGAGAGAGCAAGAGCACAGGTGAGCAGCAGGGAGGAGCAGAGGGAGAGGAAGAATGTCAAGCAGACTCCCCACTGAGAGTCAAGTCTGATGGGGGAGGGGGGAGCTTGATCTCACGACCCCGAGATCATGACCTGAGCCAGAATCAAGTGTCATGTTGGACGCTTAACTGACTGAGCCACCCATGCACCCCTAGGCATTCAGATTTCCAACTTCTAGTATATTAGAAGATTTGGTACTTTATGCTAAACATGTCTAAAACACAAGTCCTCATCTTTCATCCTCCAAATCTTGCTTCTCTTGTCATTTCTCTATGGAGATGGCTAAAGAGCTGTTAAACTCAACCTCCATGGTAATAGAGGCCAACCAGCTTATATAAATTCAACACTTCCAATTTAATACTCTGTTCAGGACTCCAGTATTCATTCCCTCTCTTCATTTTTCACAGCTGCTATATATGATCAGACCTTCACCATTCTCCTCAATGCCTTTGACCCATCGCTCCTTACAGATGACTTTGCCTCTGACTTAATTTTTCATATCATCTATTTAACTGTGACTTCAAGTCCCTACCCTCAGGCCAGACCTTACTGCCGAACTCCTGACCAGCAGGCCTCTGATCGTATTCACCCAAATTTTCTAGAAACCACCAACTCAGTTCAAAACCAAACTTGTCCTGTGTGTCTCCATCTCTGTTCAGGCTAACACCATCTCTTGCCAGGATTGTTTGAACTCTTTAGGATTACTCTCCTCACATTCAGCCTAGATTTCTCTCCGTTAGCATGCGTATTTCTGTTTTGTCTGAATTTATCTAATTTCATTTTGCTTAAAAGCACTTTATCCACATTAAAACTAACTTTTATGTTAAATTAAATTTTGGATAAAGGATCTTGAGAGTCATCGAAGTAGTGCTGATTGTGTTCATAAAGACATTAAAAAAAAAATCAAACATTCAATGCGATAAAGAACCAAAAGTCAAGTAACCCCCAAACAACCATTCAGTAGGAAATGAGATGTTTTGTTTTTCAAAATGACTCTGAGTTTTAAAGATGACTTTAAAATATAAGATTTCATGGTAGAAATTAATAAGAACATGAGCAATACATTTCAAACACCTGTGGGATATAGTGAAATAGTACCCAGAGGAGAATGGTTATTCTTCCATGAACTTATTAAAACACTGTAAGAACTGAAAATAAGTGAACTCCATAGTCACCTCAAGAGACTAGAAAAATACAAAAGATAATCCTAAGAAATTATAAGGAACTATTTTATTGATTAAAGCATTACCTGACAAAAGGAAAAAAACTCAGATCTTTATTACAAACAAAAGCTGCTTTTTTTAAAAAAGATCATCGTAACAGAAAAAAAAAAAAAAGTACGTTTGACCTAGGAGAGAAAGCATAAATAATGATGCCAGGACTAAGAAAAGGAATAATGACAGATTTGAGTTAATGTAAATGAGAAAGTAAATTACAAAGGTAGATAAAAAAGTAATTTTCAAGAGCATGTAAATCACTAGGAGTCAATCCATGTAGAGGTAGAGTATCTGAATAGTCCAAATGAAATCATAACCACCTCTCTCCACAAGACAATCGGCTCAGATAATTTAATAGTGTTCAATAGACAATTCCTATGATAAATTCCGTACAAAGAAAGAAAAGGACTTCCCAATTCATTCTCTATAGCTACTCTAACCATGATATCCAACTATCCAACTGTTTATATGGCAACAAAAACATGCACCAATCTTATTTATAAAAATGGATGTGAAGTCCCA
>CM053604.1:54459191-54473968 GCA_028646535.1 Procyon lotor | reverse complement strand
CAGGCTCCCTGAGCAAGGAACCCCATGTGAGACTCCATCCCAGGAACCTGGGATCATGAACTGAGCCGAAGGCAGACACTGAACTGAGCCAAAGGCAGACGCTTAACTGAGCCACCCAGGCATCCCTCTCCCTCGTCTCTGTTTTGAATGAGAGTGAAACATGACTTTAACATCAGTCTAGGGAATTTCGGCTTGGGTGACTTAGTACCTCAAGGTTGAAGATTTTTGGGTCATTTTTTTCGGGACCAGAGGTTGGAAATGGAAACTCAGGAAATTAATTGAGGGTGTATCATTTTGAACTCATTAAATGTGAATTTCTTGGGGCGCCCGGGTGGCTCAGTGGGTTAAAGCTTCTGCCTTCGGCTCAGGTCATGATCTCAGGGTCCTTGGATCGAGCCCCGCATCGGGCTCTCTGCTCAGCAGGGGGCCTGCTTCCCCCTCTCTCTCTGCCTGCCTCTCTGCCTACTTGTGATCTCTCTCCTCTCTGTCAAATAAATAAATAAAATCTTTTAAAAAAATGTGAATTTCTTTTTTATATAGGCTCTTTGGTTCCAAGTGTTTAGATCCTTTGCTCCCTAATTCTGTGTCTCTGCTATTCTTAGCATTCGCACCATTCCATGCAAAAATAACTCCATTCCTTCAATGCTTATTGGTTCTCTCACATCTCGGTCAGCAACAACGGCTCAATCATTTTCATTTCATCTGCAGGCTCTGTTTTCCATCTCCACTAAGGTGGTGAGGGGGAAGCAAGGCATACGACTTGGCTTGAGCTTTATGGGTATTTTTCATCTCATGGCAGAATTCCAGGGGTCTCTCCCTGGGAGAACAGATTGGCTTTAGGGGCTAGAAATCAGAAAAATCCACGCGGCCGTGTCTGTGAATGAAATCTGCCGTGGTCCGGCCAGCACCTGCCGAGCCGCGCATGATGGCCTCAAGTTGAATTTGATTACGAATGCATTAGCAAGGGAGACTGTGTCATCAGCTAAGAGCCCTCATTCCTGACCAGGGCCATGGGGTTTTGCTCCATGCTCTCGCAGTCCAGCCCACATGGGTGTGATAGCCCAGAAACTATCTAATTGGAATCAGTGAAAGGGCAAAGCCTGGAATTTGGGAAAGGCAGAACACAGCTGTTCTGAATTACAGAACAGGTTGTCGACTTTTGCAGATGGAGAGCCCCGCCATGGAGAGCAGGCTTTTGCTCGGGAGGCCAAAAGGAAGGAGGGCCGGCAGAGGGGTCTGGCCTGGGAGAACGTCTCTCTGGGGCAAAATGTATATCTAAAGTCCGAAAGTTCTTTGGCGCGTCTGTGACTCCACATGTGTTCATACTGATCGATTCAGAGACCTTGTTTCCTCTGCTGTTTTTCTTTAAATAGTTCGCTCTGGTTACCACGTTGGAAGCTGTGCTGATAACGGTGATACTTGTTAATTACCCCTCGTACAGCCGCTTTCTATTGGTTCCTGTTTCCCATCCTTTTGGTTATTGTACCACCTGAAAGCCAGTAAGCCCGGAAGGCCAAAAGGGAACCACTAGAAAGCCTTAAAAGTGCAGCAGATCCATCCAAGGTGATGAGAGACGGAGAACGCCATGTAACAGCCAAACTTCCAATCTCCACTTGGCAAAGGGAAATCTCAAGCTTAGAGAGAGAACTCCACACTTATCCTTGTTATGTCTCCCTGGAGTTCTGATGCCATTCCAAGTTTGGACAAATATTATGATGAGTTCAGTTGTTGCAACCAGTGCTGTCCTGATTTCTATGACTCTCCAAAGCACTGTTACTGGAAGAGCTTACAGACTGTTGAACCTGCAGGGAGAATCCTATTTTAGGCTTTGTGATGTTTGTAAAGGGACTAGAAACATTTAAGAAACTTTTTCTTGTCTTGACATCTTATTCTCTCAATCCTTTTCCGTATTTAGTCTTTCTTCAGCCTCCTACGTTTAATTTTCTGTTCTCCTCAGTCTCAACAATGACCATTAATAATAATATCAATAGCAAATTTTTATTGAGTGCCTACTAGGTGCAAGGTGTTTCATTTCCCTACTGTTGTTATTATGTAGGTACTATTGTTTTTATTATGTACCATTGTACCCATTTCAAAGATGAGAAAACTAACGTACAGTTGATCCTTTTGCAACACGGATTTGAACTGCATGGGTCCACTTACATGTGAAATTTTTTTAAAAAAAATCCAGTATTATAAATGTATTTTCTCTTTCTTAAGTTCTTCTAAACATTTTCATTTTTCTAGCTTACTTTATTGTTAAGAATCCAGTATAGAGTACATACAACATAGAAGATACATGTTAATCTACCGTTGGGGTTATCGATAAGGTCTCCAATTAACAGTAGGCTGTTAGTAGTTACATTATGCATCAAAACTTATCCGTGGGGGGCGCCTGGGTGGCTCAGTGGGTTAAAGCCTCTGCCTTCGGCTCAGGTCATGATCTCAGGGTCCTGGGATGGAGCCCCACATTGGGCTCTCTGCTCAGCCTGCCTCCCTGCCTACTTGTGATCTCTCTCTCTCTGTCAAATAAATAAATAAAATCTTTAAAAAAAAGTTTTGAAAAAAAGAACAACAAAAAACCCAACTCTATGCTTTCTCCAAATTCTATTCCTATAGCCCCATTTCATTGTATGTCCGAGATTCAAACTGTTAGAAGCTAGGAATAGAATATCAGCAATAAGCTTAACTGAAGGCCAGAGGGCACCACTCTATTTTACTAACTTTAAATTCAAAGACAGACTAGTCACTTGGATTTACTGTGCAAGGAAGAGGTGGGGTTGGGGAAGCTTCTGAGAGTGTGTTCCTTAGGATACTGAGTACTGATAGGGTAAAGTACAGTCTCTGTTGATTTTGGAAGAGACACAGGTAAGCTCTGACTGGTTGGAGTAAGTTTTGGAAGAAACTTAGAGAGTCAAAATGCCCTATTTTGCATTCCTTTTTTGATGTTTATTAGGGAAGCAAATGAAATAAGCATCTGGTGAATTCTATGAGGTGAGCTTACTGGGCCCAACCCTGATCCTGACCCTGATCGGGCTAGTTCATCTCATGAGAGACTATTCATCAAGAAATATTCTGCAGGGGCATCAATCCAATTAATCCTTCCCCTTTCCTTTTCCCACAATATCTAGTCCTTCTCTGACTATCTCCTCCCAAATCAGCCCTCTGTCATTTGGGGCTTCTTGATTTGGGCAGGTATAGATTCACACAGAGCTGAATAGACCACATCGCTCAATACACACTGTTTGGAAGCAACACAAAAAACATAATTCACATATACGTTTTTCCTCACATCCTTCTTCCTACCAATACTGACTTCATTTCATGTTAACGACCATTAGGGAAAAACCAAGTCTAACCATGATTGCCTCGTGCATGTTAGAATGCTATAAGTAAGTGTTCAGCTGGATTTTGTAAATGAAAACACACATTCCGTCAGTGTGTTTTTCTACTCTACCCAAGTAGGAAGGACAGGACAGAGAACAAGGGCTACCTTTGGCATGGGGAACTGGCATGCTCCGGAGCAATAATAGGCATCAAAGGACTTGGGGGAGATAATCCATTCACTCCAGCCAATATCCGCAAAGTCCACTTTAAGGTACCGCCTGGCACAATTCCGAGGCTCAATCCATTGCTTTCTTCTGGCCTTCTTCAGGGTCTGTTCATCAAACTGGAGTGTCTGGCTCTTCTGGTGAGGTCCCTTTCTCTGTTTCTTTTTGTTTTTAGTCTTCTCAGGGGCCTGAGTCTGAAGGGTCTTGTAAGGCTTTCTCTCATCCCATGCCCCATCCTCCCTATACTGATATTCTGCCCCAGGAAGCTCATTGTTCTGCAGAGGGAGCAGGACCCCAGCAGAGCGCTTCCTCCTCCGTTCCATAGAAAGGGCAGCCCTGATATGGCTATCCAGTTGAGGCACAGCCCCAGTGGGGAAATTGCGGTGTCCTTGTAAGCTTGATACCACACTCTCTGGCTCGGAAATGGCAGCGTCGTTGGCATACACCAAGATATAAGGCTCGGGGAAGGGTGACATCTTCTTTGGCAGCTGGTGTCCTTTGGAGGTAATGTTAAATCCTATGAGGAACTCCTCATTTTCCTTGGCCTTCCTCAGGAGTTGAGTGATGTCTTTAGACAGCCAGGATCCAAAGTCTCGATGAGATTTGGCAACGTCTACTGAAAGATGACCCAGGAGTTGGCTTTGGTTTCTGTCGGATTTAAGGATCCATGCAGAGAGATCAATCTGCATGTGTTTCCTCTGAGCATGATGTGAGCATCCTCGGGACATTGAACAGCTCAGGCTGATGTTTATTAGCTCCCCAACGTAGAAATACAGAGTGGCAGATAAAATGTTTTCAGACTTGGTTAGAGAAGTCAGGTTAAAAATGTGCAGTCCCTTGCTTCCAAGAGTTCCTAGGAAGGGGGAAAAAAAAAAGAATTAACAGAAATAAACAGGACCCTTACCTGACACCACATACGAAATGTAACTCAAAATGAATTAATGACCTAAATATAGAGCTAGAACCATTAAATTATTAGAAGAAAGCATACAAGTAAAATCTTCACAGTCTTAGATTTGGTGACGGATTCTTAGATAATGACACTCAAAATATGAGCTGCAAAAGAAAAATAAATACAATAAATTGAGAAGATGGATAAGCTGGACATCATCACAATTAATGAACTTTTGTGCATCAAAGGACATTATCAAGAAAGTCTGTACAGGGGCACCTGGGTGGCCCAGTGGATTGAAGCCTCTGCTTTCAGCTCAGGCCATGATGACCCTTTCATCCCAGGGTCCTGGGATCGAGCCCCGCATGGGGGCTGCTTCCCCCTCTCTTTCTGCCTGCCTCTCTGCCTGCTTGTGATCTCTCTCCTCTCTGTCAAATAAATGAATAAATAAATCTTTAACAAAAAAAGTGTACATCCTGTGTACAACCCACAGGATGAAGAAAATATTTTCAAATCATATACCTGATAAGATGTGGTATGCAGAACATACAGCTAACTCTTATGACTCAACACCAGAAGGTCAAAGAAATCAATAAAAAATGGGCAAAAGCACCAAATAGACACTTCTCTGCAGAAGATATATAAAGGGCCAACATACACACGAAGAGATGCTCAACATTAATAACCATTAGGGAAATGTAAATCAAAACCACACTGTGGTACCATCTGACAAACACTAGCCTGGCTATAGTAATAAAAAACAAAATAAGTGTTAGCAAGGATGTGGAGAAACAGGAACACTTTTACATTGCTGGTTGGAATGTAAAATGCTTCAGCTGGTGCAGAAATGTTTGGCAGGTCCTCCAAAAGTTAAACACAGAAATATTATGTGACCCCACAATTCTCCTCCTCTGTAGCCCAAAGAATGGAAAACAGATACTCAGACAAGTACATGCATATGCTTATTTGCAGTTACACTAGTCACAACAGCCAAAGGTGAAGACAGCACAAAAGCCCATCACCGAATGAATGACTAAACAATAGCACTATATCCAGGTGGTGGAATATTATTTAGCCATAAAAAGTAATGAAGAACTGATACATGCTACAGCATGGAGAAACCTTGACAACATTATGTTAAATGAAAGAAGCCAGATACCGAAGGTCACAGATTGTGTGATTCCACTGACACGAAATATTCAGAGCAGGTAAATCCATAAAGACAGAATCTGGATTGATGTTCTCCAGGGGCTGGAGGCAAGCAGAATAGGGAGAAACCCCTTTTTGGGTGGGAGGCTTTATTCTGGGATTATAGAACTATTTTGGAATCAGGTAGACTTGGTGGTTGTCCAACAGTGTGAAGGTACCAAATGCTATGGAATTGTCCGCTTAAAAATAGTTAATTCTATGTTATGTGAATTTCACCTCAATTAGACAAACAAACAAAAAAGATAACAGGAGTAGTTTTTAAAGCCAGAGTAAGATTAAAGCAAGGATCAGCCATGTTTACAAGGATCAGCCACGTTTACAAGGATCAGCCATGTTTACTAATTTGCTGTTTCATTTCCTGAAGCACCACGGATGTGTAGAAGTTGTAACACAGCAGTGAACTTACTGGTGTGTGAGCTGAGAGTTCTGGCCTTTCGTTATAAGACTACCAGGAACCAGTCATATAAATTCGGCCCAGAATTGTAATAGCTTCTTATCCATGGCAGTGCATAGCCTACCGGTCACAAGCATTGGTGGGATTAGACTCACCTCGATTCAAGCTGAGGCTCAGCCACTTTGGACAAGCCAGCATTCCCATTCACAACACGGAGACCGTACCTACCTCTCCTGCCATCCCAATTAAATGAGATGTGTGTAAAGCAGCTCCTAAGGCACCCAGCAAGTGGTTCTTAAATATAAATTATTATTGTCATTAGTGCTAGCATTGACTGTATTACGGGATTATATCTTCTACCTGCCTCACAAAGTTTATGGTGCAGGATGAGGGTTGGTAAGCAAGACCATATAGCTCAATATTCAGGTAATTTACATGAAACAATGAGCTACACATTCAAATTATCCGAAAGAGGGGCGCCTGGGTGGCTCAGTTGGTTAAAGCCTCTGCCTTCGGGTCAGGTCATGATCTCAGGATCCTGGGATCGAGCCCCACATTGGGCTCTCTGCTCAGTGGGGACCCTGCTTCCTCCTCTCTCTGCCTGCCTCTCTGCCTACTTGTGGTCTCTCTCTCTCTGTCAAATAAATAAATAAAATCTTAAAAAAAATTATCCAAAAGAATTAATGCCCTTGTAGAGCTTGCCTGGAGTTTATGACATCCCAAGAACTTAAGAGTTGAATTTCTTGCATGTCGTTTGATGAAAATTGTTGAAATTGGTCAATTGTGCTTCAAATCCTTCAAAAATGAGAGACAGCAACAGAACAAAGACAAAAAGAGATTGATCAGTCAGGGCAGAGGTTGGTTCCTTCTCTTAAGATCATCTCCAAGTTAGTGGTAAGACTGAGCTCAGACTCAAGAATGCTGGGTCCCAGGATCCGTCACCAGAACCCGAATCCTCCTCTGTGCACTTGTTCCTTATACATACTGGTTTCAGAAACGTACACGCAATCGTGAAATTATGTTCCTGATCAGAAACATATTTCAGTAAAAACAAAACATTTTTAAAAAGACGTGGAAACTTAAAATGAGTTCACGGAGTCCCCAAGCACAAGGGAAGTGCAATGGGAAACATATTTTACTCATTTTTAACACCATGTGAAGGAAAAGGAGGAAACTGCCATTTGGGCACATTTGTATAATCCATGACACCAGGATAATACTTTACAGACCTTTATAACAAAGCCAGGGCATCAGGTCTGTTCAGAGACTCCAGCCTTAATTCATACCAGTCACTGCAGCATATACTTTTACCCAACTTCTTGTAGCAGATGGAAGTTTCAAATGGAAGGAAGGGAAGTCTCTGTTCTAAGTATGTGGCAAGCGAATGGTTGCCAAACAGACATCCTGGCAGGGAGCAACGAACTACAAGGGATCTGGGTGGTAGGGTCTTAATGGGTAAAGAAATAGTGCTCCTTCCCCCAACAGTTTTGTTTCAAAATGTTTCCTCCTCCTTCTCCTTCTCCTCCTCCTCCTCCTCCTCAAAAAAAAAAAAAAAAAAAAGTTTCCTTCTTCTAAACATATTTCCAGACACCTTGTGACCCACTGTTAAGCAGCCCCCACCCCTGTGTCTAATCTTCAATATCCTCGCGTGAATGCTTCAGAATCTGCCCTACTGCCTCTTGCGATGGCTTTCATTGTAGCTCAGTACGCTATTTTGAAGTCTCAGCCCTATGGCCCCGGCCCAGCTCCACCGCACCCACTCGCTGTCCTTGGGCAAATAACCCAAGCTCCTTCAGTCTGTGGGCTCCTTTGTGAAAAGAGTATCAACTGCAGGGATGTGAGAATTAACTGACAGGATGCAGGTAAAGCACCTTGCACACAGGACAACCTCTGTCCCTCGGCCATTTAAGGCTGAACTGAGATGTGCTGTAAGTGTAAAATACACTCTGGGTTTCAAAGACTCAGTACAAAAAAGAATGTGAGATATCACACCACTAGAAGTTTACATGAATCACATGCTAAAATGATAATATTTGGATGTCTTGGGTTAAATATTATGATAGTGTGACTTTATCATAAATACATATGTTTGATCTTTGTCCCATGTGTGGCACAGAGCTCCTAAAACCCTTGGTATTTCCTAAGAGATCCAGACAGGTGCCTTTTGTTATGTTAATGAGGGGGAATTTAGAGGGCCAATAGGGAAAGGGGTTGGTTGCCAGGGGAACCAACCCACTGATTGGAGGGTTGAGGCTTTTAGCCACACCCCTGATCAGGGAAAGAGGAGCTGAAGATTGAAGCCATCACCAATGATTTAATTCACTTCCAGGTTGGTGCTGGGGAGGGCATGGAATCTCCACACCCTTGCCCCACATCTTGCCTTATGCATCTCTTCCATCTGGCTGTTTCTGAGTTATATCCTTTTATAGTAAACTGGTAATCTAGTAAGCAAATGGGCTTCCTAAGTTCTGTGAGCTGTTCTAGCAAATTAATTGAAACCCAAGAAGGGGGTTCCTGGGAACTTCCAATCTGTAGCTACCCTCCAGGTGACAACTTGGGCTGGTGATTGGCAACTGAAGTGGAGGGTGGTCCTGTGGGACTGAGCCCTCTGCCTGTGAGATGTAACGCTATCTCCTGGGAGACTGAGTCCAATTCTCAGATACCCTACTGGTGTCTGAAAATTGCTTGTCGGTGTGGGCAACTTCTGACCCACTTCACTCACATCAGAATTGAGTGCAGAACGTCTTCAGTATAATAGTATATGATTAAAATTAATTTCGCTTGTCGCTTTTCATATTTTTAAGTGTAGCCACCCAAAATTTTAAATTACATATGTGGCTCACATTTGTGGCTCAAATTACATTTCTACTGGACAATGGTAGTCTAGAATAACCACCACTTTTGTAGTCATATAGTCCAGAAGGAAAGAAAAAAAAGGTATTTATTTTTTTTTCCAAGCGCAGAGAAGAATTAGGATTTGGCTAAACATGAATGTGCAAACCGAAAAGTAAGTTGGGCAAAAGATTCCCTTCTTGGAATGCAACAGGCTTTCCTTTACCAAGAGCATTAGATAAAGATAATTTTGGTGATTGCTTTTTAATTTCCCTCCAGCTGTGGCTGATGGGTTCAGTCTGCTGTCCAAAGTCTAAGATTAATGAACCCCTCTATAATAGAGTTAAAAGAGTTAAATGGGCAGGTCAGCAGCAGTGCTATATGGCATAGCCATTCTATACATAGCTTCAGTTGTGTTATTTGTGTAGGACACAAATACATCCATTACAGCCAGCAAAGAACCAGGACCAAAGCAAAACAAATGTTTCACTTTAACAAATATGAGCTGAACACCTACTAGGGGCTGGCCCCTGGGCTGGGTCTCAGGGCTGCACAATCGTCCACCACACTGTGGCTGGAAGGTGGGGGGTGGAGGGAGGGGGTGAAGGGTGGAGGGAAGCAGGGGGTTGGGGCTGAGAAGCAAAATGCAGGTGGCTATGCCATGACGATCCTACTTGCTGTCAAAGGTGTTAACTATGTTCTTGGAGCAGCACCAAAGAGAGCATTTAACTCTGCCGGAGTAGGGGAAGAAAGATACACAGGGAACTGTTAACCTTTAATCAGACTTTTAAGAATGAAGGGGAAAAGGGATGTTGGGGGTGGGGAAGTGAAAGGAGCCCATTCTGGCAGCATATGCAGTTTTGCACAGCAATATTTCCAATACTTTAAAGAGAGATTTAGTATGTCCTAAATTAATCTAATCCTAACAGACATCTAAACCGCCTAAATTCAGAAAAGGAACAGCCAACTCACATTTAGCTCCTAACTCAGGGTCCTGTATTATTATGCCCAGCACTTGATGTTTTGCCGTTTCTACCCGGACCAGGGGGCGTGTTATCCTGGCTCTTCTAGACGACCTCCTCTCCCACTCTGTTTTAACAATTAGCTAGAAGTCTCAGGTGTTTTGCTAAAACATTTCTAAAACAACCAAGAAATGTTTTCTCTAACCCTTATTGTATTTTTGCCTTCTTTCACCTTAAAATACTTAATTTCTGTGCAAGTTAATGCTCTTTCCCTCCAAAGGACTCAACAAATAGTATTTACAGTGGACGAAAACAGGAATAAGAGAGTTGCAAGCAGTTGAGCAAATGAGTATAGAGGACTAAATAAGGAGATCGATACCTCCCTTTAAATGGAAAGGAGTGATGCTATCTATTGAGTTACTCTCATGCTTTTTATTTGATAGGTTTTTAAAATTAATTTAACTTTCCAAATAAGAGTCTTCACATGTGTGAGATCAGGAGTTTTGCAGTAGGCTTCACTCTCTTCTCTGGGAGTAGTACTCTTTTATCTACAGACACAGGTATATATGTTCCAATATCAGTGCACAAAAATGCCATAGTTCTGAAATATTTTGATACTTACCTATTTGGAATTATTGGATTAGAAATCTGAGGTATACCTTCTGATTAATAAGAACAAACTGACATAAAAACAATGGTAGGGGGTGCCTGGGTGGCTCTGTGGGTTAAAGCCTCTGCCTTTGGCTCAGGTCATGATCTCAGGGTCCTGGGATCCAGTCCCTACTCAGCAGGGAGCCTGCTTCCTCCTCTCTCTCTGCCTGCCTCTCTGCCCACTTCTGATCTCTTTCTCTCTGTCAAATAAATAAATAAAATCTTAAAAAAAACACAATACAATGGTGGGTTTTATCAGGTTAAAAAACAATCGCTTATGCATTTTCAGGCTGTTTGTAGTCTTCAGGTACTAGGGGACATTAACCACCACACCAGTCGAATTACATCCAGAGCTGCGTGCTTCATTCTGCGTGCCCTCATTTTAAAACCAGTTCGTTGATACAGGAGAGAGTAGTAACCAAGATGCTGAAGGGTCTGGAAACTCTGTCTTACAAGGTTGAACTGAATAAATAGAGAACACATGGCCTTTAGGAAGAAAACTAATGGTTAGTCCACGACATGAAAATTGTTGGTAAATACTTGAGGAGCTGAAGAGGGATCACGGGGTTGATCTTTCCAGGGTCAGAGATGAGACTGAGGTCTAAAAGTGATTGTTGCACGGCGGCAGAATCCAGAGGGAAATGTGTAAGGAATGTCTTTCTAAGTGTGAGGTATGACGGTGAGACCCGTCTGGGAGACTGGGCAAACATTAGATAGTCCTAATTAAGACGATTACAGGAGGATGTCACTCCAGTATGGAGGTAGCAGAGGTGCACTAGGTAACAACCCTCTCAGATCCCTCCTGATGAACCAGAATTTATTTTTCAGCTCTTCCTCAGGAAATGTTTTGATGCTAAAATATTACTACCAATAGATGGTGCTGTTTTCTTACTGTTTGCTGGCACTAGCCGGCGCTTGGGATTTTCCTTGCTGGGAACACATCAACTTCAGTCTAGTTAGGATTTGCCATCTGTATTATGATCTTATTTTGAGTTTCCTAGAGTCAAAGGATCTGTAAATTTAAAGAGGCTTCAGACATCAGGTGAGTTTCAAGCTACACTCCTCTTTGCACACCTGTCAGAATGTGGCACCTGCCTCCGCTTCTCCCTGCAATGTCTTCGTCTGCCCTGTTCTCCTTGATACTCCAGACTTGCTTTTTGAAGGCAAAAGGGAGGCCCCACCGCTGGAGGCACGCTCGTCATGCCAACACCCTCCCTCTCTTGGAGCCCTGCCTCTACTAGGATTTCTCGTCGTATTATTGCTCCTTCCTAAGACCATAAACTTCTTTTTTTTTTTTTTTTTTAGACCATAAACTCCTTAAAGGAAGATCCTGGAGTAACTTTATCGGACTCTTCAGCCATAAGCATAGGGCTTAACTCTAGCACTGTGCTTAAACAGAGTCCAACCCATCCATCGTAGAAATGCAAAAGTGAGGCACCTGCAAGTTAACATGGATTTTGGAGAGGAGCCCAGCTCTTCTTTTAACTGTATACTTTTCTCGGAGTTTGACTCATAGATAAAGGCAGAAGATTTATTTCTCTTTTTATCTGAAAACAAAGCACCTGAATCCAGTAAAACCAAGGGCGCAGTGAGGAAACTATAGCTTCGGATTGGCGGTGCCATCATGGTGAGGGTTCAGCTCCTGGGCCCAGAGCCTCTGAGGCGGTGCCCAGGGAGTGGTTAAGTGGAAGTTCACCTTCGTGCTGGCCCACACAGGATGTTTTCAAAGGGAATTAGAACACACAATGGAAAGCTTTCTATGTAAAGTCTGATTTTAAAACAAATAGACTAAATGAAATCTTGATGATTAGTTAAATCCCCAGAAAGCAGGGAAAACATTTTAGTCATACAGAAAATATGTAACTCAGGACAAAAAAATTTTTTTCCTACTTCTTTCTCCAAACAAAGTACAGCTGTGAGAAATGCCAGGGGTGCCTAGGAAAGAGCCACGTTCACCTCCAGTCACTGGTTGAACGCTTGCAGATTACCCTGTCCAGAAGGCGGGGTCCCTCGGCCACCTTGAGCTCTCAGGCAAGGCAAGATGGAGACTTTCTAACTAGAACACAAAGTCATAGAATTTTGTTTTTCTTGCAGCATGCCAGTCAGATGACTGAGTTTTATGGAATTTCAAGACAGCCATTCTCTATGTCCAGAGTAAAACGTGGCCAAGGAGGATATAATGTGTGTTTTTCTAGAATAGCAACATGCTCATCAATCAGTTCATCTCCTCTTAGCCTCCACCTAAGGGCATTCCTAGACTCGGAGGGCAGACCCATGTCCCAATAAATCTTTGAGCTCCTAGTACTTTGCACAGTCTGGAATATTTATATCCTGAAAAATATCTGTCAAATTTGTTGAGTGAACAATTGTGTAAACTTACCAGATTCAAAAATGTTTCCTAGTTACTACCACAGTGAAAATACTTTCAAGTAGTCAGTAGAAGCCCTTCTTGGGTAGAGGTACTGAATGGTGTTTCCTTTCAGTTGATCAGAAAAGAAGCATTCTTAGAACAGTTGTATATGGAGTATACTAGGACTGCGATCTGACATATCCATGGTAAAACACCTCATGGGAACTTCATTCATGGCAAGTTTATTTTTAAAGGATTCTTTGGCTGGCTGATAGCTTTTCTACTATCTCTTCTTATCTAGTCCCCTGGACGTCTAATTCAGCTCAACTGAAATATTTACAGAGTGCCTGCTCCGTGGCCAACTACGCCAGGTCCTCAGAACACAAGAATGAGATGAGATAGGCTCTTCATGCTTCAGACTCGTTTTATAGATCCCTGTCCCATATCTTCCTTCTAGCAAATCTGTTAGGCCCCAAACTCTCTGCAGCTATGAAAGAAGGATTAGAAGTCTTTATTAACTTCCTTTGAAGTCCACTCCAGAGAAAAACCTGCCATAAAGAACGAGATACACCTTCTACAGTGAAAGAAGCTTACCGTTATACAAATTAATAAACCATTTGTCCACAGAAAGGCCCACGAAAAGTGCCAGATGAGACCAAGACTTACACATTAATCAGTCCTAGATTTCAGACGCTGGTTATAAGATCCTCAAAACTTGAGGGACATGAGCTTGCATCAGAATGACCTTGACAGCTTGTGAAAATAGAGATTTCTGTGTCCTGCCCTCAGAGTATAATTTGGATGGTCTTGGGTGGGTCAGAGAATCCCCAACAAGTTCCCTGGTGACGCTGACTCTGCTAAGCCAGAGACCATACTTTAGAACAATTCACCTCAAGAAATCACTATAAAAG
This sequence comes from Procyon lotor, assembly GCA_028646535.1. Lineage (NCBI taxonomy): Eukaryota > Metazoa > Chordata > Mammalia > Carnivora > Procyonidae > Procyon > Procyon lotor. The sequence goes on along the minus strand of CM053604.1, from coordinate 54,460,216 downwards.
GTTCAACTCTGCTCCATTCAGCCTCCAAGGTCAGGACAGAAAAAGTAACTTCTTAAATGTGGGTTTGGGATATCACAGATTGTATTACAAGAAGACTGTCACCTCCTTATATTTACATTGCTGCTGAAATGTTGTCCTTTGTGTTACAAACAATTGCACATGATCAACAGTTTAGGTATGTTTGAGGCTTGTGGGAAGCCAGAGAGAGATACCTTTTACGATATTAAGAATATCTCATCTATATAGAGCTCCCAACCATTTCACGCATTTTCACATTCATTTTTCTCAATTGACTTTTAACATCTTTCTGCGAGACTGACACAGTAGATATGACTTAATCATTTGATAGATGAAGAAACTGAGTCTAGTAATATTAGATATCTTCATTAGTTAGCAATTCAGCCAAGATTAGCTAGCCATTAGATCTCTTAACTAAGCCTCAGGCAATAGAAAAATAAAAATACCAGAATCTCTTCTTTACCTGAAAACCATTTTCTTTTACACATGCCTAAGTGTAGCAGTTACCCTTAATTCAAATAGTCTTTAACTTAATTCCACGTGCGATTTTAATTTTAAAATATCCTTTGAAGGAAAAGCAAATAAGATCATGCTGGATCTCAGGTGTTTTAACTGTAAAATCAGAGGATTGGACGAAGGATCTTGTATTTCTATAGCTATTATATGCATTTATTTTATAAAAAGAATATATAATAGAATTCACTCAGTAAAGTAAGAAGTACTTACTGATGATGGTAATACGGTAGCACCAGTTTGTCCAAAAATTTTATTCATAGTGTGCCCAAATAAAGTCTAGGCCCTGCCTTTACTGTGGTTCTGTTGCCAAGAAATGATGGTCTTAAAAGTAGGTCCATCATTGGGGTGCAGCCTGGGTGGCTCAGTGGGTTAAAGCCTCTGCCTTGGGCTCAGGTCACGATCTCAGGGTCCTGGGATCGAGCCCCATATCAGGCTCTCTACTCGGCGGGGAGCCTGCTTCTCCCTCTCGCACTGCCTGCCTCTCTGCCTAC
>CM053604.1:54429210-54459091 GCA_028646535.1 Procyon lotor | reverse complement strand
ACTGTCCAGAGGACCTAGTATCCTGGTGTACTTGTGTCACTTGAGTAATACTAAGTCAATGTTTCCATTACATAATTCCGTGTTCATGGGTTCGTAACATAATCATAACAATGCACTCAGAATTGGAACTTAGCAGAGGAAAGTTCAAGCTGAGACTATCTGTGGTGATGCCAAATTTATTTCCACTACTCCCACCGAAATCAAGTTATTAAGATACTGATTACTAGGATATACAAATTGAATAGATGGGAAAACCATCCAAATATGGGGGGGAAAGTTCTGATGTTGTAGCAAAAAGAACTCCTGAGGAGCGAACAAAGTATATGCAAAGTTGCTCAGTAATTTTCACTAGGATTTTTGATAGGTATGATTTTTATTGTGTCTCATAAATACAACAGACACTGGTGACTCTAGAAGGCATTTGATAGGTGTCTTGAGTGTGTCTTTCATCAAGATATTAATGGTGATAAAACAAAGCGATGTGTATGATCTTCAGTGAATTTTCCACAAATAAAGCAGCTTTTCTTTTAAAAGCATAATACTAGCTGTGAAATAATGAATATTAAGAAATAGAAGATTTTTTCCTATAGAAGAAAATAGTGACTGAGAATTCACAAAGAAACGGGGAGAATGGAAATTTAATGACAGAGAGACTCTCCAATTAAAGTCAGAGGAGTTTAAAACATGAAAGCAGGAAGGTGGTACAGTGTCAATTGGACCCAAGTCCACACAGTAACAATGTAAGTAAACATCCTGAGATAGGTACTCACTGGGAAATAAGAAATGAGACAGTTTTCAGTTGTGATATTTACTTGAATTTTGTGTATCTTCCTTTTCTGAAAAATTAGGAAGGCTCTGAACCACTGTTTCCCCAACTAGATATCTTAGAACCACAGTTCTTTATAATGTTCTCAGGGAGAAAATGACCCACTCTTCAGGGGACTCACTAGCATTTAAAGGCCCTGAAAGTTCCCACAGCAAGTAAAAATGATCATTTTTTCCAATCCTGTTTGACCAGGGGACCCAATTTTGCATAACACCTGTTAACATCTTCCAAAGACCCCTTTCTACAAAATTTTCTCCTAGAAAATTAGACTATTAGAAATAATAGGTTTTGAGATGAGCTCAATGTGTTTGAAAAATTGTCTGGTAAATACATCATGACATCCATTTTTTCTTCCATATAAGGGGGGGTTGAGTTGGCTTTCCTTAAAGCCTCTTTTAAAAACAAACTGGTAGGACTTCAAAATGCCTGAGAGCAGTTTCGACATTCATGTCATTTAATTTCTAGAGATATCTGAACGGGGCCAGTCAAATGCTTATAAACTTCCACTACTTGGATAAAATGAATGTAACCCTCTTAATATATTCTTAATCGCATATATATTTTTGATGTATAAATATTTCCTGAGTGAATCATCTACTTAGGGGATTTTTTTAATTGACCCTTTTAATCCCTTGGTCTCTTTGAATCTGGCTAACTATACTAGAAAGCTAGATTTAAATGATATTTTCATGTAATTCATTCTCTTTCTCTTTTCCGTTAGTACGGATAATCAAGAATTCATGGTATTATGGATTTTTAAATGTCAGAGATTGTAAAGCTGTCTTGCCTATTACAGTGAAAACTTCATTAAGGGCTATCATGTATTCAAAGTAGTGTGTAATTCAAAGCAGCTGCACACCCAGCTCCCTTTCTCCAGATGTATGATTGTCCTTTGAATGAAAACATTAGATAACCTGGGTACTTGTTAATTTCAAGCTTAGTTTCTAGGTGCCAGAGATTTTAAGGTAACTATGTTTTAATAAAGTCATTATAGTCCCTTGCCATTAAACCCATCAAAAATGATGTTCACTCACTGGCCCATGTATTTTACAGGAATGCTCATTCTGTCCTTAACTCTATCTTTCCCAAAACCTTATATTTTCACCTTGCCCTTCAGAAACACATCAAATGATAATCTTTTATTTTTAAAGAGTTTTGAACAACAAAATTCACTTTACGGTCCCAATTACCTCAATTTTCTTTTATCTATGAAGTCTGCGTGATTTTTTTTTTAAAGTGACAAATATTCACCGAAATACAATATTTTTGTAGTTATATGTCATAAATTAAAATAACGATACTTTCCTAATAAGAACATGTGTGCTTTAATCACTTCTAAAGAAGTTAAATTTATGAGTAAGAAAAATAAGAGTAGGTGACTATGGAAATGATGAGAAACTAATGAGCACAAAGTATGTATCTTCAAGGACCAGGCCAGGAGAAAAGCTAATGTAAAATACTCTTCTTTTATTACATAGTAGCCCAAGACAACTTAAACTAAGATTGAAAGAAAAGCTAATTTCATATGGCCCTTGTCGTTCTTCTACACGGTGTCTTTGTATAAAGAGAAACTTCTCTGTCACTGGTAGTTTTGTAAATTACCTTTTACGATGGGAAAGATACAACCAATCTTTCTGTAAACCCTCACACATCACAAAAAGACTGAGGAGTGTTCCAAACTTAAGGTTTTGGCACACCCACTGCATAGCATGGAGGGAGGAGCAGAGGGGTTAGCAGAAAGTGTATTTAGGATCCATGCCACCCACCATCAAGTAATGGTTTAAGTAGAAAGTAATCAGAGGGATACCACAGCAGCTCCATTTCAACCAAAGATATTCTAGGTTTAGAACAATAAATAATTTTAATCAGGTATGTTCCAAGGAGCAAATAGGGCTCTAAGGCTACAACTCAGCCTGAATAAGCACTTGGAAAGTCTGCTCCAACAGCAGCCACCCCATATACCCAGCAGAGCACCCGACCCTCCACTAACATTTGTTACATTGTTGCTGCAGAGAAACCCATATGTTGGGAAACCTAAACACCATGGACTAGAAAACAGACCTGATTTATTAAAGCAGACAGCATCTTTCACCTACATTAGAACATATGTCACAAGACAGAGTGTTATGGAAATGCTGATATGGATAAAGGAGAGGGACACACCTGAAAGCCTTAGCACCTTCCTGAAGTCGTGCCTTCTTGGAGCCAGGACTGCCTTATAATAAGGTCTTTTGAGTGTGCTAGTAACTAAACACCCTTGGAAAGGGTCCAACACGAACCACCTCTCCAGGAGTCTCCGTCCGATGCAGTAACGTGACACTTAGGCTTCCATGAAAACCAGGGTCTACATTTGATGAATAAGTCATTAAGACCGTCTCTAGGATGCTAAAGGGATTACTTTTCTTATCAGGGCATGCAGCCTTGTATATATGCTTCAAGCTGCAATTCATCATTTCCAGGGAACTTCTGGCCTCCCTATCAGAGTTTATCATTTGCTGGTATAGGACCCGGGAGGCTGATAAGAGACACTAGAAATTATAATGCACAGAATGAGCTGAAGCCCCAAAGAACCTGGGGCCCGCCTTATTCACATCCTTATCCATCTCCCACGCATGGTTTGCTCAGCCTAAGACAAACACACAAACAATCAGGCAATGGGTGTGAGTGAAACAAACTCACATTCCACCTCCCAACCTTGTGATTCATACTAAAAAGGAAACTTGTTGATACAAAAAGCACTCTTCGCCTCTTGGGTGCTTTAGCTACTCCCTGGGAATATCACCAAGAAAATGACAGTCAAGATAAGAGCCACCTGAGTGTATCTTCATTACCGCCACCTGCCTTACCCACCCAACTTCTTTCCAATCCCTGTTGCTCCCACACTGGTCCTTCCTTGAGCTCTGCCCTCAGAGTTGCACGGAAATAAACAGGGTAGTCACTGGTGTGGTCAGCAGTCAGGACAGCCTCCTCAAGGGGCTGGCATACTGTGGATAGCCAGGAGAAGGTTTCTGATTCCTTAGCAATGGGCAGCCCCTCACAGATGATGCTCACGGTTTTAAGAAAGTGAAATCTGGTTCAGCTCAGATGCTAGCTAAAGACTTCTGCATTAGAAAGCATAATTCACATTTATTGTAAATGTCATCCTGCCTAGGAGCTCTAGAGTGTATTTACAGTGTCAACCTAGGGCTTTCCTTGATGGATGCTTTGGTTTTCCTTTTTTCCAGGAGTCCTACATATCAAAGCTCTGGGAGATTTCTTTCTAGCGATTCTGACAGAATTGACAGAGCATGAGGCAAGGCCTCCTTACTTGAAGATTCTTGGCTATTTTTCAACGGTTCACTGAAGGCAGGGTTTGCAATTACATTTCCCTTTATCATGAATGTAGTGAACAAAAAAAGCCTGATGCGTCTTCAAAGCATATAAACGGAGTCAGTGTCCAGGAAACTTTCCCTCAAGCTGTTAGCACAAGGGAGGCAGGCTGTTAGCATAAGTTATTCGCTTCACCACAGGGGACAGGAGAAACCTTGTTAAGCCATGAATTTCAGTCCGCAGTGATCTGTGTGTTGAAAAATGGGATGAGCAGATTTTCATCGGCAGATTCCAAAAGGTGTTTACATCCACCGCTGTCCACCCCCCTCGACTCCTCCCAGGGTGGAATAGGTACAGCCCCTATTTGCCCAGATGGGTTTTAAATAATCGAAACACCCGACCACCTGGTTTAGTTTGTGTGTTTGTCACCAATGGACTACCAAATAGAAAGTGTCAAATACAGTAACACGGAGGACGCGGGTTAAGAGGGGGTGCAAGGTCTGGAGAAGCGACTGTCTAAAAGGCGAGGGGAGGGCGTCTCGCTCAAGTGTGACTTTTTCTCTGGTGCCTCGGGGTTGGCATAAAATGACATCTGCCTTAGGCAAACATGGCTAAAGCCCAGTCCAAGGGAATTTCCGCTGGCTGGCTTAAGGAACACCAGCATGAGGCACCCCCGAGGTGCCCCAGACACCCTGCGCAGGAGGGCTCTGCTGGGCACGAGGGTAGCCCCTTCTCCCTTTCCAAGCAGGTCCTCCAGCCAACCCCGACCTACTTGGTTGCTCGCCCCCCTTTTCTCTCCAGATCTCCCTCTCAGCCTGAGCTCTAAAACTGGGGTTACTCGCTGGCAAAATGCGGGGTGTGACGGGACCGAGGGCGCTCGGTGGGCAACTGCAGAGGGTGAGACAAAGTCTCCAGGGAGCATCAGAAAGCAGAGGGCAGACGAGGAAGCTGGGGGTGGGGGTGTTGTCCCTGGAGAAACCTGGGGCGGCACGGCGGAAAGGGGGCGCCGCGGGCACTCACCTGCTGCTCCCGCTCGGAAGCTGCGAACCGTATTGCCTTCGCGCAGGGGCCGGGGGCGCAGGGGCCGCGAGCTCCGCTCAGAAGACCCGGGTGTCCGTTCCGTCCCGACCTTGCCGCCGCCGCTGTACCTGTCATAGAGCCGCAGCATGTGCTCCGACACCTTGTCGTGCGGTGGCAGCAGGGGGCCCGAGCCACCACCTGCCGTGCGGTCGCCCGACGCAGCCTTGCGGGGCTCCGGGAAATTCTGCTTCAGTCTCTCTCCCCGCGCCAGGCTCACGCAGAAGCAGCCCAGCCACAGATAGAGCAGCCTGCGCGCCCCAGCCATAGCGAGGTCCCGGCGCCGCGCGTCCTCTCCCCGCGTGGCGGGGGGTGGGGGTGGGGGACACTCCGAGGCCACGAAGGGCCCGCGATAGAGCAGAGGGTTCAACTTCAAATTAGCCGGGGCGACGGCGCCGGGAGCCCCAGGCACTGCTCGAGCCGGACACCGACAAGCCGCACTTTTGGCGCCGGCTGATCGCGGCCCGGCAGGTGGGCTCTTCCCGGGCAGCCGCGCGGACCTCACCAGGGCAGGGCGCTGCAGGCGCCGTCCTCACTTGGACGCCGAGAAAGACTTTAAGTCCGGCGTGTGTGGCCAGGGTGTTTTCAGGATCTGTCTCTATCCTCCCTCCCCTCTTTATCTTCCAGAACACCGGGCCGAAGCGGCCGCGCGGGGGAAAGGCACTAGCGCTGCGTCGGGCGCGGTGCCGGAGCGGTGGTGCGCGCCGCGGTCCGGAGGGCGCTCGCTTGCCTTTTCCAGGGATTGGAGAAGCAGTGGTGCTGCAGGTCCGAGTTTTGAGTGTGTGTGTGTGTGTGTGTGTGTGTGTGTGTGTGTGTGTGTGTGTGGAGAGAGAGAGAGAGAGAGAGAGAGAGAGAGAGAGAGAGAGAGAGAGAGACACTACTTCGTTCTTTGGCTGATCTGTACAGTCCGCAGCCAATCTCGCCCTGTCCCTCGCAGGCAGCCTGGACCCAGCTATAGCCGGGAGAGAAGGGAAGGGGGAAGTAACCAGCAAACCAGCAGGGGGAGAGAGAGAAGAGGAAGTAGGGGTGGGGTGGTTGGGAGAAGAGGGGGAAAGGAGAAGATCCAGAAAGAAAGGGTAGGAGGGTTGGGAGAAGAGGGGGAAAGGAGAAGATCCAGAAAGAAAGGGTAGGAGGGACAGGGTATTTTTTTTTTTTTTTTAATCCTGTCAAGAATACCCGTGGTGTCCTGGCCTTTAAGAGGACAGAGGAAAATACACTTCCTCTTAGTTTCTTTCTCCTCTGATACCAGGCCGAATCAAGATGTGAACACTGTCCTTACGGAGCCTTTCCTTATCGAAGTTGCGGACCCTGCACCTGTGCCTGGTCGCCACCTGTTCCTTTCTCTCCGAGGGCTCACCCAGCACAGCTCCTACTCTTCCGCATCTTCACGTTGCATCTCCCCCAGGAGAAAAATACGTGAGAGGCAATTCTTCTGAAGAACAAGTAAACAAGCAAACACCCCACAACACCCCTTCACCACTTCATTCCCCCTTAAGGGGTTTCTCTTTAGGTTGGTGGGTGGCGATGAAACACAAGGGCTTCTGGGAGAGCCAGGGTTGCTAATTCTGAGATCTTTACTCACTTATTTTTTGGCCGCAAAATGGAGGTTAAACTATCAGTTAACATTTTACCCCACACTTTTCAAGCCCTGAGCTCGTGTTGGGCTTTATATTTCACATGTATTCTTTTTTTTTTTTCACATGTATTCTTTTTTTAAAGCAACCTCTACCCCCAAGGTGGTGCTCGAACCCACAACCCGGAGATCAAGCTCCGCAAGCTTTACCAACCTAGCCAGCCAGGTGCCCCTCACCTGTATTACCTTTAAAGAAGTGTCACAGGGAAGCCCATTTTACAGACGAGGAAACTGAGGAGAAAGTACACTCCAAGCTTAGGGAGCGTGACTCCTGGCCCTTACCACAGTATTAATAATGCAATTAGCCTTTAAACTGACTTTTGATGTGACAATTATGTAAATGTTCTAGCCTGGTGCAGTAAAGCCCTTAGTGACATCTGTTGCAGCTATCTGTCCCCTTTGTGGGAGCAGAGTGGGGCTTATCTAAAGGAAGACAGGCTCCTGGGTCACCTTGGGCTTCCAAACCCCACTTTTTTCTTTGAAGGAGAATAAGGACACATTTCTTTGAGAGTTTTGTTTGGATGAGACTGGAAACCAGGGCTGAAGTGACCGGCTCCCTGGCTAGCCTTTAATAGGGGCTCAATTTTATCCCAATTATCCCCTTTTATCCCAAATTTATCCCAAAGGCAGACTACGTTCTCCCCACTCTGTCACTTCCCAACCCCTTGCGGTTTGGATTTTGCCCCCAGCCACCCTGAGAACTATTCCGCAGATAATAACGCATACTTCAAGGGTGGTTGTGAGGATTAAATGGGATCACGTGTGTGATCTTTGCTTGGCGTAAAGAACATAATAGCTTTTGTGATGAATAATGAAGACCCAATTGCAAAATTCAACGGGCTGTGGAAACTCTCTCCCTCTGATTTTTCCCTGTGAATCTTTGGTTCTTTCCCTCTCCTTTCTGCTTCGTTTCAGCTCTGTGAGCTGCCTCCTCTTGCCAGGCCTGCTTCCAATGTCTCTCACGTCTTTATATTCAGCCCCGGAAGATGCCAAGTTGAGAAGAAAGATCTGCTTTGGTGGTCACCTCTGACCTTTAAATTTATATCGTCCTGGGTCTCTAGCAGCCACCCTCTGCATTGCCAAAATTTCTCCCTTCTCGCCTTTGTCACCATCCCTGAGACTTCTCTTCCTTTAGCTCTAGTGTATATCTCTATGGCAACCTTTGCAACTCTGCACTTGATATAATTCTTCATGTGTAGGAGCTGTGCTGCGGGTGCTGGGGTTGGTCGCATGTTTTCAATGCCTACCTTCACTTCCTAGAGGTATGTACTTCCCCCTCTTTTTAAAAAGATTTATTTAGTTAAGAGAGAAAGTGAAAGAGAGAGCAGGTGAACAGGTGGGAGGGGAAGAAGGAGAGAAGAGAGAGAATCTTCAAGCAGACTCCCCACTGAGCATGGAGCAGGACTCAGGACTCAATCCCCGGACCCTGAGATCATGATCTGAGCTGAAATCAAGAGGCAAATGCTTAGCCAATTGAGTCGCCCAGGCACCCCATTCACTTTTCCTTTCTTGTGCTTCCATTTTCTTATTTGAATCATAAGTACAGAATAGTAGCTCCTGTCTCACAAGGTTGTCTTGGGTTCCCTGGGCAGTCCACGTCAGGAGATGAGGACAGCGCCTACTACAGAGCAAATGTTTAAGAAGAATCAGCTATGAGCTGAGATAATTGCTTGTATGTTTTTGTGTAAAGCAGAGGACCAGCCATAGCCACTTTATATTTCAGTCATCAACCAGCACATTCAGAATAAACAAAGTAACTAGGAGATACTAAGTAGGTAGAATAATCCCTTGCGGTTGCAGGAGCTCTCAGCTGTAAGAGCAAGTTTGGAAAGCAAAATGTAGATGAAAGCCAGCAAGCTAAGGAACACTGGTGGCAACCAAATCCTGGACCAAAAAAGGCTCATTTGCAATTAGCCTACACCCATGAAGATAGAGCAAGGGATGAAACAGATGAAGCCAGCAGCATCACGTCCAGCTATGACAAATAAACGGGACCATTGCCGGACCCTCTGTGCGATCTCCTGGGAAACTGAGAGCAAACTGAATTGGAATTAATAGTTCCTTCATCAGAACATCTGGAGATGCCATCCTGTGATACTTCAAGACCATAGCACAGTGTTTCTTTAATCAAAGGCCACAGAAGCTTAGATGTGGATAGATGAACTAGTCTCCCAATGCGGGCATCTTTAGATGCCTCCCCACCCCCCACCAAGGAATAAATCACAGGACTCATAATTCTGGCTGAGAATCTGGTTTGCTTGACATATGGAAGATTTAGAACTAGTCAGAAAGAAGAACTTCAGAATTGAATATAATGGTGGTACAAGTGCCTGTGTCTGATTTCTTCTTGAGTCTGGTTAATTTAAATTTGCTTTATATTTTAATAATAGGAATTTCCCACTTTGTGCTAGAGAATAAGGGTTACCATTCTAGCCCATCAGTGAATCAGAGGATACTTACCAGTCTCTTTTCCTAAAAGGAAGAAGAATTAAAAAAAGACATTTAAAAAAATATTTATTTACTTAATAGAGAGAGCGAGATCATAAGTAGGCAGAGAGGCAGGCAGAGAGAGAGAGAGAGGGGAAAGCAGGCTCCCTGCTGAGCAGAGAGCCTGATGTGGGACTCAATCCCAGGACCCTGAGATCATGACCTGAGCCAAAGGCAGAGGCTTAACCCACTGAGCCACCCAGGCGCCCCAAAGAAAGACATTTTTATAAAGCAAACATTAGTTTGGATTTTTAGTGAATTCTGTTGAATTGAGCTGTACTTTGACCACAAAATCAATGTGTATTCTGTGTGTCTTTATTAGTTCTCTTAAACTAATAAACACCTTTCTTTCCTAAAAGCTCCATCAAATTATTATTTGTACGTATTAGTATATACGTAAGGCTATACTAATAGCCTTATACTAATAGGCTACAGTATTATACTATTATACTATTAGCCTATACTTTTAGCCTATACTATATAGCCTTATACTATTAGCCTATACTAATAGGCTATACTAATAGTGAATGTGGGCAGAATATCTGAGGAGAATGTGTCTTTGGCTCAGAAGAGTTTACCTTCTAGTGGGTGAGCCAAAGAAACCCACAAGGGACAATGAACAAATAGTGGGAGAAGGATCAGTTCCGTGTTCAGCCATGTTTTGTAGACTGTGTCACAATTTGCTGTGTCAGCAGTAGGAGGAGATCAGTGGGAGTTAGGATAGCCAGGGGAGATTTCCTGGAATAGGTGGGGCCTTATTTAACCTTGAAAAATGGGTAACATTTTAGAGTCAAACATAAAGGACGTGTAATTTAGGAAAGAACAGCAGTGAGAGAGAAGGCGTAAAAATGAGCATGAGCTTGCCCTGTTACTGTGGCCGTGTCCCCTGGGACAAAGGCGGACCTGACTTTATGGAATATATATGCTGGAGAGCACAGGAGAAATAGACGTGGGATGCAGGGTGGAATGGGTTTACAGAGGACCTGGATCAGAGGAAAGAAGGCAACTGTAGAAAGCTTTTGAGAAGAGAAGGCTTTCTAATGGTTGAAAATCTCCAAAATGGTCTGGAAAGTTTTACTAATAAATGTCCTGCCTCTGGAAGTAGATACACATGAGGTCGATGACAACTTAAAGACAGTTTCGGGCTGGTTCAAATATCAGCAGGATGAGTGAAGATATTTAACGCCTTTTTAGTTGCAAAGTTATTTGGGGGCAATGAAATATATATCTGTATACAAAGTCTGTGTCTATATATCAATCTATTTGTGTGTATTTGATTCACAGTGGCTTAAACACATAGGGATTGACTTTTCCTCCTGTTGCAGAAAGTTTGCAGTTAAGAAGCTATTGGTATCTGCTCAGTGGCTTGACAAATGTCATAACTAGTGTTTTGGGGACTCATTCACCATTTCCCTCTTTCTTGCTACCTTAGGGTCGCCAGATACCTCTTGCAAATTCAGCCATCAAGTGAGGGAAGGGAGGCACTGGCTGCATCTCTTCCTTTTCATCAAGAAAAGCAAAAGTCCTCTCAGAACCCTGGCAGGTATCTCTTCTATCTCACTGGTCAAAATTTTGTCACATCGGTCATCTCTACCTACAAGGGGGTCTGGGAAATCAAGCATCTTGTCTGGGCCCCGGCACATCGCCATTTCAAGAAGAATCTGAGTTCAGTCATCGAGGAGGAAGGAACAGTGAAAATGTAAAGTAACCAATAGGATCCTGCATAAGGACCCATCCAACATGAACAGTCTATGAATCTTCAACCCATTTATGGGTTATTTTCTGTTCTGCTTGTGAACTTGTTTAGCTTTTCGCCAGTACCAAGCTGAGAACACACATCCGAGTTGGGATGAGCACTGGGTGTTATACGTAACTAATGAATCATTGAACACTACATTGGAAACTAATAATGTACTATACCGTGTGGCCAAGTGAACATACTACTCCTACTCCTACTACTCCTACTACAAACCCTTTTCCTTATCTATTTCACAAACTGTCATCTTGTCGCTTTCCTTTCTTTGATCTTTGAACTTCTTTAAAAACTTCACCCTTCACTTACCATTTCACTTTCTCACTACCTCCAAATCACATCGCTTCATTTTATTTCTCACCATCTGTAATGTGATCTTGGTACTCAAACTGTCCTTGTGTTAGGCACTACACTTCTAATCACCAAACTAATGGCTCCCCACCAGCGAGTCTTCATCCTTCATCAAACGCTTCATATCTTGAAGCGTTTGACATTATTTACCACCCTCTTTTGGGACCTTCCTCCCTTTTTATCTTATGTATGTGGCACTATTCTGGTTTCTCCCTATCTTTTTGATTATTCCTATCTTCGTTTCATTCACTCAACAAATACTTAGTGTCTGTTGTGTTCTTGACACTTGGTTTGCTGCTGAGAATGCAAAGATGAAGTAATATGGCCCCTGTCTCCTGAAGACTTAGTCTACTGGGGAGATAGGAATATTGTCACTTAAGAAAACCTCAAGATAATTTTGAAAGGCGGTGTAAGGCAGGAAGTGCTATAAGGAGGAGATGATGCTTGACGTAGGTGGTTTTCTAAAATGATTTCAGATAGGATATTCCAGGCAGAGGAAGTTTCAAGAGCACAGAAGTGAGAGGGGATTTTCCTCTGGGATCTTCATCCAATTTCATACCAATTTCTCCAATAATTTCCTCAGTTAACTCCCTGTAGCTATGCATTTTTATTTATTTGTTAGAAACACCCCAAAATGACATTTCTAACCTAAGCTTCTCTAAAGAATTTTAGACTTCCATTTTTTATAAACTTGTGGGTATGCTGTTGGCATCACAAATTCTGTGCATCTGGAATGAAACTCGTCATCCCCCCATATTATTCTTGGTTTCCATTCTTCTATAAATGGCACCATTATCCTTTCAGCCATCCAGTTTCCCCCATCTCAGACTCACATTCCTGCTCTCCCTCTCTTTGACCACTGTAGCTAATCCATCACTAAGTCACATAGAGGCTATCTCTTTGATCTCTCTTCCATCTGTCCTCTTTATTTTTATTGCAATCTTTTTCATTAAGTTACTAGTTTATTCTAACCTAGACTAGTTTTATGTAGTCTCCCAAATGGTTCTCAGTTCCTCCAACTGTATTTGATTTCTATTGCTGTATAACAAGTTACCACAAACTTAGGGGCCTAAAACCACACCCATTATTGCACAGGTCTGTGAGTCAGAAGTCCAGATGGGCTCATCAGGCTTCCCCACTCTGGGTCTCACATTCAAGGTGTTGGGTAGGTGGTGTTCTATTGGAAAGCTCTGAGTAAGAATTCTCTTCCAAGCTCATTCGGCTGTTGGCAGACTCTGGTTCCTTACAGTTTTAGGACTGAGGTCTCATCGTCTTGCTGGGTATTACCAGGGCTTGTTATCTGCCTCTGGAGGCCACCTGTCATTTCTCCATCTTCTTCAAGCCACCAGTGGAGAGTGTCTTACATGTCAAATATAGTATTTCTAATCTCTTTCCTCTGAAAGAGTTCCTGTTCTTTTAAGGGACTTGCCTGAGTTCAAGCCCATTGAGGATAACCTCCTTTCTTAAACTCAATTTCACCATATAACATAAATTAATCACCAAAATGATCCTTTATCATATCCACCGCTCCCTCTTATACTGAAAATGGAGCTCCCTCTTATACTGGGAACTGAAGATGGAGGTCATTATGCAAACGACCAGGAGCCATTTTAGAATCCTGCCTACCCTAGTAATCATCTAAATACCACTAGATTGATCTTCCTAAAGCTTAGTTCAGTAGTATTTTAAGCTTTCTCAAAAAGCGATATGTAGTTGCTCATTACGAACTAAATTTGAGCAAAATCAAACCTCAGTTTGGTATTCATAGCCATCCATAATCTGTCCTTGACCTAATTTTCGTGTGTCTCTGTCTTCTTTCCCACATAACCCTTATGCTCCAGACTTACTAGATGGTCCTTTTCCGCTTTCCTCACTTGCCATTTTCATATGCCTGGTTTGTGCTCCTCAAGACCCATCTGAAAATACTACCTTTTCCCTGATGTGCTTCCTAAACAGTCTAATGGCTTGTGAGCTCTTAATCCTTTAAATCTTCGTAGCATTCAGGACTTCTCCTAGCACTTAAGAGATTCTGTCATATGTTGCGCTTGTTTACTTTTATAAAAAAATGACTCCTTCTCCAATACAACCGGGCTTCGCCAGGGTTGGCAGTAATGGGAGAACATCCACCTGGGAAGAGAGACTGGATCTCTTGTCTCATTCTCCATCTCCAGAGATTTTCCATCTGTCTGATCCTTCTCTCGCTTATTCCGATTTTTACTACTGCACTGCACAAAGGATTCTGCTACTCCTCTCTCAATTACTCTGGTTAGGTTTTTGCACACAGCTCATCCTTAATGGTTGATTTTGTCACATAGCTGAGGCAAGCCTAGAACTTGCAAACAACAATGGACAAAAAGTCCATGTAAATAAACACAAGGAAGTCAACACACAACTCCATAATCTGGCTTACACAATATTTTTGCTCTTGATTTTTTGGCTTTTTAGATCTCTTTCTTCCTGGCTCCTGTCATTATTTTGCCAAAAATCTTTCTTTCTTTTTTCCTTTTTTCTCTTTCTTTCTTTCTTTCTTTCTTTCTTTCTTTCTTTCTTTCTTTCTTTCTTTCTTTCTTTCTCTCTCTCTCTCTCTCTCTCTCTCTCTCTCTCTCTCTCTCTCTCTCTCTCTTTCTTTCTTTCTTTCTTTCTTTCTTTCTTTCTTTCTTTCTCTGAACATCCATTATGTACTGGTAATTCTTTCAGGTGCTGGACATGCAGCTGGGAACAAAGTGAATGTTTGGTTTGGTTTGGTTTTTTTATTAAAGAAAATCTAGGGTCAAAACAGTAAGACCCCAAGAGGCAAGTATTTTCTCTCTCATTTGTTTATAAATATTCATTGAGTATACATCATAAGGATATACTATTCTAGAAGCTAGAGACATGGCCATACCAAAGACTTTGAAATCCCCACTCTCATGGAGTTTATATTCTAAGAGAAATGGGCAATAAACCCAAACCAAAAATATATATATAAGGATTTCGCAGAATTACCATGGAGACAATAAAACAAAGGAATAAGGTCAAGAATGGTGCAGATATGGGGGAGGGAATGTAGGCAGGGGTGCTGCTCCAGGATGGTGAGGTGATCAAGAGAGGCCTTCTCTGAGGACCTAGCATTTGAACAGAGACCTGAATGATGGAAAAGTCAGCTTTAAGAAAGTCTGGAAGAAAAGTGTTCCAGCCCTAGGAAAAAATTAGAAAGGAGGCCCTGCTGAGAACCGTCCAGTGATCGAAGATCTCCCATTTTCTTAATGTTTTACATTGAGAACAGTTATTCACTCAGAGGGCCATCCAAGGCGTAGCCCTGTTCTCTATCCTAAATAAGAAAATCAGACAAGAATCTAAGGCACAGACTTGAGGGTAAGAAGAGGTGCGAGTAACATACTGATCTTACTTCTTATTGGATGTGAGAACCTTGAAGGCGGAGACAATCGTTCATCTCTTACCCCCATTGCCTTACCCTAATATCTTTATACCTTGTTATGTGTTTAACAAGTATTTGTGCAATTGAATTCAATTGTATAGTGATAAGTTGAAGGGGTATTATATCAAATATCTCCCACCAGTAAATTTGTTGTCATATATAAATATACAGAATAAAAAATATCTTTATCTTCCTATTTGGTTTTAGCCTTTGCTTATTTCCTTCATTTTCTGCATTCATGTTAATTGTTTTTCAACTAAGACATTCCTTAAAACTCTAATTATATTAAAATTAAAGATGATTAAACAAATATAATAGGAAATAAGAATTAGTCAGCTCCTGGGACACCTGGGTGGCTCAGTTGGTTAAGCGTCTGCCTTTGGCTCTGGTCACAATCCCAGGGTCCTGGAATGGAGTTCTGCATTAGGCTCCTTGCTCAGTAGGAAGCCTGCTTCTCCCTCTGCCTGCTGCTCCTCTGGCTTGTGCTCTCTCCCTCTGATAAATAAATAAATAAAATATTAAAAAAAAGAATTAGTTTATTGAGAAACTCTTTTATGTATTTTCATATTATCTGTAGTCATAACAAACAAACAAACAAAAGCAAGATTAGTATCTTGGGATATATCTTCTCAGTTACCCCTTTTCTATGCCTAGAACATAGACTATTTCCATGTGTTAATTATATCTTTATGATCATACGGTATTTTTGACCTTTCCTGTTTAATTAAAAAGGAATTATATTGCGAAGTGACTGGATCCCCCTTTTTATGCTATTTTATATTCTGCTTCATGATTAATATATCAGAACAACACATGCACTACGATTATATAATTAATTGACATGCCTAGTCCTATTTCTCCTTGTATTATTCAACTCCACCTATACTGAAAATTTCTACTGATAATGGTGCTGTCAGACTTTACCATGACACCTCCCCGCTTCCCCCTAAAAATTGGGAAGAATTTTTCTGGTAACAACTGCTGTTTTTCTCTTTGGTAGAATGGTTTGTGTCACACTTGCACCACAGCATGAGAAATTTGGCAAAGCTATCTTGAAGGTTGCTCTTCCACTGGTTGTTAATTTAGCCCTTGTGATTTGATCATTGGAGTGTCTCCTTGGGTGCTGTTTAAATTGTTTTCCCTGTGTTGTCTATAGGATCTGCATGTAGAACTCCACCCACTATCCCAATCATTTTCTTCCTGCAGGCAGCTCAGGGGGCATCCTTCTCCTATAATTTGTGTTTGAATTCTTATAGCCTCCTAAAGCTTTCTTTTTTACAAGCAGATTTCTCTCTCTTGGACTTTGCCCACATTTATACATGGCAGTTTATCGAGTCTGACTCTTGTCTTTTGAGAAAAATGGTTACTTTAAAGAAGTCTTTTCTTCTTAAAATTCATCTCTCTTTCTTGCCTCATCATTTTGGTGATAGTTTCCTAAGTTGGATAGTTGGATTTCTTTTTCTTTTCTCTTCTTTGTTTTCTTTCTTCTTCTTTTCTTAAGTAGGCTCCATACTCAACATGGAGCCCAATGCAGGGCTTGGACTCATGACCCTGAGATCAAAGCCTGAGCTGAGACCAAGAGTCAGATGCCAGGGGTGCTTGGGTGGCTCTGTCAATCAAGCATTTGCCTTTAGCTCAGGTCACCATTTCAGGATCCAGGGATCAAGCTCTGCGTTGGGCTCTCTGCTCAGTGGGGAGCCTATTTCTCCCTCTCCCTTTGTGCTCTCTTGTGCTCTCTCTCAAGCAAATCAATAAAATCTTAAAAAATAATAGAATTAGATGCCCAACTGACTAAGTTACCCAGATGCCTCTAAATTGCGTTTCTAAAAGTATAACACTTAGATGATTTTGTGACCAAGCAATGGTGCCATACACAATTCAATGAATATTTCCCTTCCTATTTCCATAGCATTTTCCCAGGTACTCATGTTTCCAAATTCCCTCAGCTGGCAATGCTGAAATACATGTGGCTCTCTCCTTCCTCTCTTTCTATCTTTTGCTCTCAACCTCAAACCCCTCTCTACCTTCTCCAACTTTCCTTTTGTCTCTTTTCCTTTCCACCAACACTTCCCCTAAATACAGTCCAAGAGATAGTTGGCAATGAGACACTGGACGGAAGAGGTTACTGACCCTCCAGTAACCTGGAGCTGAAAAGCACTGGTGGGAGGTGATTTCATTTGTCACCTCTGCAACCCAGAGACCCAATCATTGTCATGCTTGCAAGCATCTGCCTTTTCACCCTATAGATTTCCAGGTGTAGCTGCTCAGATGGCCCATGTAAAACCTTAACAGGATCAATTAAAGTTGTTTAGGTATGGTGACGAATGCTCTAAATATATGGACAGATGGGGTGTAGAAATGACAAATATCACCACTGGGAACTAATTTTATTCTTTACTTTCGCTCTAGGATTTCCAGGTGTTTTTCTGGTATTTCTTCCTTGAGGGAAGTCACTTTAAACTGCCCCTGGATATCTGCCCACAGAAAAGCAAACAGCTTTCTTTGACCACAAATGATCACCACCAATAACTCCTCCACCCTGTTTTTCAATTTTTGAACTCTAGGGTAAATTCTTGCCTTATAAAATTAAGATCTAGATAGCTTTGGCAAGGAGCCAGGTCCTGCGAACCAATTCTTTTACTGGGCAATGAAGTGATTGCATAAACGCTATATAAATATTTCAAGTATCCATGTTGTCAATGGTAGTAACTATTGCTGAGCCGTAAACAGCAGGAGTGCCTGGAGAGGGCTGGGTGAGCTGAGTCGGATTTGGCTGGGCAGGAATTACAATACACTGGAAGCAGACAGATCGTAAGCTCCGTGAGACCAATGGTTGCTGCTTTTCCATTTTTGTAATTCCCACATTTATACTATGTATGCAACATATTTTTATTGACGTACACGTTTGGAGGAAGTTTAAATAGGTAAAAAAGGATTTATGATGACCTTTTTAGCTAGGTCAGTCTGTATTCTCGAATTCTGAGGAATCAACAAGGAATGTTATCCTGTAGCAGTTGGTCTTGCTTGAAAAGACTCTGGTGCAAATTTCCTCCTCATATGACACACAGCCAAAACCAAAATGTTTATTCTCTCCCGATCAGCAAACTTCAGATTTTAATGTTTTCATAAAGACTTAGTTGATTTCAAAGCCATTAGTATTTGATACATAAACACGTGAGAAGTTAACTGACCATATAAAGTGGGCATTTGTGTACATTTGCATCTCCATTTAAAATGCAGCTTCTTAAGGATAAGAATGATGCATAGCATTTGCCTGCAGTAGGTATTCATTAAATATCCCTTAGAAGAGCAGTTGAATCAAGAACACATAGGCAAAATCAGTGACATCCTAATGCTGTCACCAAGATGGCATAAAGATGAAAAGAGAGGCTTCCTTCTTATTTTTTAAATTTTTAAAATTTTATTATTATTTTTTAACCTGGTCATAGTCCATTACATCTCTGCAGCCTCAAGAGAGCTATACAGAGGAACTTCAAGTTCGTTGAAATTTCTCTCCTTTTTGGATAGTGAAACACATCCAATTTCAATGGTGTAGCAACTGGGAGGGGAAAAAATGCTCGATATTTTTCTCTGTGCATTCAGCCCTTGTAATAATGTATAGCTGCCTTCTTCAGATCTTTGGAGGGATGCGTGTCATAGAAGATATGCAAGTGATCATATAGCAAACTTCACGTCCTAAGTTCCCACTTTCCTCTTCCATCATGTGTAACAGACTGGCTATGTGAAATTATAGAAAATTGGATATAAGTCCTAACAAAAGGCAATGGCAACCAGGCATTTCCCAGTGGTTTCAAATTGTCCCCTTTTTCATGTAAGGAGAGAACTTAAATGTTGTTGAACTTGGAAATGCTGTGAAAATGTTTGTCCTGCTAGGTGAAAGAGATCCCACCTGGTGGCAGTATTTGGACTGTATTCCCAGCACACTTCAAGAGACAATATTCTTACTAACAATGTTTGGACACAAAGAATGTAGTTCTAGAAAGCTCGGGCAGGACCAGGTGCGTCCTGATATCAGTTAGTTCTGGGCAGAAAGATGACTTTCATTTCCATTTCTGTCCTTAAGACAAAGCAAAACCTCAGTGTATTGGTTGATGTAGGAGGGGGGAGGCTTCTCTCGGGGGATGGAGAGTCCTCTCCTGGTGGCAGAGTACAGGGATGAATGACCTCAGGGTTGTGAGCAACTTTGTAAGCTCTGAGGAGAACAGACGCTCCCTCAGCAAGTCAAAGAGCTCCTTTTGTGGGTTCTTGAAATTCAACCAGCTGTTAAGAGCCGCCTAATAGATAAATAATTTATTTATTACCTAATAAATAATCTATCTAATAAAAGGTAGATATTCCTGGGAAGGCTAGCACCTTGAGTATTATCAACTGGTGTCAGTTAACACCTTGAGGGAGACTGAGGAGAGTTGCTGGAAGTGAGTAAAGAAAGAGGAAGAGGAAATGGTACCTGGGATAAAGTATCATCTCCCTCACTCCTTTGCTGAGGATCAGCCCTGCTTTAGTTTCTAGAACAAGTGGAGTTCTGTCTTACCTCAGTGGCCTTGGGCAAGTCATTCAACCCAGATGAAGTTAGTTAATTGGAGAGAGTGATTATTCTTTATCTCATGAAGTGATTATTCTTTATCTCATGAAGGGTGTTGGGAGAATTTATGGTCTATAAAACACTTGAGACTTTCAGTGTGAAGGAGTTCATAAGTACAAAGTGTTATTATTGGTTTTATTATAGGATTTATTATAGGATTGTAAAGGAGATCCAAGTAGCATCTCATAGTAATATCCTGTGGAAGTACTTATCTCTACTTCTGCAGAGAGGTGGACCTATTTGTATCTATTTGGTGGGCCATGGTAGAACTCCTGCTGAATATTGATGAGTATAGATTAAGTGCTGATCTAGGGGAGATATTGTTGGCCTATATTACCTAACACAGGTGTTTTATGGTGTCTCTTATCAGAGAGTAGTAATAGTCATATGGGTAACTAAGCCCTGCTCAAAGTCAGTCTTGATAGGAGTTTTTAAAAATCCTGTGAAAAAAGGGGAGGGCCTTCTTTTCCATTTCTGTGCTCATACCATTATCCTCCTGTGTAATGACAGACTGCACTCATATTCTGCCATTGTGCCACTTCGGAACAATTGCTTGCTGACATTCCCTATCTCTTTTCACACACAGAAACAAGCCAAGAAAAACCAAGTATGGCTGGTATCTTAATACTCCAGGAACCTATAGTGACTGTCTAAGTCCTACCATTTAACATGTGAACTCCTCAGTCCAGAGTTCAAGAGCCTCTATCTTTTATCGGCTTCTCCTCTGCTGACGTTTTTCCATAAATTCAATACACCTAACCGTTTTGCCACTGATGGCCTGCCTTCTGTGTAAATGCTATGACTGTAGAGACTTTTATAGTCTCAGAACCATGAAAAGCATTGGTTCAGAGTAACCGTTCAATAAAGAATTGCTGAATGCATGAATAAATGATTTAAATCCTGAAACACTTTTCCTCATTCGCTCTCATAAGCTGTGTTCCTAGAGTTGTCAAAGTCTGGCTCAAAATTTAATTCCTTCAGGCAACCTTTTAATTCAGTGTGATACAACATCAGGCATACTTTACACACTTAACACTGTGACCTCCTTAACTGAGCTCATCTGACTGCATTTGTCCTTCTATTTAGACTCTGTACTTAAGTTTGAATTTAATTCCCCTGAGTTGTTATTTTATAAAAGTGAGGGTCATGGTATATTATATTTTTTTTATCTGTAAGAGAATGGGTTTTGGTGTCAGAACCAAGCCCTGGTCTTGTGCCTATCTAGTTGGGATTTTGGGGTAATTTACTGAACCTCCCTAAGCCTTAGTTCTTCTATTATATGACACACACACACATTTGTATATAATGTTACTGAAATATTTGGAGGACTGAATTAATAAAACCATTCTCTCAAATCTCTACTCTTCTTTGGTAGTGGAAGAGGGTTGCTAAGTGATTTCTGCAAAGATTTGTGTATGGGGGGCAAAGTATTACAGGGGAGCAACATGGTTAGGAGAGGATCTTTTCAAAATTTATCTTGTGATCCGGAATGGAAACTTTAAAAAATGTCTTTTTTGTTGTTGTTGTTTTAATTCTTGTTTTGCGTACTCTTTTGTAAGACCTAGTACACTTGGTATGGTGTTTTCAAGGCATATGTACGTGATAGCATATATTCAATAGTTTGTTCTTTTTCATTGTCAAATAAGATTTCTTAAATGAATATATCACATTGTGTTCATCTAGTCACCTGCTGATGGACATTTGGGTTGTTTCTATGTTTCTGTTATCGTGAAAATGAACTTCTATGAACATTTCTGTACAAGTTTTACCATATGTTGTAGGATTCCATTTATTTGAAATATCTAGAATAGGCACATTCATAGAGGCAGAAAACAGATTAACCCTTGTCAGTTGCTGGGAAGAATCACTGCTTAACAGGTATGGCATTCGGTTTGGGGTGATGCAATGATTCTGCAGGTTGACAGTGGTGACAGTCGCAAATTGATATGTAACTTTAAATTGGCTTAAATGGTAAATTTTATGTTCTGTGTGCTTTACTATGCGCAAACACAATCTGGTAAAGTGCCAAGTTAACATAGTTAGACTTGTTATTAGCTGGATAACTTGTACCAACAGTAATTGGAAGGATCCTGCAAATTCATGTAACATTAATATTCCCTTTCACCATACAATTTGCTGCAGGGGAGAGATACTTTAACGTAGGGTGACCAACTTGTTGTCGTTGGCTTAAGTCCATCCTGACTTTAGGACAGAAATGTCCATGTCCCGCACAACTTCTCTGTCCTGGGCAAACTAAGATAGTTGGTCACTAGATAGAGTTCTCTGGAGAAACAGAGCCAATAGGACACACACATACACACACACACACACACACACTGACACACAGATCTGTCATCTATCTATGTATGTCATCTATCTATCTATCTATCTATCTATCTATCTATCTATCATCTATCTATCTATCATCATCATCTATCAAGAGATTTCTCTTAAGGATTTGGTTCACAAGATTGTAGGGCAGGCCCGTAGGCTGGAGATTCAGGTGAGAGTTGATGTTGCAGTCTTGAATCTCAGATTCTTAGACTAAGGCTGGCAGACTGGGAAGTCAGGCAGGATTTCTACATGGTCTCCAGGAAGAATTTCTTCTTCCTTGGGAACTCTCAGCCCTTGTTCTTAAAACCTTCAACTGACTGGATGAGGCCCATACATGGAGAATAATCTGGTCCACTTAAAGTCAACTGATTATAACTGTTGATCACATCCACAAATACCTTCACAGCAACATCTAGATTGATTCTTGATGAAACAGGCAGCCTAGCCTGGCCGAGTTGACATAAAATCAATCACAATCACCTTACTTTAAATGACTCTTGAAAACTTTGAAGTCTACAGCATTACAGTCTTAAGGAAGCAAAGGAGATAAGATATTTCAAAAAGAAATCAAGGAAAAAATATGGTTGTTGTTGGTATACTTTGCAGGTCACAAAATATGAAGATGAACTATTTTTTATCTAATTGACATAGACGTATGAATAATACTTCAGAGTACTGACATAATTGTATTTGCAATTAGAGAATTTCTGATTCATTTGAAATTGTATATAAAAGCACAAAGCAGATGAAAGAGGATTGCATTTCAGACTATGGTGCATGTAATCACTTTTAAAAAATTATTCTTCAAATACAGATCCCGCAATGATGGACCAAGGAGGCAATGGGAGGAGGCAATGGGAGAAGGCATTAGGAACAAATTGGCTGGAGTCAGAGTTGAGTTCAAATCTGGATTTCTCTACTAAGCTTAGCAATAAACTTAGGCTTAGCTTAAACCTCTGTGAGCCTCAGTTTACTCATCTATAAAATGTGTTTTAACCTTTGTCATAGGTTGATGGAAGGAGTACATAAATACCACGTTCTTGGTTCAGTGTATGACTCAGTTGGCATTCAGTATATGGTGGCTATAGAGTAATGGAGTCTAAGGAGTTAATAGTCACTAAGCACTTTCAGAGGCTAAGAACCATGTTAGTCATTTTAATCCCCACAACCAACCAATTAATTACAATTGTTATTGTCCCCACTTCATCAGTAGATCATCAAGTGTGGTGGGGGGTGGGGATGGTAACCAAAATTCCAAGGTCAAGCAACTAGTAAATGGAAGATGTAGGATTTGAGCCCAGCCACTTTGTTCCTAATACTTCTAGTATATTGACTATATGGAAAAATTAGTTGAAGTTAAAGTCTCTAGATGAGGCTAATTTTGAACAATTATTGAGCCAGTTATTCTCCAACTGGATGACCTTGGGCAAATTATTTAAGTTCTCTAGGTCTCTGTTTCCCAACTAAAATGGAGTAACAGTCATTGTGATCAATCTTCATTAGTTGCAGATTCTATATGTGCAAATTCACTTACTTATTGTATTTATTTATATCCTCAAAATCAATATTTGGCACCTTTGCAGTCATTTGTGAACATATGTAGAGCAGTGAAAAATGTGAGTTGTCCAATGTGCATATTCCCAGGTGAAGTTGGACAAGGCAACACTCTGCCCCCTAATTTCAGCTCTCATAATATAAACAGGTGTCCTTTACACAGTTTACTGGATGCCATGTTTTTTCACATTTTTGTGCTTTTTTTGCTCACCAAAAAAGCCTCCATGTGCCTCCACGATAGACTCAAGCATGGTGCTCAAGTGCTGTCTAGTGTTTTTATGCATTAGAAGGCTTGATGTGCCTAATGGAGAAAACACATGAGTTATAGGAACTTTACCGGGCATGAGTTATGCTTGAATGTTGGTCATGAGTTCAATGTTAATAAAACAACAATATATAAGAGGTAAGGTGTCTTTAAACAGAAACACTCATAAAACAAGACTATGCATTGATCAGTTAATGAAAATAACTGTTATAAGAGGCTTCCAGGAACTTAATCTTATACTTCTTTCCCCAAGAATATTGGATCCATATCCTCCAATACAGTGTTTATGGTGACTTTATAGAAGATGACTATTTGGAATAACAAAGAATTGACTCTGTTTCTTAAGATTATTATAAAGATTAAGTAAGATAATCTAATGTACTTGACACAAAGAACTCAGCAAATTGTAGATTTTTTTCACTTTCAAGATACTGTATCTCTTCATTTTATTTTAAAGATCATTTAATGTAAATCTTACTATGTTGTTCCTATACATCATTTCTAAAAGGTACCTTTAAAATTACAGGTTATAATGGAATATATGAAATAAGTGAAAATAAGAGGTACAAACTTCCAGCTACAATAAACTAAGTCATGGGAATAAAAAGCACAGCAGAGGGAATTTGGTCAATAATAGTGTAACAACTTTGTGTGGTGACAGATGGTAGTTATTGTGATGAGCATTGCATAGTGTAGAGAATTTTCAAATCACTATCGTGTATACCTGAAACCAATATATTTTATGTCAATTATATTTCAATAAAAATAAAAAATAAAAGAAAAATACATGTTATATACTATATCTCAGAGAAAGAACAGGAAACATTTTCGGAATGTTAATAATGTTGGAAGATACATGACAAAAACTGTTGTCTATTAGATCTACTGTGAATCCTCTGGGTAGATAAATGAAATTATAGAACAGGATCAATTAATTATCATTTCAAAAGACAAACTCATATTGCTCTGATTCTCCCAATCATAGGAGCAAAACATTAATTTCAAAAGAAAAATTAAGAAGCTTCTAAATACTCATACAATTGAACAGAATCCTTTACTTGGTGGTTTTTTTTTTTTTTTTAAGTCATTAGATCTTTTCAGTGGAACAAAAAAAGAATGAAACACACTGAAAAAAACCTGTAAGAAAATTTAATATATCTTGTAAAAATATTGAATTAAGAAGTCACTATTTTAAGACATCCCTTATCTGTCTATGTTCCTCAGATAATATGAGAATCTGAATCTTGTTCACTTCTTTTTAAGGCTTTCACAAAATTTCTTTTTTTTTTTTTTAAGATTTTATTTATTTACTTGACAGAGAGAGAGAGAGAGATCACAAGTAGGCAGAGAGGCAGGCAGAAAGAGAGGGGGAAGCAGGCTCCCCGCTGAGCAGAGAGCCCGATGTGGGGCTCGATCCCAGGACCCTGAGATCATGACCAGAGCCAAAGGCAGAGGCTTTAACCCCCTGAGCCACCCAGGCACCCCTCACAAATTTCTTGATAATTTCTCTCAAAGCAGGGAGTTTTTCATATGCTTTACCCCTTCTCAAAAGAATATGTATTATTCTCTGGAACAAAATAAAGTTTAAGATTTATAAGATGCCCTTTGTGGAGTTCAGTTTTAAGTTCCTCCAAGACAGGCCTAAGGGTACAAGGTAGGGGCATGCCAGAAAAAGACAGGCCTAAGGGTATGGGCGTGAAACTATTCCTGGAATTTATCTTCCCTGCGTGATGCCTAGCCCCTGAGTTGTTCAAATGCACCAATGAAATGCATAGATTTAGGTAATTGCCATATAAAGAATAAGGAACTCGCCTACGTGTGTAGTGACGTAAGTGCTAGTTTACTCCAATGCATAAAAATGCTTCGAAGGAGAGAGAGAGGCGGGGCTTCTTGCCTTAGCACCGCCTGCGTCTTGTGTGCCTGTGGGAGCCCCAGTTAGCTGGAAATAAACCCTCTTGCTCTTGCATCCAGCCTCCCTTTTGTGGGTTCTTTTGGGAGGGTCTCGATCCGGACATAACACCCTTCAAAATGTAATATTTAAACACCAATCCAGTGGGTTTTAGTTTGCTGATTACTAGTCAGTTCTTTCTTTTAGGAAAGTCATCCTCAGCAGGGTACATGGGCTAAACTTCTCCTCAATCCTTGAGAGAGTTCAGATTTTACTTCCTCCATGAAATCCCTCAATAGCCAAGGGGAGCCTGACTGTCTTCGCTGATCGCACTCCCAACAAACTGTGTTGTCTTGTGTTTCACTGTTAGTACCTTGTTTTCTTCTCAGTCATTCCCCAGGGTCATGGACAGTGCTTAGTACAAAAAGGATGTTTAATAAAAGCCTGTCAGGGGCCCCTCTGTGGCTCAGTGGGTTAAAACCTCTGCCTTCGGCTCAGGTCATGATCCCAGGGTCCTGGGATGGAGCCCAGCGGCTTTGGGCTCTCTGCTCGGCAGGGAGCCTGCTTCTCCCTCTCTGCCTGCCTCTCTGCCTATTTGTGTTCTCTCTCTGTCAAATAAATAAATAAAATCTTAAAAAATAATAAAAGCCTGTTAAATGAATAAATGAATGAATGGGTCCTACCCACGTTCTCCTGTGTGTGTGTGTGTGTGTGTGTGTGGTGTGTATTTAGCTAAAGCACATGGCTTTTTTTTATTCAAGACACAAAGCTAGTAGGTGGGGCAGGGTTAGGAAGAAAATTGTTCTTTCTGATCCAAAGTTATTCACACTTTATCCTTAATCTTTACCCTCTAACATTACATTTGGGATCCTTAAGACCTATTGTGTTCTGACAAGGAGATCCTCTGCTTTGTGAAAGGTGGTGAGTCTGTAGGTATGTCCATGTCCTTAAGAATAAATAAGGAGTCATTCTCAAATGTGTTTTTCTTCCTCCAACACTTACTTTTTTTTGGTGTAATGAAGGATATCTCCACGAATTGTAAAACAAACCGTTGGCTCTAATGCGACATATGTTAACATTAAGGATCTTACTGATGAATTTAAGATAAGTAACATTGGAGCCTAGGAGCTACTCTTGACCCCGGGGCCTGGAAAGCTGCGAGCATTCTGACGTGTCTTATCAGTTACCACCGGTTTGAGGAAAAGTTACTGATTTCTTGGTTTTCTATGGTTCTTAGAATGACTTAGGTCATTTACATTCAGAAATTATTCTCTATCATGTGGACTCTTGTAACTGAAAACATCTCATCATTTTGCAATCTTCCTCTCTTCTTGTAGCCTCTGTCTCTATTTCCAACTTTTGCCAGTTCTTCTGTTAAAGATCTGATCCATTTAAAAATATTCTCACTGACACCACTCTGATTCATATTTCTATGTCCTGAGAACTAAGTTAATGTGGCAATCTCAAGAAACAATTTTCCAACCTTTCAAATTTTTTTCTTTCTTTCTTTCTTTCTTTCTTTCTTTCTTTCTTTCTTTCTTTCTTTCTTTCTCTCTTTCTCTCTTTCTCTCTTTCTCTCTTTCTTTCTTTTTTAAAGATTTTATTGATTTATTTGACAGAGAGAGACACAGTGAGAGAGGGACCACAAGCAGAAGGAGTGGGAGAGGGAGAAGCAGGCTTCCCGCTGAGAAATGAGCCAGATGCAGGACTGGATCTCAGGACTCCAGGATCATGACCTGAGCTGAAGCCAGATGCTTAAGGACTGAGCTGCCCAGATTCCCCCAACCCAAGAATTCTTGATTTTTCTTCCCCTCCATCCATTTTGCATACACTTGACCCACAGTCGTTCTGCAGTATAAATTGATTCTGCCTTTCCTCTGATAAAAACACATTTAATGGTTCCTTGTCATCCATCTGATTAAGGAAAAAAGGCCTGACTACCTCAAGGTATGAACTTCAGGGGGATGTCTCATCAACACTCTCACATTTCTATGATCCGGCTATAAAGTTTATGCTCTCTCTCATTATGGCTCTATCCCAGGACCCAGTAGGGCACGGGGCATAAGGAAGCACTCATGCATCATTGTTGATTAAACAAATCAATTAAGAACCTGATTTTTCAATTCCATTTGACTTGGTGTAACTTCTAAATGAAATGTGTAGTTCTAGGACACTTCCTGTCCCTGTACTGGAGTCACATACGGTGCTTTGAGTCCAAAGGAGACACGAAGGTAAGAATTTAGTTCCAGCTCTGCTTCCCAGAACCTATAATGGACTCGAGTTTCCTGAACATTTTGCCTTTGTATATTAAGTTGTCCGGA
The DNA here is from genome assembly GCA_028646535.1 of Procyon lotor. Lineage (NCBI taxonomy): Eukaryota > Metazoa > Chordata > Mammalia > Carnivora > Procyonidae > Procyon > Procyon lotor. The sequence continues at coordinate 54,431,272 of CM053604.1, read as the reverse complement.
AATAGCTTGGTTGACTGAGTGCCTCTAAGTCCATGAATACATCTAATTGTTTGTTCATTTGTTTCTAGTTGTTGTTTTTATTTATATTCCAGTATGGCTAATGTGGGGAAGTGCGGATACAGTGAGGATTTGAATATTTGGCTTCCCCCTATTTCTTCCAGGCCCGTTCCTAGTGAGTCTCTGGTTTTCTCTCCTTCCACCAGTCCGTGGGTAAAAAGGTGAGTGGAAAAGCTCTCCACTAAGTATTTCATAAATTCAGCTTTTTCTGTCTCTTCTCTATTCCATCTCTAAGTGATTCTGTTATTCTGCTCTGTACTTGGGTGCTCTAAGGCTATTTTTATTTCTAAGCCGACTTTTACTGCTGAGGGAAGGAAGAGCTGGTCCCTATCTCACCAGGTGCAGTGTCATTTCCCATTGTGAAGGCAGAATACATCAGCTTTACCATATTTGCTTCTATTGGGAAGTCTTTCAATCCTCACCAGTTGACTACTCTACCAGTTAAATCTTGTGAATCCTTCCTTGGATTTGACAAAGCCTGGGCTCAGCTGTGACTCTTTAATCAACTCTCCAGGGATGTCTGCGTTGGCCTTTTCTACTTCTTTCAGACCTCCCCCCCAACTTTCTTCAGGTCCTCACTGAGTGTTTGTGCTCTTGCCCAACATGTGCCCTTGGCCCAGGGGGCAATTTCCAGCTCTGGGTATTGTCTATTTTTTTTTTTTTTTACAACATCTCCCTCAGGGCAATAGACACATATTTGCATTTCAATAGCAACTCCTGGCTATGTTTAAAAAGTACCACCCACAAATAATTAATATTTTAATACAGGAAACTCTGTGATCCCGCTTTCTGACCAGTCTTCCCTCTGCGTTCAGAAGGGGTGGGGGTTACATTTCTCTCACATTGCTTGCTAGGAGTGCAAGTGAAGCTTGAAATAGCTCTGTTTGACTAATAGTGCTTTTCACACCTTGAACTTGTGATGACCGTTATTCAACTTACTGTTGCAACTGCTGTCTCTCACCTTTCTCCTCAGGGACCACACCTCCTTCCACACAAACCATTCCGTGCTTGACTTACAGAGGAAAACAATGCTGACTTCCTTCTCTCATTTCACAGGTTCTGCAGACAATCCCTCTAAACCATCACAGGGAAAAATAATTGAAGATTCTCCACCTTCCTTCCCTAGGAATACTTATTTCTCCCCTTAACATTCTCCCCTTAACTTCATCCCCTCGCCTCTAGATATGTAAAGGTAGGTTGAGAGGGAAAAAAATCTATGTAAACATACCAGTGGCTTTTCACTTTTTTCGAGGAACTGAAATAAAAATTACTTAATTGTGTATAGCATTTGTAAATTCCGGAGTATTCCCATTTGAAATTTACAACAGCCCTCTGGGGTAGGAAGGTGCATTAATTTATAATATTATTACTATATATATTTTCCTAAAGAAGGAACTGAGATTTAGAGAGGTAGGTTAATTGATTGCCATTATGACAATAACCAAACAAATAAAAAGCACATCTAACAATTATTTTGCATTTTCTACTTTCTTATACCTTCAGGATCAAACTCATTCATTATTTCTTCATCTAGCTCAGATTTCTTTAATTCCTACTATGAGTGAGGCTTATTGGTTGTATGACTGGGATGTGCTTATATTATACTGTGTGGTTTATAGTTGTTCTGCACATATCTGAATAAAACTTTCTTTCCCCCCTCTTAACACTTTGACTCTCCTTCAACATACACAGTTGGTTCCCCATGTTATACCATCTATCCTTCGATAGTGGACTCATGAGAACTGGTTTTCTATAAGCATCAGTTAGGACCTTCGTAGTTGTTTACTGTAGGAATTACTTCTCGAGAATTAATGGATTCTTATTAATTGTTGGACTCCGAATTTCTTGCTCATACACTTTTCCAGATTATTCCTTCCATTTAGGTCATCTTTGGAGGGGAAAAGTCATGTATAACCATTTCCTATCCCAAATTAAAAATATGCCATTTTAACATTTCATTTCCCAAACTTTTATTAGACATTAAAAATAGAACAAATGATATTAA